>CM069915.1:40072761-40346737 GCA_036172215.1 Camellia granthamiana
CCATTAAGGCTTAGCTTTCATTACGTTGGTTCTTGTTCTTTCTTATCACAATGCTGAAACACACACACACTTGCAATTCCTTGACTTAGTACATTCATTCCTTAGTGTGTTTCTAATCCATAACCTCATTATCAAAGCTTAATTAGGTCTTAGGAACGCCCTAAGATGCAAATGAGGATGCCAAAACATGAATTGGAACACTTAGTCAAATTTTCTGAAAATGAGGTCTACGCTCGAGCGTGGGTTTCCCCCGCTCGAGCGGACATGCAGACAATGAAGCTCCGCTCGAGCATGCCCTTTCCCGCTCGAGCGGACTGTAAACTCTAAAAAGTACTGGATGTAAGATTTTCACGCTCGACGGGCGCTCGACCCACGCTCGAGGGTGGTGCATGAATTCAGGGTTCACGCTCGAGCGTGAAAGTCCCCGCCTCGAGCGTAGGTCAAATTTCTGGAAAATCCAGATTGACCTTCCAAGCTCAAAACTCGAATTCAACAATCCAAAACACATCTCTTGGGCCCCAAAACTAGAGATAACATAGTAAACTTGTAAAACATGAACAATTTAGGATCATTTCATAAAATCGTGGCCCAAGGGTTTGCCAAAAGTTCCCAATTTCAACTTAAACTTCAAGAATGTTTATGAACACAACATGCATGAATTTTTCTTGTATCAAACTTCTCAAAACATGATCAAACACCATAAAACAACTTGAAACTCGATGATCTTCCCTAATTAAGATGAATGTCAAACATACATGAGAGAATTCTTGGAGTTCATGCTCAAATTGTGAGAAAATGTACATGCATGCATGAATTGCCACTCAAATCTTCCTTCTAAGCTCAATACACCCCCTTAAACACATAATCCTCATGTTGATAACTTAGATTCATAATGTAGGGGTTGAATTCATACCTATAGTCTTGAATTAATCTAGCTCTAGCTTAGTTTTGATGAATCTAAGCCAAGGTCTTCAATTCTCCTTCAATTCCTTCCTTCCTGTCTCTAGAATTGCACTCTCTCTCTCTCTCCCTAGGATGAATTCTCAGATTTTGGCACTCAAGAAATGAGAGAGAAGAGTTAAATGTGTTGAATATATAGTCATGATGATATAATGTATTAATTGGCACATTAGGCTAACCAAACACAACCTAATTAATCGTTTTGAATCAATTTTTAATAAAACTTGCCATATGGTTCTAAAAATTCTAAATAACATATCAATGTAGTCAATTTCGGTTTCGGATGCCGACAAGGCTTTCAATTTACATATTAAAGTGGAATTCCAAACAGATATTCTATAAGTAACAGATAGAAGGCCAAATATCATGCAATTTACATATTAATCCCATAATTCATTTGATCCACTCAATTAGCATCTTTAATCACTGATTAGTAGCTAATTACGGGTCGAGGTTATTACATCATTTAAACTAACTTAATTAATTTTTAAAATAAAAAAATACTAATTGTTGATATTTTACTAATATAAAATTTGCAATAATAATAAATTTGCCCATACAAACATACAAAACCTGTAGAATGAGGAGAAAAAAAAATACAAAATACAAATAAGTTATTCCGTAATTCATCAAACAGAATTGAAAGAACATATAAAATTGCTACATACACACACACACACACACACATATATATAATAAAATCCCAAATCCAAGACATAAATATACAAAAATCTAAAATATATACATACATAATTGTTTAGAGAGTCTTTGGAGCTCTTCAATTGTAGCCACCAAAAAGTTAGGATGGTAAAGTAGCTAGCCCAATAACTAGCCCATTGGAGCTCAAAATTAGATTTGTATTGACTAAAATACCTAACAAACTGCTCTTAGAAAACAAAAATGTTTTAAAGTTTTAATGAAGGAGCTTTAATAGAGTGTAAGTCCCATTGTAATAGTGATCTTTGTGTCTTTTGTTTTTGTTTTTGTTTTTGTTTTTTTGACTTTTAATGTCATTAGAGTTCATTAGAACTCTTTAATTTAGAAAAATGTATCATTATTGTTTAGAAAAGGGAGCAAAAATGATATTGAAAAGGAAGAGTTTTCAATTTTTTGGTCTTCTAGAACTTATGAGAGAGAAAAGTAGAAGAAAGAGATAGCCTAGAAAGGAGAGTGGACAGAGAGAAAAAGAGGCTCTGTTTGGTGGTGTTTTGGAATTTTAGTTTCAGTCATTGATTCTTACGTGTTATTTGTTTATAGTTTTTAAAAATTAATGTCATGCTCCCTTTTGAAAACTCAGTCGAAGGCAGAAAAATTTAGGTTAACCGGTCGTCCGGCCCGATTGACCGGAACAGTGTAATTTTTTTTTCTGCTGAAATTTTTTTTTATATATTCAACAAAAATTATTTTCCAAATTTTTAAAGTTTTTTTTATGAGTTTTAATAGAATTTCGAGTTGTGTGTTTGGTTATGAATTATAAGTTTTTGTATCAAATATCATATATCACAAAAAAAATTCCTCACTCTTTTCAAAACTCATTCACCAAATAAATTTTTTACATTCAAATCATAACTTTAAAATTTATAAATTTAAAATGTAACTTTTATTTTTAAAAAATATTATAGAACGTTCTACCACTATCAAAAACTTTCCATTTTTTAGTTTTTCTACAATTTCTGAGTGAGACAGAGACATAGGCACTGAGGCCACGTTTGTTTGGCTCATTGGGAGGGGGGATTGGATTAGCAATCCGTGGGACCCACCAAACCCTTGTTTGTTTACACTACAATGTGATAGGATTAGCAGTGAAGGGGGCTTAGTAATCCCCCCCTGTAGGGAGATTAGCTTGGGTGAATTTTAGGTGGGATTAGGAAAATAGTGAGGGGATTGAGTCCTATTTTATATAAAAAAAATTGTTTTTTAATTTCATTTTTTTTTACCAAGTGCACTTATTTACTTTAATATTTGTTTTAATTTTTTTTAATATAGAAATAATTTATTTATTTATTTTATATAAAAATAATTTAACAATCCCATCACTAATTATCTCCCACACTATCATCAAAACAAACACACTTTTACTTAATCCTCTCACTAACAATCCACACATTAACAATCCCTTTACTAACAATCCCTTCACTAACAATCCCATCCAACCTATTCCGCCAAACAAACGTGGCCTGAATGTCTATGAAAAGAGGGGAAATAATAGCCTATCTACGCATACTCCCAAGAAACTATAGAAATATTATATTGCTAATATTCAATCTGTCGGGCCAGGTTTGTCGGGTACGTATATGAGTGAACCGTTTCCGACCACAAATCCGAGAATTTCACCTGAGAAAAACTGCAACCGACCATTAATTTCTTCGAAACCATTCATAGCAATCCGGGTCAGACGAATTAGGCAGGTCTTTGGATTCCGTGCACCCCGCTACTCTTCACTTTAAAAAAAGTCTCATCAAACTCATAAAAAACAAGAATCAATTTCATACTTAAAAAAACCATCCGGTCATACATCATTTTTTTAAAGAATTCCTTTCTCAAAGAAAACTCCTCTACCTAGCCGCACTCACTTTATATAGAATAGAATGAGTTTACATATAAATAAATTTTGTGGATGTATATTTGAGAATGCTTGTTATGATATGGAAATACTTGACGCATGAAATAATTAATTAAAGGTAATATTATATATATATTTTTTTAACTTATCAACATATTCAAAATTACATCTCAACTAATTTTGAAATATATGTATTTCACATATACCGAGTAATTTCTGTCATTTGTACATTCTTAAAATTTTTTATACAACCTTAAAAAAATTAACAACCATGTATGGCAATCAAATGTTTTTTCCAAATCAAATATTTCAAGCTTTTTGATTTCCAAAAAAATAAATCATAAAAAGAAATTTAATTGTAACAATTTATTCAATAGAAATCAAAATCCAAATATTCAATAGAAGTAACCAAACACCAAATATATTCAAAAAAACATACATACAAATGTATGTATTTCTCTACAATTTAAGTGGTATTCAAAAACATACCCACCTTCCTCTCTCTCTCTCTCCCTCTCTAAATTTCCTTTTCTCTTTCTTTTCTTAAGTTCTCAAAAGTTCTCTAATGATCAGCCTTTCTCTATGTTGTTTGGTTACTTCTATAGATTTCAAAAAGCTGTAAATGATATATCAAAATCCAAATATATTGTAGGTTATTAATAGCCACAAAGACACTAACAGCCACAAAGACACTGAAAAATCTAGAAATCCCCTAGATATTGATTTGTGATTATGTAACAATTTTAAGCAGTATATAACAATCCCAATCAAACAATGAAGACAAATCAACACAACGATTTTAACGTGGAAAAAACCACAATTGGACACCTCCAACTGTGATTAAAAAACCCACGGGCAACAGCCACAAAACAATCCACTAAGAAGATTTAAAGGAATTACACAGGTATACTCTCAATTACCTAGCGAATCCACGCCTAATTGAACCAACCTCTATGTGCCTCTTCCAACCCCGTCTTCACCTCGGAATTGTCTTTACGATGAGCCACTCCAGAATCCACCGAAGTTTCAGGCTCGAATTCTTCAGAATCCACCGAAGAACAACTCTCTCTCTCTCTCTCTCTCTCTCTCTCTCTCTCTCTCTCTTTCTCTTGTGTATAACAAACAAAACCTTTGATGTACTCTCTTTAATCCATGAGTTGAATACTCAATAAAACATCAAAGAAAACTAACAAAATATCCCTAGATATAAACCTTAAGAACCAAAAAGAAGATCTGGAGGAATTAAATAGTTTTGGGAGAAAACCAACTATTTATAGAAAATCCAAAAGTAATCCTAGTTTTGGAAGAAAATCAACTTCTTAAAGAAATCCTTGTCAAACGGGATTGCCAATAAAAAAACCTAACAATCTCCCCCTTTGGCAATGCCGTGACAAAACACACCTAACAAATAAAATCCTAGTCACCCCAACCCATTACAACAAACAAAAGCCAACTTCTTTCTCAAGGGCATGATCTGCAAAACAGTTATTAGTGCCACAATCTCCAAAACAACTATTAGTCCCACAAGAGTATATAAAAAAGCAATAAACATATGACAAGATTATCTTGAAGCATGGGATGGAAAACATGAATAGATGCGGCTTGAAGATTTTAAGAACATGTAGCATGGATAAATGAAAAACTAAGACTTATGCACCCGACACATGACATGAATACATGAAATCCTAAGACACACCGGACAACATTAATCCTTTTTTTTTTTTTTTCCTCCACGAATTGACAAAGGAAGCTCAAACAATAAAGAAGCCAATGCAAAATAACATGCAAACCAACTAATGCCAATCTCTCGTACTAAACAAAACAAAGTGTTCATGCTAACAAACTCTTACAATGATAAACCAAACTCTCCCTTACTAAAAGCAACCACATATACTGAAAACAGTGAACAAGAAAAAAATAACAAAAATAATATGGTGAAACAAGCATGAAATCTCAGATTTGTACCTTAGAACACACAAGATTATCCAAGAAGCATAATTACATGAAAACACAATGTGCACAGCCTATAGAAGATTCCTCATAAAAAAAGTGATGCATTATGTGAAAAGCATAGATCCCATGAGAAACAGTGTGTGCGTGACTCTTGGAGTTCGACAAACACCAGATTCAAATCGTGGTAGTGATATGAAAACTGGACCTCCGACAAGAGAATCTAAGCACAAACAAAAGAAAGTCAAACCACTAGGAATCAAGGGGTATTTGGTGAGTAAAGGCGGAAGCTCCCCCTCAATCAATGAGTCTTTTTTTTTACACATTTTTTTTTCTTTTCTTTTCTTTTGCACATTTTTTTTTTCTTTTCTTTCTTTTGCACATTTTTTTTTCTTTCTTTTGCACACTCATTGGCAGCTGACATGCTCAAGAGTATGGAAACCGAACTAGAGAAGCATGGATATAATAAGGATGGCCTGGTTGGTGACTCTGAGGTAGCCTTTTCCTTATGCCTGGACTACAAAGAATAGAAGGGAAAGCCATGGAGATGCAAAAAGATGGAAGGTGGTTAAGAGACTCAACATCACCCATGATATGCTAGTCTATGTCAATTCCTCTAGAAAAGCAAAAGATACAATGCCAGAAGTCCATAGAAAAAAAATGATCACTAAGATGGAAGACTCCAAAATTTGCTAATCCAAGAGTGTGTACAGAATGAGATATACTAATTAAAAAATACACACTCCAAAATGAGTAATGACAACAGAAAGTACACACATATTAACATGTAATGGATATTCTCATCAATTCCAATATGCACCAAGGACCACTCAAAAATTTCAAGCTTGCAAAACCATACTAAGAAAATATTTTTGGATTTTTTTTTTCAATTTTTTTCTTAACCAAAGAAGACAAAAAAAACGAACATGCCCACATTTTTTCTTATTAAAAAAACACACAGAAACCCAAAAACTAAGACAAATAAACAAATTAATACAAATCAATTTTTCTCACCCAAACCGCTTTAGTATAAACAAAGTTGTGAGCATTGCGGTTCTTGGGTGGTGTCTTGACGTTGTGGTTCCCTTTGCTTTCAATGGGAACCCGTCTTGACTTGGTTTCCAACTTCCTATTTTTAGGTCTAGGCAAATACACTCTTCCATGCAACTTATAACAATAAGGGCGAATATGACCATGCATACCACAATGATGGCAAATAAAAACAGGGTGTACAGGGTGTACCTTCTTTTTTTTTTACCTTACCAACTCTAGGAAGATTGAGAAGTCCATCCTTATGTTGAATTTTTTGTTCTCTTTTTCCCTGAGTTCTTGTATCATGAGATATAGATGCACTATGTTTTTGCTCTTTGTTATCACCAAAGCCAATGCCGCTCTTGTCAGAATAAATTTGTTGAGAACCAATGATATTGTCCAAAGTCTTTGATCCTCTGTTCCAAAGACCAATGGTTGCCATAGCACACTTGAGTTCTTCCTCTTTCTTAATTATTAGTTCTTCCAAAGCAACTTGAGACATCTCAAGAGATTCAATCTTTTCTTCATATATTGCATAAATTTGTTATAGCTCATTCCTCTCTGTCTCACAAGTCAATAGTTTTGCACAAAGAGCTTGTCGATCATCAGCTATCTTGATGGCATCAATCCTGGCCTCGGAAATCTCCTCCTTAAGTTTGACATTCTCACTTTCACATGTTTTGAGTTTCTTTGTGAGTTTGTCATTTAATTTGAATAAGTCAAGAGACTCCTTATACAGCTTTTCATAAGCTTGCTCAAGCTCTTCATCATCACTCTCCGAGGATTCGTCAAGTAGGGGTGGTCGAACCATAAAATTTCCCTCACGAATTGAATCCATTATCACAAATCAAACAAGATCTCGTTCTAAAGAATTTTTTTTTTTAAAAAATAGAACGACCTGCTCTGATACCAATTGAAAAATCTAGAAATCCCCTAGATATTGATTTGTGATTATGTAACAATTTTAAGCAGTATATAACAATCCCAATCAAACAATCAAGACAAATCAACACAACGATTTTAACGTGAAAAAACCATAATTGGACACCTCCAACTGTGATTAAAAAACCACGGGCAACAGCCACAAAACAATCCACTAAGAAGATTTAAAGGAATTACACAGGTATATTCTCAATTACCTAGCGAATCCATTCCTAATTGAACCAACCTCTATGTGCCTCTTCCAACCCCGTCTTCACCTCGGAATTGTCTTTACGATGAGCCACTCCAGAATCCACCGAAGCTTCAGGCCCGAATTCTTCAGAATCCACCGAAGAACAACTCTCTCTCTTTCTTGTGTATAACAAACAAAACCTTTGATGTACTCTCTTTAATCCATGAGTTAAATACTCAATAAAACATCAAAGAAAACTAACAAAATATCCCCAGATATAAACCTTCAGAACCAAAAAGAAGATCTGGAGGAATTAAATAGTTTTGGGAGCAAACCAACTATTTATAGAAAATCCAAAAGTAATCCTAGTTTTGGAAGAAATCCAATTACTTATAGAAATCCATAAGTAATCCTAGTTTTGGAAGAAAATCAACTTCTTAAAGAAATCTTTGTCAAACGGGATTGCCAATAAAAAAACCTAACAGACACTATTTTAGTTAAACACAAATATACTATTTTATACCCAATTATATGTGGTGTGGGGTGGGGTGGGGTGGGGTGTGTGCATAGAAAGATCCACATGAAAAATACACTAACAAAAGTGAATCAAAATACACCAAAACCACCAAACTAAACAATGAGACCAAAAAAATTCAAAGAAAGAAAAGAGAGGAGGAATATGGGGTTCGAGGTTGGGTAGAGAGAGAGAGTAAGAGAATAGCTTATTCTTCAAAGCTTAACAACAATGGCAACCACTTCACCTCTCTTTAACACTTTCACACTCACCACTCTCATATTCATCCTCTCATCGTCATCGTCGTCATGCGCTATCGCTGGGAGTAGAGACCACCATTAACACCAATTGAGGGGGTAAGATGCTGAGAACGCGAGATTCGGATGCCGAGAAACCATCGCCGAGTGGGTTGGGCTCTGATGGAATGAAAGAGTATAGGACTGAAACAAAAACATAGAGAGTGAGGCGTAGAGAGAGAAAGAGAGAGAGAGAGAGAGAGAGAGTAATGGAATGATTAAAGAGGAGAGAAGTGGTGAGAGAAGAGAGGACAGATAGGCGGGAAACATATTTTGAGTCAAACAAATTTGATCATCAATTTTTGTAGAAAAAAATGATTTAAACCATTAATGATGTTATATAGGATAAAAATATATATATTTTCAAAAACCATTCTACTAGATTATATAGGTATAATTTTACTTGTATAGAATTCAATCAAAAGTCCCACCTTGGACTTTAATTCCCACCTTCCATGATCTTTAATTACAATGAGGCTGGGGATCTCTAAAAGCCAAAGAACCCTCATAAAATCGACATCTATCTAGCTATATATTATATGAGGAAAAGAGAGTTTCTAACCCACAAGTCTTGTGGGAGCTCCAATATCTCAATTTTAATTTCCTAATTTTTTGATTTAAAAAAACATTTCAGTACTTATTGACTTCTTCCCAAGCCTTTTTGACTTATTCTATATACATCTTTTTCAAGTTTTCCCATACCTATTGCAGCCTTTTTCACTTCTGCCACATAATTCTTCACTTTCAACTTCTCTCATACCAATTGTAGTTGTTTCCACTTCTACCGCTGGCATATCTATCTATCTATAACACATAATTCTTCACCTTATTTTTTATACCAGAAGGACAAACCAAGTTAGGACAAACCAAGATGAAGAGAAAGTTTCAAAGCCTGTAAGTAATCTTTTCATTTATTTTTCAATGGTTCTTTTTTTTTTTTTCATTTATCTATTTTTTATTATGAGAAAAATGTGATTGCAGTTAGATAAATATGAACAGTTATAAAAGATAGCATCTATATAATAAGGGAGGAAGGTTTTTGAAAAATGTCTAATTTATCTTAGAGGTACATTTTGATCCAATGGTTTAAATTGTCTCATCTCAACTTCAATGGTTGAGATGTCTTTATTTCCCGTCCAAATGCTCTTTGAGCATCAACGGCATCAAGATCTAATGGTCAGAAAATCTCTCTCTCTCCTCTCCATCACAGGTACTCATCTCCTCTCTCTCTCTCTCTCATTTCAATTTTTGAACTCTCTCTCTCTCTCTACCTGCATCGGAGCCCATCCCGTGCGACCACCACCGACCATCGCGACGTTGACGACCACCTCCCACCTCTTTTCTGTGTGTCATCCTCTCTCGACGACACCACCGACCACCTCCTCTCCTCTCACCCTCCTCTTTCGTCTCTCTTCCCTTGCAAGGTAAACTAGAACTTCCAACTTGAATTCATGATATTTTTTGCTTGAATCTGAATTTTTTGTGGGTTTGGTTGTAAAGTTGCAATTCATAATATTCTTTTGCTTGAATCTAAATTTTTTGTGGGTTTGTAAAGTTGAATCTGGATATTTTTGATATGTGGGTGTTTGGTTGGGTTGATTTTGAAATGAGTTTTGAAGCTAGATATTTTCATAGATTTTGAATATATAAACCCAGTTTATACACTCTATATTTTCATAGATTTTGAAATAGATTTTGAATCTGGATATTTTCATTTTTAAAAGTTTTGGGTCTAAAATGGGTTTCACTTGATATACATACATGTATAGTCCAGTGTATAAAATTGATGAAGGATTGGAGATGTTCTTAGTAAAATGTTTAAGACCCTAAAATATTTTCTCTAAATTTACTATATAGCAGGGGTTGGGTCTTGGAGATGTTCTTGGTCTTGGTTGATTCCAAAACTAATCAACTTCCAACTTGAATTCATGATATTTTTTGCTTGAATCTGAATTTTTTGTGGGTTTGATTGTAAAGTTGCAATTCATAATATTTTTTTGCTTGAATCTGAATTTTTTGTGCGTTTGTAAAGTTGAATCTGGATATTTTTGATATGTGGGTGTTTGGTTGGGTTGATTTTGAAATGAGTTTTAAATATGGATATTTTCATAGATTTTGAATATATAAACCCAGTTTATACACTCCATATTTTCATAGATTTTGAATCTGGATATTTTCATTTTTAAAAAGTTTTGGGTCTGAAATGGGTTTCACTTGATATATATACATGTATAGTCCAGTGTATAAAATTGATGAAGGGTTGGAGATGTTCTTAGTAAAATGTTTAAGACCCTAAAATATTTTCTCTAAATTTACTACATAGCAGGGGTTGGGTCTTGGAGATGTTCTTGGTCTTGGTTGATTCCAAAACTAATCAAAGTAAATACTTACCAGATCTAAGTATATTTAGGAGTATCCAACGTTACTCAATAAATACTTACCAGATCTAAGTACGTAGAGATGTTCAAAGTAATTGGAGAAATGATTTGTTTAGGTTGTATGATGCATTTGAATCCAAAGAATGTCAAATTAAAGGGAAAATTTCCAATAAGTCTTACTTTCCCATGAAATGTCCATTAGGTCTTATTAACACTTGAATCAACTCTCTCAACATAGTGCTAATATGATTGAAGAGGAAATTCTATGGGGAAAACAAGATTTAACTGGTCAAAATTAAACTGTTTTGATGTATGTTTTCCCGTTCTTAATTATCAGGTTATCCTTTATGTTTACTTAACTTTTATTAGTTGTTAATGGATACAGTTATATTGAATTTATTGATAGTACATTCTGTGTCATTTAGCAGTTATATTGTTTTCTTCTCAGGTTCATGAAACCCCATATTTCACCTCCTCTGATTTCATATATATCTATTGGGTTATAATTTCTACTGGGTTTTGTTTGTTTTGATGTTTTTGTGAAGTTTAAGGTGCCATTCATGGGTACTCTGTTTCTTGAAATTAATTGTTTTGTTTTCAGATCCTTATTATATAAAAAATGGGTATAGGCTGATATGTTGCATTTACTTTCCTAAGATTTGAATCGGAGAAAGAAAGAGAAACTTTTGTAGTGGAGAATAAACAGAAGATATTTGTAATGGGTTTGTCTTCAATTGATTAATGGTTGGTCCTCTCACTTTCTTTTTCTCTCTCTATCTCTTTGAGGAACATCTATGTGTGTTTAGCTAATATTTGTTTACATTAATTATAAGTTTGATTGAATTAGTTGGAAATTCTATTAGGTAGTTTCAATTATATTCTTTGCAATAAAATTTGATGTTATCTGCCACTTTAACAACAAATTTAGTACATCACTAAATTTGTCTTTCTTGGGTTAATAAAAATCCTGGTGGTATAATTCCAAAGGGAATGGTTACCTTTTGCATATGATTTTTTGCTTCTTTTTTTGGAAATTATATTTTTTTTTAAAAAAAAATTTCTATTAGTAGCCATGTCTATGAGCTTTATATCTTAATAAATACTACTCAATAATCATTTTTGGCACTTCAATTTCCCGTGGGATTGAATTGTGGAGGTGCTAATATGACCTTTTTCTTTTCTTTTCTTTTCTTTTTCCCCTCTCATGTAGGAACATTGCTTAAGATTGGCATAGTTATGCTTATGTTTCTTTTTAAAAGATATATTTATGAAAATGTCTATGTTACGGATGTGTTGTCTAATCTTCATAAGTGTGTTTGGATCATGGATTTTGATAGGATTATGAAAAGATAGAGGAAAAGAATGAGTGAAATGTGAATGGAATATAAACTAAATTATTTCTCTATTTTTCTTTCTCCTTCCAAATCTCTATCCAAATTCATGATTTAAACACATCGTTAGCATTAAAAGAAAGTAAGAATTCAATTCCAAGCCTGATAAAATATTCAAATGAATGTTATATTTTGTTGTCTATTTTGACATATGTAACTTGTGAGTACTGCACTTTAATTCCATTTGTTGAACAAAAGTATTTCAAGTAGCTCATAATGCTTTGAGCTTTATAGGTGAATGAAATTGCTATTCAAGCCCCTCCATCATGGTATGTGCAAGATTTGGGTATGAACCGGTCACCAACACGATGACGCTCTAATTTTGACTATTCAAGCCTCTCCATCATGGTATGTACAACATTAGTTCTATGCGACACATCAATGGTGTACCACACATTAAAGTAGGTGGTCCTTCTAATAAAAATTTCTGTTTTCTCCAACTGACAGGTGTTTAAGACAATTTCAGTCTCATATTCAAGTTCGGAAAGTCTCTAATCTCTTATTCTATAAGATTTCACTTTAATTTTTCTTTTTCTTTTTTGAGATTGCAGAGCACTGGTTGGTGTGCATTGTTTATTATTTATTTTAAATTTATTTTTTTGGTATTGCAGAGCACTGGCTGATGTGCATTGTTTGTTATTTAATTTTGAATTCTATTTTCTGGATTGCATAGCACTGGCTGGTGTGCTTCATTTGGTGGTTGGTAATTTTATTTATTTATTGTAAAGTATTGATATATGTACAATAGCTTTGACTAGTATTATTTGGTAACGAATGAATAATAAAAATGGAATATTTTTTATTAAACAACAAATATATATACCTGTGCCTAGGGGTTGCTATTTTTAATTGAGTTCTGTAGCATGTGTGATACCAGGAAAATTGTTGGAAGTGTTTTAAAAACAATATATATATATCCATGCCTAGGGGTTGTTATTTCTTAATGTCTTAGTTTTTGGTATGTTTTTCGATAAATTACATTTGTATTCAACTACATTTTGATCTCAATAATTATTTATATCGTGCCTGTAGGGACGAGCATACCTCTTATTCTTTCATTTTTCCACTTCTCCTCTCATTATGAAAATCATTTAAACTAAGGTAAATGATGGGAAGTGAGCATTGTTTTCAGGATTGCAAAAAGTCCTGAATTTATGGAAATTTTGACATATAATTAAGATTGCAAAATTAATACTTTTTCATAACTTGCTATTTTTGACGCAGTTCATCAGTTTCTATAATGAAAGGTATTCAATTTTTTTTTATTTCTTTCATAATATTTTTCATTAAAGTTTTGATAAATATGTCATTTCCTTTCTCCTTCTAATCATTAGTTTTCTCCCAAATTTTAGTTTGTTATTTTCTGCTATTTTCATATTGTGCTGTGTTTTTTTGCTGGTGGTCATCAATTTCTAGGTTCTTAATATAATCAAAGGTATAACTCTCTCACACAATTTTTCTTTATTACATTTGTTTCATTACTTATATAATTTTGATAAAAGTTAAATTGTTTGGTTTGTTACTTTTTTAGTTATGTTTTAAACAAAGCTCCTTTTCCATTTGCATAAAAGATAGGCAAAATGGGACTAATGAGCAGTAAACCATGATAAACTTTTTGCTTTCATTTGCTTTTTCTACTAGATTATTTTTCTTAATCTTTCTTTCTTTCTTATGGAGCTTAGTAAAGGGTGTTGTAGTAGTCTTTGTAGCTTTTTTGTTAGTGGTTTTGGTGAATGTTAAAGTAGTGGAATGAAGTTGAATGGATTAGTATGACATATGCACCGTACACTAGATTTCTTTTCCCCCCATAAGAACGTGTTGGCTTGGCCATTACATATTTTGGTGATTGTTGGGAGTATGTGTTGAAAATTTAAACCAAAAAGAAAATGTGCATAATGAGGATTGAAAAAAGAAAAGAAAAAGGAAGATAAACATAGATAAATCTCTTCTCTTTTTTTTTTTTTTGGTGAACACACAGACTAATCTTAGTAACAAAATGCATTTCTTAAGACAATATACGTTGGTAAATTTTGAGTTACTTTGGAAATAACTTTGTGCTAAGTTTTGGAATCCCCCATTGTCAAAATAAAAATTGATGTCTAAATGTCTTTTAAATTGGTTTTTCAGGATTTATAAATTTACATCTTATTTAAGAGAAAACTAAAGTTGTAGGTTCTTTTTTCCTCTCTATTTATGTCTTCTCTTTTTTAACCTCTTGGAATATGAGGACAACAAAATCGTGGTGTAGAGTTTTTGTTGTCCCATTGTTCTTCTTACCTGGTTTAGTTAGTAAAGGAAAACAAGTGTTTTCATTTTTTGTCAAGTACATAATAAAGGTCGTAAAACTAGACAAGGAAACATGTGAAAAAAGTGAGTTGGACTGTGTGTGATGGCAAATGGTGTTAGACAGTTAGAAAGTTTATTACATACTATGTGACATTGATTTGAAAATACTAAACATTAGACATTTTTGCTTTAATCCATCTAATCTAACTTTATTATTATTTTTCAAATTTAATTTTTATTTTTTTTAATTTCAGGTATCGATATTAGAATGGCTATTGAACGACTTTCAAATCCTTTTAACTTTGGCCAATTTTTAGGGCAACAATTTCATTTTTGAAATTGTCTTAGTTAATGTAATTGATGGCTTCTTACAAAAGTACAAAATAAAGGAGAAATAATCTTGGGATTAATCTTCTCATGTCCAATTTTATTACGGGTATACACTATCATCCCAACATTAATCTTGGGACAAAATGTTTGGAGATATTGGGATTAATCCCAACATCAATTTTATAGCAACTGTCATCCCAACATTAATCTCAAAATGTTGTCATTGGGGTTTGAAGTAATATTTTTATGTCGTAGAGAAGAGATATTATATAAATTTTTCTTTCTTCTTCACAATGTTTTATTGATTTTGCAATGTTTGTTTTAATGATAGAAGAGTTTTCTTTTTCAATAATCTATTGTTTGATTGTTTTACCTGTTTTAATGATAGAGGTTTATTTATTTTCTATTTTTTTAATTAAGGTGTGAATTGTTTTACCTGTTTTAAGATATTATATAAATTTTTCTTTCCTCTCATTGCAATATACAATTGTTAATTTCTGAAATTCCTTGCTCTTTCATTTTTGATTTCATTGTTTTTACCAGTTACCAAACAGAAATTTTCGACTCTAGAGCAGGAACTGAACTGATTCTCACCAAGGTAATCTCTTTTTCCTTCTCTTTCTGCTCTGTTTTGTTACCCAAAAAAGGTATTATGGGTTTTTAATTCTTAGAACTCTAGAAAATGAAAACCTCAACATCATTTTGATAGGTAAGAAAACCCACCATTTTGATAACAATTTGTTAGAAACATTTTTTTATTCTTCAAGTCACTGCCTCACTTCTTAGGGGTTTGTTTGGTTGCTCACTTCTAATTATGTATAATCTGAACTGCTAACCCCAAATCTTGGCAAAACTTTACCTTTATGAAACATTCATATATGTGGATGTATGCTTAAGTATTATTTGGTTGTAATCTTTGTTTAAAAAAATAGTATGGTTAATTTTATTTAATGAACCTTGGGTTTAATTTTAGTTAGATTTTCCCATTAACATTGATTTCAAAGAAGCAATTAGAACATGTTTTTGAGTTTTGAGATCCTTGGGTTTCATTACTTTGGTTTTTCTATGTTGTGTGCTTTTGGATGATTCATGTAACATTTTTTTAATTAAGATAGTATTGTGTTATGTATAGTTCACAAGTTGAGGCTCAATTTTACCATCAATTGGTCAACTGACTTGACAAGATCGGATGAAAAAAAACTCGCCCGCTTCTAATCGAATTATGACTTGCAACCCGTTTGGGATTTATGGTTTGAATAAGAGTGAAAAAAAATTGAGTCGACTCGACCCTTTAGCTCTTTGAGGTGGGTGTGTGAATGAACTCTTTGGGGGTGGGTGTGTAAAAAAAAAGAATATTTAAAGTCTGTTTCGAAATTATAATTTTTAATTAAAAATTTAAAAATCACTATAAAATATTTTATCATTTTTTTTTTAGATTTTTTTTTTTGGGTCAAAAATTAGAAAATTAACTAAGTTAGCAATTTTCAAATAGAGCCTAAATATAGTTGAGAAAAGTTTTATTGGGACATTTCAATGGTTGAGATCAGTTTTATTCAGTTGGGTTAGGTTAGGTTTTTTTTGGAAGAGGGTGTGAGAATCAAGGAGTTCTATTTGGGTTTTCTATTTGTGTAAATGTGAGGGTGTGAGAATCTAGCATTTTTATTTGGGTTTTGATATGATAATCTATTTGTGTAAATGTGATATAGTCAGGATTTGAAACTCCAAATGAAGCCCCTCCTCTGCAACAAAGCACATAGCCTTACAAAGAAACCCAGGTAATATTTTATTTTTTTCTTATCAGCCCAGAAACTTTTCTTGCTGCAGAAACTTTTCATCCCATAAACTTTTCTTGCTGGTCTTCTCTTTCTATTATAGATGGTCTACATTCCGGTGTTTGTGAATGCATAGGACACATTCCAAGCTCATAATTGGTAGTTGTATACATATGTGTCAAAACCCTTTAATAGTAATTCTGCTAACTGTGTCTTTGTATCTAATTTTTTTGGCTTGCTAATCAAACATGCACACACTTACCCTTTTTTCTCTCTTTCATTTGCAATATTTTTTTTGGTTCGGCAACCCCATGCTTTGCCATGCAGAAATCTACAACTGACTAATCTTCCTCTAATTTATAGCAATTTTATTATAATAGAAAAGAATTAGTTTCAACCAAACTATTAACATACAAGATAACAAAATTCATCCACTCTTCATCCACTTTTCATGAGATAACATATAAGATAACAAAATTCCAAGAAATTGTTAAGTAATTGAAGCAAGGAACTCATATCCTATCGCGCTTTCATTATAGAAATGGTCAAATTATTTAGTGAATAATCTTTCTATAGCGATCCCGGGTTTTACCCCTTGTTGTACAATGGTTCCGTAGATGTTAGCAGTTGTTTAAATCTTGTTTACATCCTCTCATACTTTGTATTTGAGTTATAGGATGTGTTGGGCAGGTTTATTACAGGTTGGTTGAACTTAGAACCAAAAGTAGTTGCCCAGATTTTGGCCTGTCCGCTCGAGCGGAGTTTTTGACGCTCCGCTCGAGCGGGGCCTTGTTGTAGCTTCTCCGCTCGAGCGGGGGTTTTGGAGCTCGAGCGGGAAAATCACTCTTCCAGTATTTTCCCTGCAGTGTTGTCCGCTCGAGCGGAGGTTTGGACGCTCGAGCGGGAGTTTGTGTGTGACGCTCGAGCGGAGCTTTTGACGTTCGAGCGGGGGACCTGTCTGCAAAAGTTCTGAGAGTGTGCATCCGCCGCTCGAGCTGGGATTTAGACGCTCGAGCGGGGATCTGTGAGAGACGCTCGAGCGGGGGTTTGGCCGCTCGAGCGGGGCGACTGGGTTAAAGCTCCGTGTTTTGACTTTTTGAAATCACTTTTTCACATCTCTTCTCTCTCTTACTTTTCCAAAAACACCATTGTTGAGCTTCTCACTCTAGAGCTCTAACTTCTCTCTAGGTATTGATCTAGTAGGAGTGATTTCCTCACCTTTGGCCTTTACAAAAAAGTTGTTGATCGTCGAGAGCTATCTTTTGATCCGAGAAATTTGTGATTTGGAGCATTTTCGTTTTCGTCATCTTCTTTGTCGGAGCTCAAACTTTGAGGTAGGGATATCCTACTCCTCCTTATGGGTTTTGTCTTTAAATGTTAGCATTTTGATATGTTGGGTGTTGTTGGGTAGTTTTGAGAAAATTTGGGCATTTTTTGTGTAATTTTTACAAAAGTTGGGGTTTTGTTTATAATAAACCTAAATGCAAGTTTGGCATAGAATAATGAGATAGATGTTGCAAATGTGGATGAAAATGGAACCTTAAGATTGTTTTGTTAGTTAAGGGAATTTGCCCTAATTGACTTAATAAATTAATTCGTGTAATTAATTTGAGAAAATGAGGACTTGAATTAGAAATGTTGGAATTGAGAATGTATGGGATTAAAGGGTGTAGTTAAATTATTTATCGCTCACCACGTTGAAATGTTGATATATTATCCATTTTGTGCATTTATTTTCTGTTTAGAAATAACTGCTTTGGGCTATCGGTGGAGGATAGTCTTGATTGTTGTAGACAATGCATGATGATTAGGCAAACGAAAACTAATCAATGGAATGTGTCATGGAGCATGAGGGTTGATAGAATACATTAACTTTATGTATTAGTTGATTGTGTATAGAACCTATGTGTTTATATGCATTGTGTGTAGAGGAGGAGATGGGGGATGTACTCCGCGGTTTAGGGGAGATATGGGGGATGGACCTCTAAACCGGATAGTATTGGGAGGAGATAGGGGATGAACTCCGTAGATACAGCTCATATGCTTATCTTTGAGAAGCGTAGATACAGCTCATATGCTTATCTTTGAGAAGTGTAGATACAGCTCATATGCTTATCTTTGGTTGCATGATATAGTTCTTGTACTTATCTGTTGAGATGTTGATATAGCTAATATGCTTATCTGTTGATGTATTGATTCAGCCAATGTGCTTATCTACTGAAAATGGAATAATGAAAAGTAACATGGACTTGTATGTCATGTAATTGTAATGTGATATAAGTGGATGTATCTGTGTTGGCCATCTATCAACTGTTAATCTTTTAGTCATTGTTCATAGATGGTTTAGTGTATTTCTACTGGGCCGTGGCTCACCCTATATGGGAACATCATTTTCAGGTACAAGTACCTTGCCACCTCCAAGGACATAGCTTGGGAGGCTAGAGGCAGTCAGACTTTTTGGATGTTATTTTCCTTTTGATGTATTACATGTAAATTCAAGCCTAGGGCTTAATGTGTATATGAGTTAGTACTCATTTCTTGTAACCAAGTGTTGGCTTGGAAAGTTGTAAGCCCATGGGGCGTTTACTTTTGTTGTCAACATGTAATACTTATTGTAAGGAAATACTCTGATGAATAGAAGGATGTTGATCTTTTATATATCAATGCATGTCAATATTGTTGAGTTTAATGTTATTATTTTGAGGGTGTTACACTTTCAACGTGCCCTCATTTGAAGTCATCGTGAATAATCAAGCAATGTATTCACTGTGTGTATATATAGATACTAGGATTCTATGCACACACAAAAAATGTATAATAATCTTGCATGGGTGATTTAAGGATAGTTCAAACCCCAAAAGGCAATCAATTACATGTTTAAATTACAAGATTATTACGCTAAAAATTATTACAGAGAATGATAAGATTGGTGGTTGGCATTTGAAGGGGTAAGATGAAAATAGCAAAGATACATAGAAGAGGAGATTGAGAGATTACAAAGATTACAATTGAAATGTTTGCAAAGAAGAAGGCAAAGGGTGAGGTGAGAGATGGACACACATAGATGGACATGAGTGATGACCCATCACTACTGATTGTTTTATATATAATGCAAAGGACTCCCAGATTGGGGACACACTAATAGACCTTCTTGAGGCTCCTTTAGCTTTACCATTCTATGTCAATAACTTAAATTTTGTTAATGTTTTTTAATTTTCCAACAGTGGCTTCAAGACTCATCGTTCAACACCAAAATAGAGGTATTTTACATTGTCTCTTGAATTTCCCTTTCTTTGCTCTTGATCGCCGTTGTTGGTTAATTATGTTATTTGAATTCTGAATCCTGAAGGATTTGTTGTTTGGATTTGTTGGTTGATAATATTTTGTATTACTTTTAAGATTTCATGTACAGCACACAGTGCTTCCCTTTTGCAATAGTCAGCCTTCTATTTGACATGTAACTTTATAGAGATATGTCCAATTTTGGAGTTAATAATAATGTATTTTGGAGTTGAGCCCATCTCAGTCTCAATTAAACAGTGGACGTTTTATTTCTAGGCTTTTAAGTCTGTAGAAAATTTGCCAAAAATTTACCAAATAGGTTTTTGTTTTCAAGCTTCTTTTTTTCTCCTTCCTTGAAAGTTCAAACATTAAGTTTGCATTTGCTTTGATTGTTGAAAAACTTTGTTCTTTACCTGCTCGCAAAACTTTTTGCTTTATTGTTGATTGTAAATGAAATAACATAACAGCAACTTCAAGATCGCATAAGCACATAATTAAACTAAAATAAAACTATTTGGGCGTTAATTGAATTTCATTTGAAAACTCGCCTATGTTATTATAAAGTTTAATTTCAAATCCCTTCATTTGATTGGAAACTCCCATAGCTTCTGTGAACTTAGACATATGTTTTTGAGTTTGTTTCGTGGTGGGTCACCAAAGCTCAACAATAATTGTTTGCCTATGCCATTTTCTTGGTATAGAAACAGGAATTTTCAGGTTGAAGGCATAATTTCATCTCTATAATTGATAATTTATTTTTAAGACAAGAAGGGTTGGGATTACAATTATATTAAATTAATAATTGATAATTGATAATTTATTAAATAGTATTGGGATTTCAATTATATTCTAATCCCAACATTATTTACACCGTGCCTTCAGGCATGGGTATACGCTAGTAACAACTGTAAAACAACCCAACTTAAACCCAAATACTCAACCATTCTTTCCAAGTGTTCGAAAGATCTACACCCAATAAAAAAAATTTATGATTTGTATTTTGTCTAGCAAAAAAAAAAATTCTAATTTGATTTTTTAATATGATTGTAGTTAGATAAACATGAACAGTCATAAAGAGAAAAATGTGATTATAGTTAGTTCAATAGTTCTTTTTTTAATGTGATTGTATTGTAGTTAGTTCAATGATTCTTTTTTTTTTTTCATTTATTTTTTTGATTATGAGAAAAATGTTATTGTAGTTAGATAAATATAAACAGTCACAAAGATATCATAACAACTGCAAAACAACCAAACTTAAACCCAAATACTCAACCATTCTTTCCAAGTGTTCGACATATCTACACCCAAAAAACCAAATTGTGATTTGTATTTTGTCTAGCCAAAAAAATAAAAATAAAAAATTATAATTTGATTTTTTAACACACTATGTTTTTTTTTAAAAAAAAAATTATTGTGTTTTTTAACTGTTAATTGACTTAATTTGTGATTTAATTTTTAGCTCACTATGTTTTTTGAAAAAAATAATAATTTATATTCATTAGGTTCGTATAAAGTACACATTATTGATGATGATTAGAATGTATTTTAAAAATAAAAAAATTGTTATTGATTTGTTTAACTCACTGTGTTTTTTTTTTATAAAAAATTATTGTGTTTTTTTAATTATCAATTGACTTAATTTGTTATTTGATTTTTAACTCACTGTGTTTATAAAAAAAAAAAAAAATAGATTGTATTCATTAGGTTCACATAAGTTACCCATTATTGATAATAATTAGATTGTATTTTGAAAAAAAAATTGTAATTGATTTTTTTAACTCACTGAGTGTTTTGAAAAAAAATTAATTGTGTTTTTTAACTGTCAATTGACTGAATTTGTGATTTGATTTTTAACTCACTGTATTTTTTGGGGGAAAAAAAAAAAAGTGGATTGTATTCATTAGGTTCACATAAAGTACTAATTATTGATGATGATTAGATTGTATTTTGAAGAAAAAAAAAATTGTAATTGATCTTTTTAACTCATTGTGTTTTTTGAAAAATAAATTATTGTGTTTTTTAATTATCAATTGACTTAATTTGTGATTGGGTTTTTAACTCACTTTTTTATTATTATTTTTCTTATTATGGCAAAAAATATAATGATTCCGATTTAGAATCTACCTATTTATTTATTTTTATCTGACATTCCTCGTCTTGATGGTTATTTATGTCCTTATTTGTCTTATTTCTTCTTGAATTGGATTGTTTGAGAATTGTGGTTGCGTTTGAAACATGTTAGGAATTTGTTTTTCAAAGGAGTTATTACCCAGAATTCTGCTTGTTTGAGCGAACTTTCTTACGCTTGAGTGGGTCTTGGCTCGAGCGGTCATTCTTAAGCTCGAGCGGTTTGCCTCTTTCTGCACAACTTCTGGGAGGGTGTCATTGTGCGCTCGAGTGATAACTTGTTTGTTTGAGTGGTCTCACTTTTTGTGACTGGACCCTCGAGCGGTGTTTTGGTCGCTCGAGCGGTCTGCACGTATATCAGTTAGTAAAAGTCACTTTTTGGATCACTTTTTCATTTCTCTCTCTCTCTAAACATTTCAAAAATCTAGATCTACTCTCTCTCTCTCTCTAAAACTTGTCTTTAAACCTCAAATATACCATCATCTGTCGATTTCTCCACTATTGTCCTTTGGAGAAAAAGGTAGAACGCACATAGAGCTTCGTTTTAATCTGAAAAATTCGCGTTTTCGTCGACATTGAGTCTTGGGGCTTTTGGGCTTTCTCCTCTTCTGGAGTTGAGGTAGAGATTTTCTTAACGATTTGCATGTGGTTTAGCTTTGTTATATGTTATTTTGTTAGTTAAGGATTTTCAAAAAAAGAAAAAGAAAAAGGATTTGGATATATATTTATTAATGCACAAATTTGGAGAAAAATACTTGTTTTCAGTTATGGTTTGGGATTGGTAACCTAATAGTTGCTGTGCTATGTATTTTTGAAGAAAACATTTGGTTTTAATGGGTTTTCAAAGGTTAATAAAAAAATTAGGGTTTTGGATGCTTTTATAGAAAAGGGATGAAATTAGAATGGTTGTGGGATTTTGGTTAAAATGAGGTTTGGTTGAAAAAAGTTTTGGAAATTATTAGAAAATAAAAAGTATTATTTACTCTTTTGAAATGGTGGTTTTATTGGAAACGATATGAACGGTTTTGAGAAAATTTTATATTTTCGGTAGAGATTCACAAGACTCGTGAGGAGTGTGAATGTTGTTTTGGGAATTATGAGATTTTGTATAAATCATTGGGATTCCGATTTGGTTATGATTTTGAAATATTATCATTATTGTTGTCTTTTCATGAGAGATAATTGTTGTGGCAACCGGTGGAGGGCTGTATTTATTGTTGTAGAAACTACATGTAGATTAGGGAACAAAAACATTTGTAAATCATATATTGCATTTTGCATATCATGGATTTGTATCTGGAGATTTCAATGTTTCGGAAAATGTATAGTCATTTTGAGATGCATGTATTGTATTATTGAAAGGGTAAATAAAATGGTAAAGCTATAAGAGGGTGTTAAAGCAGAATTAAGTTGTCATGTGTGTCCTTAGTATAAGACCTAAAACCCACGCGGTAAGTGCCAATCCTTCCGGTTGATACCAGTAAAAATGGCATAGTGACTTGTATAGTTACTATTATGAACACTAGCCCTGGAGATTTATTCATTATATTTACCACATGATTGTTTTGAAAGAATATTGCTGATTTGGAAAGATGTTTTGGAAATCTCGCATTGCATTGTTTCAAAGAGGGAAGAACGCATGTTTTATTATGACATTTCATGTGCATACATCTTATGACATTGTTAAGCTTCATACATGTCATTAAGTTTATTTCCATTGGGTTTTGTGCTCACCCTACGAGGGAAACCACTTTCAGGTGAACCGGTGTGCCTCCGCCAAGATGATGACTTGGGAGGATCTTGGAGCTTGAGGCTCGTATGTATTTTTTTTTTGGTTATTTGTTTGTAATTTAAGCTACGAGCTTCTTTGTGTTGAGTTGTGACTCATTTGTTGTAACCAGGTAAGACACTGGAAACTTGTAGCCTTTAAGGCATTAACCTGTAATAGTTTAATTTTATTCATTCTGATAAGAACTCATGTTGTAGGACTAAAAGAATGTACTGAGGCACGTGTTGGACATGATGTTGTATAATCATATTGTTGTTGTGTTCCAGATGTTGGTAATATTATACAAGAGTAGAATGTCTATTTATTTCAACTTGGTATCAGAGCATACTAGATTTGAATAGTTTGGGTACGTGGGAAGTGATTCTTACCAGAATGGGTTTGTCTCACTTGATAGAGATGTTGTATGTTCAGTATGCTAAATTATAACATGCTTATGTGACTAAGTGGGTATGGAATTGGATCCTTAAGATGCAATTTGTGTCTGTTAAACACTTGGAGGTCTTATTAGAAGGACATTTGATCAATATTTGTTCTAATAGGAATTCTTGGGGTTTTGTAGAACAAATTTTTATCTTAAAGACATAATTCATGTGTGACTATGTGACCTAGTGCTTATGTGGAATGCATTTGGTGTTTTAATACCATAGCGTGTATGAGATTTTGTTGGGGGCACCTTTCGATGTGTGCTAAATTGGTTGTGCTTGCATTTGATTAGGACATCTAGGTGAGGATGTGATGACTTTTCTCCTTCCACACGGGAAGAATTGAGGAAGCAATTTCTGGAGTTGCAGCAAGGTATTACACTTTTGGCACAATTTAAGGCATGGTTTACCAACCTGTCGAGGTTCACTCCGGAGTTGGTGGAGACTGAGGAGCTTCGTTGTGCGAAGTTTGAGAGTAACTTATGTGAGAAAGTTTGGGAACGGATTGCCGGATCTTGGCGTAGGAATTATCGTGCGCTTGTGGAAGTGGCGGCTCACGTAGAGGTCACAGTATTAGTCATGGGGCAGAGTGGGGAGAAGGCCACTTTGGTAACTCCTGCAGCTTGGGGTCGTAGTAGACCTAATAAGAACCAAAGGAGAAGGGCAAGGTTGTTGTCTCAACCAATAGTTAAACCAACAGGATTATCTAGCCAACCGAGACTTGGGGCGATCGAGTGCCCACAGGGGAAGCAGTCATTGGGATCTTTACCAATTCAGACTTCGAACCAATCACGCATTCGAGGACTGCCTATTTGCTATGTGTTTAATCAATTGGGTCATACTAGGCATTTTTGTATGTAACTGAGGACTTCTTTGGGTGTTTCACAATCTAGTCGGGTTTAACCTTATCCGTCTGGGCAAGGGCGATACCAATACCAAAACCGAGTAGGCCAGACTTCGAGGGCCTTTGCGGGGTTGAACTTTTATCCTCAAAGTGGGGAGATGCATGATTGTTTCAAGTATGGCCAGCTGGGTCACGTTTGTCGCTCTTATCCTTGGGGTCAGAATTCTGGGGGTGTTCCGGGGGTTGAAAATGACTAGTCTTGATAGTTTAGTTAAAAAGGTGATAGTGGTGTTGGTGAAGGGATAGTTGTTTTGGGTAGTTAGTTTTGGTTACCTTGCTTTGTGACTGGAGGATAGACGGTTGTAATAATTATGTGATCGTTTTGTTTGGTAACCGGTACGGTGTGGAACGTTGTAATATTATGACTTTTGTTTATGTACATATCTATGGTGGGTTGTTTATTTTTTTATGAGTAAGTTATGTTGTGATTTTGAGTTTTCCCTAATGTGATGAGTTGTTGTGGAATTTGGAAATCTTCGTATTGATGGGTATGAACTATTGCATTTTGACTTGAGAATGTAATGGTTGGAGAGCTTTATTTTGATTAGAGATTGTTTGTTATGTTAACTAATTTGTATTTGGTTGAAATTGATTTAGAATGGGTGGATAGTGAAGTTGGTAGAAGATGGGTATTTTTAGGGTCATTATGATTAATTGAGATATTACGAGGGTGGAAATATACCAGTTAGTATATTCAGTTTGATTGATATGGGCTTACGTAAGAGGTATGAGTCTTAAATTGTTGTAGTGGAGGCTTCTTGGGAGAATAAGAGGGTTTTGTCTTGTAGTGACCGGAGTAGTGTTGTGATTATTGTCGGATGCATGTGGATTGGTGTGGGTAGTGAACCTATCATAGACCTTATCGATCTTCGGTGTAGTGTGGTTGTATGTGATTTACATTGAGGGGTGTACATTGTCTGTGACGGGAATTATGGGTTTGGCCTCGAGAAGACCACTTTGGACTGAAGGAGGGGTGTGCGAGAAGTTGTAGAATCCCATATAGGAATGTTTGGTGTTGGAATATTATAGTTTTGGCACTAAGTGAGGAGAGTGGTTGAAGGGACGAAGTGTTTGAGTCTAATGGGTCGATGTAGGGTAAGGTGTTATTGTTATCATACCAAGAAGTGGGTTAGATAAATTGGTGTCCTTAGTACACCTTTAAGAATTCCTTATCAGGTCATTGGGGGTTGATAGTGTTGGTGCTTGAGGTAGTTAAGAGTGGTTAGCATGGAGTGACTTGAGTTTCTTTTATGGAAATTTCTTCCTAGACTATTGAGGGCAGTTAGTTTCATTTTATGGTGATTATCATAATAATAGATTCACATTTCATTTGGGTTGGCGGTATGAGAGAGTGTGTTGATGTGGTTTGTGATGTGTTTCTTGCACTGAAGGTAGAGCCCTCTTTACAAGCTTTGTCCGCAGAATAGGAGCATTTTGTATTTGTGCAGTGAGGGTTGTGAACTCGAGATGTTGATCTCTTATTTGATTAGAATTGTGAGATATGGTAGTGATACTAAGGCAGCGCATTTCATAGGTATATTTTGAGATTGGGTGGCAATGAAGCATTAAGAGAGTTAAGGGGAAGTTTTGGAAGTAATTATAGAGCCGAATATGTGTTAGGGTGACCTTTTGTCCTAGGTTGACAAGATCCTTTGTAAGTTCGAGATTTAGTGCAAATTGCTTTCTTTGGTTTAGTTGAGTTATCTTTTCTTTATAAGAGCATGTGGACGGTTTGTTAGTATTTGAGCTGTCTAGATCCCTTTATGATTAGTTAAGTTTGGGAAGTGTGAATTTTGGGCTTACGAGGTGAAATTTTGAGACGCATTGGATTTAAGGGAAGGCAATGAACCGAGGTAGTGGATAGTAAGGGTTGTTAACGGGGGGAAGTCAAGGTAGTGACCAATATCTTGGGCAGGAAATCGGCACGGGGTGTAGTGAGCCTAATCCTTTCTTGGTATTCTCTTGAAACGGGGCGAGTTAATCCTTAGATGTTTTTAATCTTGTGTATCTGAAGATCTTTTGTTTAGAGTGTTATTCGAGTATGCGTTTTGATCAGTATTGTTATTTCCTAGATAGGGGCGATTGTGGTAGCTTGTTTTACTAGAGAGGATGTAGTATCAGGTGGTCAGTGGGTGTCATAGTTGTGGTAATGGAATGTAATTTTCGGGTGATTTTCTACTGTTGTTTAACCTCTTGATGTCATGTTTGACGTGTTCTACTTATATGTCGTAATAGGATTACCATTCTACTCTTGAAATGATTATGTCATTGGTCGAGTGACGGTTGAGATCATTATTAATTGAAGTATTTTGAAAGGGAAATGGGAAACCAAAACTTTTTCTTGTTGAGAATTGGGTTGTTTCAAAATGGCGGTGAGTATTTAATAATAGCCTAGGTTGGTTTCAGGAATTGTCTTGTAGGTGTTATGGTTTGGGTCATGGCGTGATAATAGTGTAATTTTTTTTTATGGCAAACAAAACAAACAAGAATAAAAGTTTATGATGGGCTCTTCCATTTTATTTAGTTAAAAAAAAAAGGGTTTCGAATGGATTATGGGTTTCGGTTGTTTTTAATTTCAGAATTTTGGTGTGTCTGTTGTAGCAAGTTTTGTTTATACAATAAAAGTTGTACCTTAGAATTTGTGATGGGTGCTAGGCAACGTTTTATTCTCTTTTGTGTGTGGTTGTGTTCCTCGGCGTAGTTGGGTTATTATGGATTAGAATTTCACTTTTTGGGAGGTTTGCTTTGAGAATGTCTATGTCGTCATGTGATGGGAAGGATGAAGATTTTGGATGAATAGAGCATTCAGGGTGGTTTTATGAGTTGAGGTGCCTTTAGATTTGAAGTAACTGAGTGTGATACGTGTTTGGATTTCCTTGCTTGAAGTGCTATTTGTACCCCATTATATTGTTATTTGTAAACATTGTATATGTCTTGGAAAAAGTAAATGGTAATATTTAGTATTGAAAGCTTTGTTTATCATTGTTATGAGAATGGATGACCGGTGGATGGCTCATGGTTATGAATTGAATTAGTTCACATTGTAATGGTTGATTTAAATATTGTGTTATTGTATTGATTTTTAAATTTTGGGGACGAAATTTCTTAAGGGGAGAGGTTATAATGATTCCGGTTTAGAACCAACCTGTTTATTTTTTTTTTGATCCGGGATTTCTTGTCTTGATGGTTGTTCATATCCTTGTTCATCTTATTCTTTGTTGAATTGGATTGTTTGAGTATTGCGGTTACGTTTGAAACATGTTGGGAATTCGTTTTTTAAAGGAGTTATTGCCTAGAATTCTGCTTGTTCGCTTGAGCGAACTTTTTTGCACTTGAATGGTCTTCGTGAACTCCCAGTACTTTTGTAGGTTTGCGAAACTTTTGGAGTGTAGTGTTTTTAGCTCGAGCGAACTTTTTTGTGCTCTAGCGGTCTTGGCTCGAGCGGTCTGCCTCTTTTTGTAAAATTTCTCGGAGGGTGTCATTGTGTGCTCGAGCGGTCTCACTTTTTGTGTCTGATTGCTTAAGCGGTCTGCGCGTATATCAGTCCGTAAAAGTCACTTTTTGGATCACTTTTTCATCTCTATCTCTAAACATTTCAAAAACCTAGATCTACTCTCTTTTTCTCTAAAACTTGTTTTTAAACGTCAAATACACCATCATCCGTTGATTTCTCCAACATTGTCCTTTGGAGAAAAAAGTAGAGCGCACCTAGAGCTTCATTTTAATATGAAAAGTTCATGTTTTCGTCAACATTGAGTTTTGGGGCTTTTGGGCTTTCTCCTCTTCCGGTGTTGAGGTAGGGATTTTCTTAACGGTATGCATGTAGTTTAGCTTCGTTATATGTTATTTTGTTAGTTATGGGTTTTCAAAAAAAAAAGAAAAAGGATTTGGATATATATTTATTAGTGCACAAATTTGGGAAAAAAATACTCGTTTTCAGTTATGGTTTGGGATTGGTAACCTAGTGGTTGTTGTGTTATGTAGTTTTGAAGAAAACATTTGGTTTTAATGGGTTTTCAAGGGTTATAAAAAATTAGGGTTTTGAATGCTTTTATAGAAAAAGGATGGAATTAGAATGGTTGTGAGATTTTGGTTAAAATGAGGTTTGGTTGAAAAAAAGTTTTGAAAATTATTAGAAAATACAAAGTATTATTTACTCTTTTGAAATGGTGATTTTATTGTAAACGATATGAAGGTTTTGAGAAAATTTTATATTTTCGGTGGAGATTCACAAGACTCGTGAGGAGTGTGAATGTTGTTTTGGGAATCATGAGATTTTGTATAAATCATTAGGATTCCGATTTGGTTATGATTTTGAAATATTATCATTGTTATTGTCTTTTAATGAGAGATAATTATTTTGGCAAGCAGTGGAGGGTTGTATTTATTGTTGTAGAAATTGCATGTAGATTAGGGAATGGAAACATTTGTAAATCATACATTGCATTGTGCATATCTTGGATTTGTAACTGGAGATTTCAATATTTTGGAAAATGTATAGTTGTTTTGAGATGCATGTATTGTATTATTGAAAGGGTAAATAAAATGGTAAAGCTGAGGGGTGTTAAAGCATAATTAAGTTGGCTTGTGTGTCCTTGGTGTAAGACCTAAAACCCGCGCGGTAGGTGCCAAGCCTTCATGTTAATACCGATAAAAATGGCATAGTGATTTGTATAGTTACTATTATGAACACTAGCCCTGGAGATTTATTCATTATATTTACTACTTGATTGTTTTTGAAAGAATATTGTTGATTTGGAAAGATGTTTTGGAAATCTCGCATTGCATTGTTTTAAAGAGAGAAGAATGCATGTTTTATCATGACATTTCATGTGCATACATCTTGTGACATTGCTAAGCTTCATATATGTCATTGAGTTTATTTTTAATGGGTTTTGTGCTTACCCTACGAGGGAAACCACTTTTAGGTGAACCGGTGTACCTCTGCCAAGGTGATGACTTGGGAGGATCTTGGAGCTTGAGGCTTGTATGTATTGTTTTCTTTGGTTATTTGTTTGTAATTTAAGCCACGAGCTTCCTTGTATTGAGTTGTGACTCATTTGTTGTAACTGGACAAGGCCCTGGAAACTTGTAGCCTTTAAGGCATTAACCTGTAGTAGTTTAATTTTATTCATTCTAGTAAGGACTCATGTTGTAGGACTAAAAGAATGTACTGAGGCACGTGTTGGACGTGATGTTGTATAATCATATTGTTGTTGCGTTCCGCATGTTGTTAATATTATATGGGAGTAGAATGTATATTTATTTAGGGGCGTTACAAAAAATGTGATTGTATTTTTTACTACCAATTGACTTAATTTGTGATTGGATTTTAATTCATTGTGTTTTTTGAGAAAAAATGATTGTATTTTTTAACTATTAATTAACTTAATTTGTGATTGAGTTTTTAACTTACAGTGTTTTTTGAAGAAAAAAAAATTGATTGTGTTTTTTAAATATCAATTAATTTTTTTTTATTTTGTCTAGCAAATTTTTTTTTTTATAATCTGGTTTTTTAACTCATTGTGTGTGTGTTTTTTTTTTTTTTAAATGATTGTGTTTTTATTATGAGCAAAAATGTTATTATGTTTTTTTACAATTCGTTTTGATCACATTTTTTACTGATTGTGTTTTTTTACACTCCATTTTGATCATATGATGAGAAAAAAAAAAAAATTGTTTAGGTTGTGACAATCTCTATAATTTTTTGAAACAAAAATGGATTGTATTCATTACTGTTGATGATGATTAGATTGTATTTTGTCTTCAAAAAAAATTGTAATTGGGTTTTTTTTAACTCACTGTGTTTTTTGAAAAAATAAATGATTGTGTTTTTTTTACTATTAATTGACTTAATTTGTGATTGAGTTTTTAACTCACTGTGTTTTTTGAAGAAAAAAATAATTGTGTTTTTTAACTATCAATTTACTTCATTGTTTTTTTATTATTTTTTTAATTATGAGCAAAAATGTGATTGTGCCTTTTTACACTCCGTTTTGATCACATGTTGAATCTTTTTAACTAATTGTATTTTTTTACACTCCATTTCGATCACATGACGAGGAAAAAATTTTGTTTGCGTTTTGACAATCTTTGTGTTTTTACAGGATGAAACGTGATACAATTACTGCTAAAATCAATCGACTATCTCGAAAAAGAAAATTACATATTTCACGCTAGACTGATCATGATGATCCCATATTCAAGGATAAATTGAAATAACTTCAAAAAAAAGCACATCGATTAAGAGCACGTGTTCTACGTGACAAACAATTGCATTATAGAACGAATGTTCAGAATGTCACAAGTAAGCTCTGAAGTATTATCATTTTCATATATATTGATTTCTTATTAGTTTTTATACTAAATATATTTTTTCTTGTTGCAATTTAAAGTACAAGAATTGTTATGCCTTCCATATTAGAGGGTGTTCACTTCTACCAAAATGTTTCAAGAGTCAACACATTGACAAACAACACTAATGTTCTAAATGGTAGTAATAATATTTTCTAATTATGATTCTTTTACATTATAACTTGCAAATACTAATATCTGCTACTTTCATAATGAATGGTAATAGTTATAACGAGGCAATTTTCTTTAGGTAAATAATTGTTATGTACAATAATAACTCAAACTTAACAAGTTTTTTAATTTTTTATTAGGTACAATATTTCTTTTCAGCAAGTTTTTTTTTATATTAGATACGATGTTAACATTGTGGTCAAAGATAATATTGGTTCAATAAATCTCACTGTTCAAGATAAATAGGCAAAGTTTATCTTGTGATATCAACCATCATATTTGAAGAATATGAAATCAAAGGTAGGAAATTATAAAATTTATTATAAATAACTTATTCGTACCTTTTCAAACGCAATGTTATAATTTGTAAAAAATTATACGATAATAGAGTTAGAATTATTAGAGATTATATTGCATCATGCCAAGACCGTGCCTATGAATTTATCATATCTGTACGAACAATGCTACATTAACTAGATTGTGCACCGTGACCTTTGTTTTAAATATAGATTGGTCTAAAGAATGTCTATACATTTTAAAAGGTAAAAAATATACATATAATATGTAAGTATAACATACTTTATAACATTTTATAAATACATAATATATATTGTTCATCAATTATAATACTAACTATCATGTTGACAATGCAGAAATGCTGATAGAAGACCCACAACAATTTAGATTTTAATTATAATATATTTTATTTATTCAGTAAATTTCGAATAAATGTAATAAAATTTTATTTTTATTACTTCAATTATAAAATGTCAACATTTTCTTTCAAAATTACGTGTATTATATGCTAACAATTTAAAAATGTTTGACATAATTATAAATAATTTTTTAAAATCCAATCCTATGCATAGTACATGTGATATGCTAGTATATTATATAAGAAAAAATGAGTTTTTAAGAACATTGTGTCACGACCCCAAACTGCCCCTAGTAGAATGGTGCCGTGATGGCCAGTAATCCGAGATTACCGAAGGCCAACTTACAAAGATCACACACAATCAGAGAATACATATGGGGCTAACATGTGCGGAAGCAATACATTAAATCTAATTAGTCCATAAGAGCTGTGCATAGATCCAATGAAATGTCATACATCTTTAATTAAAGTCTTGCAACTTGAATACAACAATATAAAATACATATTACATGTTAACAAAGGGCTTCACAAGCCGACATAAACAAAATACATGAAGTACAAGGTCAAAAGCATAATCTTCATTGTTGCCGACATCCTTGATGCCGACCTAACATGCATACAAAACATCGGGCACAAAACACACATCTCAGCGTAGCCGACTTCTTGCTTGAAACCTACATATATATATATAGAGAGGGTGAGCTTGGATACTCAGTGAATGGTACAAATAATAAAGGTTTGCATGAATAATATCCGAGGTCCTTGCAAAACATACATATCATAGCTTGTTCAAATCATGTACTTGGCATAACTTGTATCTAAACATGGGATGAACCGTATTCATCAATCTTGATCTTACAAAACTTGCTTACTTACTTAACAAAACAAGGGAATAACCGATCCGTAATCGATTAGACAAATCCACCCGTTCATAGACCGTCGGTGGCAAGGGAGATATCTCAAACAAGGGTGCTACAAAAGTTTAGAGTCCTCTAGCACAAGGGACCTATGTTACAAAGGACCGTATCCTTTTAACACGATAGACTGGTGTTACTTAGGCCTGTAGCCCGCTTTAACACAATGGTGCTGCGAAACTTTAGAGTCCTCCAGCACGAGGGACTTGTGTTACTTAGGCCCGTAGCCCGCTTTAACACAATGGTGCTGCGAAAGTTTAGAGTCCTCCAGCACGAGGGACTTGTGTTACTTAGGCCCGTAGCCCGCTTTAACACGAGAGACTTAACTTGAATGTGCCACAAAAGCTTATAGTCCTCTGGCACGTAAGGACTTTAACATGATGACATCAAAACAAAGCTTATACTTGATGCATAAAACTTAAACTTGATATACAAAATAGGGATAATCATTCATGCTCGATCAAATACTTTTATTAAATCGAAACAAGGCTTTAACAAATCTTTATAACATAACTTTATTAAAAATACCACTCACATAGTTCTTCGGGTGTAGGCTCAAAGCAAAGATCAAAGACCTACAATCACATGGCAAATACATTTTCAAAACCAGCTTTACATGCATGCAAATGATCTCGAGAAAACATGCTGGAAGTCAAAACACTGTTTTACTACATGTCAGGAAGATATGCTGGGTACCAACCAGGTCTTTGCCGAGGTCCCACACCACCTGGCCGAGGTGTGGTTACCTAGGCTTCGGCGTGCGACTGCATGCCGAGGTTCATGCGAGACAAATTAAAGGTGTAAGTGATCATGCAAGGTAGGCCAAGGTGAGATACGATGCTTGGCCTAGGTGTGAGGTCTAGGCAAGAGTGATCTCGGCAACTACACTTAAGGCAGTGAGGTCTGGAGATCTGGGTTTCCACCCGTGAAGAACATGAAGAACATGAACATGAAGAACATGAATGAGATGAATGCCAAAATCATAACTTGTTTATACAAAATCTGGGTTTTCATGCTATGAGTTCGAAAATGTGGACCTGGGTACCCATACTTAAAGATCATATGAAAACAAACACAAAAACATGGATCTTGGCATGAGCTTTCGGATCAAAACATGACTTTTCTTGAAGAACACATGAATACTATTTTCTCTTTCTAAAACCGAACTTCAAAGCAATGCATGGCTTACAAATCATATTCAATCATGCAATGCAATAACATAAACATAAAGAACAACATGAGCAGATCAAGAATCTAACCTTAGAACACGGATCTAACAGTTCGATCTCTAGGGATCAAGCTTGGAAATCTATTCTCCTTCGAGAACTCCTCCTTCTCTCCTCTAGAGCTTCTCTCTCCTCTTCAAAACAAAGATATAACAAATGATAGGTTTCTCTCTCTGCCGGCTGATTTAACACTCAGCTCGGACACGTGGCAACGGCTGGTTGGTTCTTCTAAAAAAGGTGATAGATTGACAAGACTTGTGTAAGACAAAGCGTACTCAACAAGCTACACGGCAGGCACTCCGGCAAGTGATGACATCGGCTAAGGACAAAGCTTCGGCAACTAAGATGACAATGACCTCAGCTAGGAAGGACAACACTTGACTAAGCTGTACCACACCTTGGCCTAGATGTGCCACACCTCGGTCTAGGTCATACCACTCCAGGACAAGATCACTTAGGACAAGGATAACATCTCGGCCTAGATAATACACATCTCGGCCTTGGTGATGAACACCTCGGCCCAGATAGTGACATCTCGGCCAATATGCCTTGGCGAAAGGTGGAGGTCAAACAAAGGGGTTCCAAAGTAGTTCTAGGCTTAAGATGACCTCGGCTTGGAATGATCTAGGCTTGACATAACTTAGGCTTGGCATGACTTAGTCTTAACATAACTTAGGCTTATCATAACAAGGGAGGAACAAAGCATACATATAACACTTAGGCAAATCATATACGTACAAAACAAGACAAGATTCATAAAATGTTAACTTAACAAGACAAAAGAATGTGAATGCACATGAACATGACTAAGCCATAAATGTGGGTTGTTACACATTGGTTGTGGGAGCTCCAAACTCCTAAACTAATTTTGTTAATTTGTTAATTTTTATAGAAATAAAAAAAAATCTATTGGTTAGTTCCTTAAGTCAAAGATCAAAAACAAAAAAAGGCTCTAATTATCTATTATTTTAAATTTTAAAATTCAAAACAATATGATAAATCACCCTCATTTTTTCAAAAAATAATATTGATCAAAATAATTCAAATAAAGAAACAATAAAGGCCCTAATTATCTATGATTTTGAATTTCAAAATTCAAAATAATATGGTAAGCCACTCTCACCCTTTCCGAAAATAATATAAATCCCAAAACTTTAAAAATCCAATCAAATTAAAAATTCAAAACAATTCTCTCTTTAGAATACCCAATATTTGATATTTTTTTCAGCCCAACCAACTCTTCTCAAAATGTAATGATGCAAAAGTTAGTCTCTCTCTTTGTCAATAGTCCAAACTTATTTCAAGTTTGTTTCTCTCTTAGACTTTACAAAGCATGAAAAAATTAGTATATTGACATATAGCGATCCAGGTTTTACCCCAACCTTTGTTGTGTTCTGGACTCGGGTTCCGTGGTTGTTTGTCGTTGTCTGTATCTTGTTTTCATCCTTTAATTCCTTGTATTTGAGTTTTGGGATGTGTTGGGTAAGTTTAGAACAAGTTGGTTGTAAGTTGGAACAAATGGTTGCTGCCCAGGTTTTTGCCTCTTTGCTCGAGCGAGACTTTTTGCGCTCGAGCAAGCCTTGGGTGTTTGCTTTTTTGCTCGAGCGAGGGTTTGTGTGCTCGAGCGAGAATTGTGGATCTTCAGGTTTCTTTTTTAGACGCAACTTCCGCTCGAGCAAGCTTTCTTGCGCTCGAGCAAGCCTTGTGTCTTGTGTCTCTTCGCTCGAGCGAGAACTCTTGCGCTCGAGCGTGTGTCTGCGTCTTTTTTAGACATGAAGGGTGGCATTCTTCACTCGAGCGAGCTTTCTTACGCTCGAGCGAGCCTTGTGTTGTTGGTTCCTTTGCTCGAGCGAGAACTCTTGTGCTCGAGCGTGCGTCTGCGTGAGTGACAGACCTGAAGCTTCGAACTGTTCGCTCGAGCAACGCTTCTTGCACTCGAGCGAGGTTCTTTTGTGTCTGGTCGCTCGAGCGAGCCCCGTATATATCAGATCGCAGCAGCGTGATTTTACATCACTTTTTCATCTCCTTTTCACTCCGAACCCTAAATCCGGCTGTCTCTCTCTATTCTCTCACTCTCTCTACAAATACTCCATGTTCTAGAGGTTTTCCACCCTAATCCCTTTGTAAGAAAGCTAGAGCATTGCGTGGGCCAGCTATTGATCCGAAAAAGTTGGGATTTGGAGCATCTTGAGTTTCTCCTTCTTCTCCTTTGAGCTCCTAACTTTGAGGTAGGGATAATCTATTCCTTATTGTGAGTTTTGACATAAATGTTGGTTATTTTGTATAGATGGTGGTGTTTGGGAGTTTTGGGCAAAATTAGGGTTTGATTTGAAATTATAAAAGAGGGGTTTTCCAATTTTGGGTTCATTGTGTTTGTAAGGTCTTGAAGTGGGGTTACTTGTGTATAATTTATGAAATTGAGCCTTAGGGTTGATATTTGAGGAAAGGGGAGAAATGCCCTAATTTGAATTTAATGACTATTTTGTATAAATGATAAAATAAATATGGAAATGTGAAATTGGATTGAGAATCATGAAATTGGAGGAGATTGTGATTAAAGTGTGTAGTTGGATCGATGAATCACTTACCTATGGAAAATGCGATAATTTATCTGTTTGATGAATTTAATTATCTGTTTAGAAATATCTGTCTTGGGGTATCGGTGGAGAATAGTCATGATTGTTGTAGAAATTGCATGATGATTAGGTGAATTGAAACTAATCAATCGGAATATGTCATTGAATATGACGGTTGGATAATAACATTGAATATGTGATTTAATTGGTCATTGTATATGACGACGTGTTAAATACATTGTATATGTATATTGTTTGGAAGGAGATAGGAGATGTACTCCATTGTTTGGGAGGAGATAGGGGATGGACTCTATTGAGAATTAAGTTGGCCGGAGTGTCTAGGGTGAAAGTCCCGAAATCATATATATATTTGGGTGTCGGTTCCCTCGGACGTAGTTCCGTAAAATGGCAAGGAAATAAAGTGTTGAATGATATATGTTATTGAAGTGTTGATATATGAGTTATAGTCTCATTTTAAAACTGTTTTGGATAATATTGAGCTATATCAATGAATTGATTGAATCGAATATAATGTAAGTGTTGATTGGTTATGGAAATGGTATAAGTTGGTTTATAAGTGTTAACCATTTATCGAATGCTAATGTTTTAGTTACTTCTCATATTTGGTTTAGCATATCTCTACTGGGCTTTGGCTCACCCTAATTGGGACAACATTTTTTTCAGGTACAAGTGAGATGCCGCATCCAAGATCTTAGCTTGGGAGGTTTAGGAGTTGAAGGCTTCTTTTTGATGATTTATTTTTGATGTTAGACGTAAACTCAAGCCGAGGGCTTTATATGTAAAAGAGTTAGAACTCTTCTTTTGCTGTAACCAAGTAATAGCTTGGAAAGATGTAAATTCGTAGGGCATTTACTTTGTTATTTGGAGTTAGAATTACATACTATAGTTTCAGGATAAACACCAATGAAAATGTAATGCGTGTGATATCTCTTGTAAAGAAAACTCTGATAAATGAAATGTAACTTTCCTATTACGTCTATGAATCTTATGCATGATTGTTATATGCTTTAAATTGAAGGCATTACATGGCAAATGTAATTTATCACTATCATATGATAAATTAAATTTACGAAACTCATAAGACAAAATGTATTTATATTATATCATAAATATAATTTTTGTGATTTATTTTTTAATTTTTACTAATTAAATTATGACATGTATTTGTTATTAAGAACTTAAAGTGCACAATTAATGACATAAGAATAAAAAAAAATTCTTATATGTAATTATGATAAAAATGAATAAAATTTAATTGATTATAAATCATTTTTACTAAAAATTCTAGATAATTTTTTTTAATTATTATTTAATTTTAAAAATTAATTTTTGATTATTTGTTTATATCCGTGCATAGCACGGGTAATTATACTAATTAATAATAATAATAATATAAAAAAAAAAAAAAAAGCCAATGAGCTCTCGCTTTCTCTACCTTGGTATTTTTAGATAAATTCAGTTGAGTTCCATGGCCTTATTTCAAGGTTTATCATAGTGATTTAAATTATTTAATTTTTAAGATGGTAGACTAATTATAAATGATTTATTTTTAAAATTATATTTATTATTTATTTTTTTAAATAAATATAATTTAAATATATAAATACTAATATTAAATTATCTTATTTAATAAATTTTCGAAGATAAATGTCAACCAAAACGTTCCAATAAGTCTCAAGTCATGCCCAATATAAAAGGGTAACAGGTGGCTTCCCTCAAGTCATGCCCAATATAAAAGGGTAACAGTTGGCTTCTCTCACAAATCACACTCTTCGACAACCCCTCACCACTTCTGCTGCTCTCCTCCACTTGACAACTTAAAAAATATTTTTTTCATTTTCAGTTTTGTTAATTCAAAAAATATGTCGAATCAAACATATTATTTAACAAAAAATACGTCGAATCAAACATATTATTAGAAAAAAAAACTGCAAGTTGACAATGTATTCAAAAGTGAAAAAGTTTCCACACTTTTGACATTATAAAAATGGGAAAAAAATAAAATAAAATAACTCACAATATTTTTCATTTGGCAGCCATATGTGTTGGGATTGGGCAAGCAATCATTGTTGATGACTCGAAAAGTAATCTCCATTGGGACCCACATGTGCCAACTGGAAATGACAGCAATTTTGTTGACTTGTCGCTGCTGGAAAGTGTTACGCACTTTAGGATAAGCTCTAACCACACCAGCTTGACCATATCACATAATTAAAGTCTGGGTCTGTTCTTTTTGATTTTTTTTGAAATGGACATGGAGGCAAGTTATTTTAACATATTCGTCAGAGAGTGTTATTCCTTAACATTTATAGTACATCTGTAGAAAATTCTATTACACTTATGTCAAGGCCGAAACTTAGGCCTTTCCGTGCTCTAGGTAGTAAGGCCTCATTTCTCAAGTAATTTTTTTAGTCAAAAAATCAAAAAATCAAAAAATCATTAAAAAAATCAAAAAGCCAACAATCCATATAAAAAAGTTCAAGATTTTCTTTTTTCTCTACTTTTTGCACATCTTTTCATAAAAAGTCAAAAAATCATCCCAAACATACTAGCTTTTTTTAGCTCATATTTTAGCCAAATAACTAAAAAATTACTAAATTACCCTGTTTCCAAACAAGGCCTAAAGAATATGTTTAATTCCAATAGAGAGTTATGAAGACTCGAACTCAAGTCTTAAGGGAGAAATTTAAAAATCTTATCCATTAAACCAACCCCACCACACTTTCTCCTTCTAAATTTGAATATTCATGGTCAGATACCATAGTCATGTTAGATTAGGAGTGTGTGGATTGGATTAGTAATTCCTCAGTCTCATTTAAATTATATTTGTTTGTAAAAAAGTGTTATAGCAATTTCATGAGATTATTAACACTTTTTATGGTGAGATTATCATTAATATTTTTTAAAATCTTACTATCATTCAACATTTATTCAAAAGTCACAAAATATAATAACTAATTATTATTTTTTGACTTTTGAATAAGGTGTTAGATGATGGCTAGACACAAAAAAAAATGTTAGATAGAATTCGGATCATCTCGTGATTGGGTTGAAATTGCTAATTCATTTCCATGGGTTGGTGGTTAAAATATATTTTTGTTTGCATTTTACAAACATAACAAAGTTATCTTATATGTGATAAGTATTTTTATGTAATTTTGTAAATTTATTTTTTGACTAATTAATACCACCACATTAATCTACAAACAAATATACTTTCTCTTACCTATCCAATTTAGTATAATACTAAACTAAAAATCTCATCACTTACTCATCATTGCATTCAACCTAATTAGACAAAAAAACATGACTTATGTGATGCGTTTATTTATCTAATAACCTCACTTACCATGCAATATAGTTATACATTGTTAAACATGATGCAATACATTTGCCATGCAATATAAATCCATGAGTACTAAAACAACCACCTTGTTTGGCAAAAGGTTTCTTTTTTTACCTTTTGAATTAAAATTCACAAAATAATAATAATAATAATAATAATAATAATAATAATAAAATAAGTTAAAATAATTAATAAAATAAAATATCACATCAAACTCATAATTATTTCATTTTTTCTTTCACAAACATCACATTCATCTATCAAAAAATTCAATCATCTTTCCAAATATAAATATTTTAACCTACTAAAATAATCAAAAACTAAAATAATCAACTTCTCAAATGAGCCAGTGTAAAGACAAACAAAACAAACATTAAAATTCATTGCCACAATACAAAGAAAACAAGTGCAAATTACATAACTAGACAGAAACAACTGAAAATGAACAAACCCCCAAATACAAAACAAACCACCCTCCTCCAGGAACGTCATCTCCTCTCTAAAACTTTCAGAAAACAACAACAGAGGAAGAGGGCACATGTCTTACAGACTAAAAACTAGCGCTAAACTTAATCAGCTTAATTAACACAATCGACACACCAATTTTATTCACCCACCTAACAAAACCCTCTTCCCTAATTTGATTAAAACAATCAGATTCACCGTCTAATGTCATTGTTTTAACAAATCAAGAGGAGGGTTTTGTCGGGTGAACAAGATTATTTTCCATAAACTGAGACCCTAAACAAACATAAACTGATAGAGAAGCTATAATCTGAATAAAAAAACAACAGATCTCATAGCTTTTTTATTATTATTTTTTTTATTTTTTTATTTTTTTATTTTTTTTATTTTTATCAACAACAACTGGCACTGTTCAACACAGAGATGGGTTTTGGCTAAATTTCTTTATTTATTACACTACTCCATGTCAATTTAGGTTAAAATTATTAGATCGGCTTAATTTTTTTTTATGAATAATATATATAAATGACAGTTAAAATGAACAATTCAAATTATTAAAATGGGATTCGTGATAAATCGTACCAACTCGAACAACCAATCTAATAGAAGAAAATCCATATTATAAAGTCAAATTTTAAGTTGGTGTTAATAACTTAATTTTTTAGTTGTTTCAAAATATCCTAATAGTAGTTTTATGGACATTTATGAGAGTAAGAGTGAGAGTGAGGGTGGTGGGGGGTGGTTTACGGCATTCAATTTTAAATTCAAGACAAGAGGAGAAAGCAACACTAAAAAAACATCAGCATGACATGAGAAAGGGGTCTGCACTCTAGTTATGTGTGGGTCAAGCCCGCAATACAAAAGAGATAATGGTTCAATCGGGTGGGACAGAGGGTCCCAAAAACCCAGTTCAACAAAAAAAAAGAGGGTCCCAAAATTAATTATTCCAATTTAAATAAAAAAATAAATAAAAAGCTGCCATATATATATATATATCCCTTGATGATTGGTCAAATTCAAAAACATTGTGGTGCCAAAGCTATGTTAATCCAAGTTTAGGTCATACATCAAATTCATTACGGAAAGCCAAAGCCTAATTTTTTGTTCAATTTCTTCAAAGTAAAAAGATATAAATTGGAATTATTCAGAAAGAAAATTCTCTCATATTTTTGTTGGCTATATATTTTGTAAAAGCCAGTAACAATTCGATACGTGGCAGAATAAGGGTATTATGGGAAGATGATTCACGTCTTCAATCCTGATCGTACACGTGGCGATGACAATTGGTTCTCACGTGATCCGAGTAGCACCAGATCAGTAAAGAGACGAAAGATGACGTGGCCTCAACGGTTACTCATATTCAAATTCAAATATAAGAGGGAAGCTAAACTGCAAGTGATGGCGTAGTGGAACTACTTCCAAGGCAACATGATCAGCGATCATGGAGGAGCAGTTCGACGGTTTGAAGTGCAGTTCGAAGGTCATCCTTGACGAGTATAAATAGCAAGGAAGCCCCCAGAAAAAAGCCCCAGACTCAGATAATACAAACCAGTCATTTACTTTATATTTTTCTTTCCCAGTTTTTACATTTCCTGTACTTTAAATACCTGCACTTTAAATACTTGTTCTTTAAATACCCGCACTGCACTTCGATTCATAGGAGTAGTTTCAAGTAGATTCAAGTAGATTGTTGCTGTAAACCTCTTCGAGGCTGAGTTTGGACTATTGTAAGTGTTCATTTTTAATGAAATACTTCGATTGTTCTTCATATTAATTGTTATTTTTCTTAATTTCTCCTAAGTCAAGCCACCAGTAAAAGTCCTCTTCATTGAGGCTGAAAGAACTAAAACACAATCGTCTGATAAATTGGTTGGCAATTATAATTTCTGTAAGGACTGATTGATCCTTGCTGGCACGCTCGCATTTACAAAAATACCCTTCGAAAAGCCAAAAAGCCAACATATATTTTTGGCACGCCCAGTGGGACTTAATTTAAAATGGCTAGAAGAAGACGACAAGGAGAAAATGAACGTCTGAAAGAAGGCGTAGAAGGAGAGGTAGAAATACCTAATCCAGAGGATAATGTGGTAACACATCCTGTGGAGACTCCCATGTTATCAGAACCTATGGTCGAACAGACCAGTACTTCTGGACAAGAACCATATGTTCATAATATTGGACGAAACCAAGGAATTGGAACATCCATCGTTCCATCTACTCAGCCAACAAATCCATGGGATGGCTTAGCAGATGCTATGGGACAACAATTAATGAACACAATGGAAAGGTGGGCAACATCCTTTTTGGATCGAATGAATAACCACCAACCAACAAATACAAGACACACAGAGGAAATTTTAAATGTCCCTCAGCAAAGATTGGCTAGAGAAAAACAGCCTATGCAAATTAATGGACAATCTAATGGTCAGACTAGTACTCAAAACTATGAAAGACCATCGCCTCAGTCTTGGTATGAACCCATTTCAAGGCCTGTAGTAGGCCAAAATGCCTCAGTACCCAACAATGAAGCCACACACGTTGGTGGATTTGGGCAAGTACAAGAAATTGGCATGAGAATGGTTACAAATCCCATGTTCGAAGCCATACCTAGCACTAGGGGATATAATAATCCTTTGTTCGAATTTATACCCGGGGGGTTGGAGGGTTTTCCTGTAAACGGAAGGGACACAACACCTGTTCCAGCACCTTTCGCAGGTCCCTTCGCAGGACAGGCTCAAAGGGGTTACCCATACCCCTAACAGCAACCTGCACCACAGGGGCAACCAGTCCTAAATGTACCACCTTATGGACCAAGAGGACCACAAGCGCAAGTTTGTCCACCAAACCCTGTGTTTGTTCCTCCAGTACTGGTTCAGCAGGCACAGAATATGGTCCCTAGGGACCAAATTGTTGATATTGTTAGGGAGATGTGTGGACCGATGGCTCGGGGGGTCCAGACTCCTGTATACAGAAAACCATACCCAGAATGGGTAGATAGGGTACATGAATACCCAAGAGGATTCAGAATACCAGATTTTACCCTATTCTATGGAACTGGAAATCAATCAATAGTAGAGCACATTGCCAGATTCACTGCTCAATGTGGTGAATTCACTAATCATGATTACATGAAATTGAGATTATTTCCAAATTCTCTAACTGGGGGAGCCTTTGTATGGTATATCAACCTTACACCTGGCTCCATTCAAAATTGGCAACAAATGGAAGAGGTATTTCATGCCCAATTCTTCCAATCGGAGCCAGAGGTGTCCATGGCAGACTTGGCAAGATTGAGTCAAAGGCCTGAAGAAAAGGCTACTCAGTTTATTGCCAGATTTAAAAGGGCTAGAAATAAATGTAGGGTCATCCTTCCAGAGCCAGAATTTGTAAGATTGGCTCAAAACGGTTTAGAGTTCAAGCTTCGAAAGAAATTTGACTCAACTGAATTCAGGGATTTGGTCGAATTAACCTATAAGGTGTCTCGATATGAAGCATTACTAGAGGAGGAACAAGATCGAAATAATGCTTCGTATAAGACGTATTATAGAGATCCCAATTATGAGATTGATGCAGCAGAGATTGTGGGCAAAGAACCTGTAATCTGTTAAGCATTAATTCATAATGATACAACCATCGACCAGCAGTTTAAAAAGAAATACTTTCACAGAAAGTACTCTTTCGATTTAACAAAAGCAGATGACATTTTTGATCATTTGCTTGCAGCCAATTTCCTTAAGTTACCAAAAGGAGTAAAACTGCCATCTCTAGAGGAACTTAAAGGAAAAGTATACTGTAAATGGCATAATTCTTGGTCTCACTCAACTAAAAACTGTATTGTTTTTCGAGACAGGATCCAAGAGCAAATTCGAAAAGGAAGTTTGAAGTTCCCAGCCAAAACAGAAAAAGCCATGGGAATTGACAGTAACCCATTTCCAGAAGTTGGAGAAAGCGCGGCTAATGTGGTTATACCAAACTTTCAGAATCTATCTCTACAGGAATTGGAAGAGGTCAATGTGCAAATGCATATTGCCAACCAGACAACTGCCAAGAAGGAGACTGGAAACCCACCAACTATTGGGCAAGGTTTCTCACGTCAGAGGGAACACTCTGATGAAGAAGCACTGGACGATGATTCCCTCGAAGCAGCTGTAGTACAGAGGATGTGTCCCAGATGCAGACTGAGTTACAAATTGTTAAAGGGGCTTCCAATTGATGGGAAGCAATACTATAGGGATGTTCAGAGACGTCCTAAATCAACCAATGCTCACAACAAAAGGCCGTATCCGGCTTGTGACAGGCAACGCCCATTAGTGGTTGAACCTGTAGTGGACAGAATGCATGCTAAAGGCAAGAGGCCCGTGTGTGAGTCTAGGCCACCTAACTACTACAGAGTAGAGAGCAGCCATTCTGAAAGAAGATTGGAGAGGGGTTCAGGATATGGGAGTAAAGCCAGAGACTGGCCCTTTAGACCAACCCTGCGAAGGACAGAAAGTGGCTCCTTTCATCAAAGGACTGAATCAGGCTCGAAACATGAAGTCAGAGCCAAGCATTTACCTTCACAGCCAGTTTCGAAGGTGGCTTCGAAGGTAGAAGGAAACAGTTCGACATCTGGATCAGTAAGCTCGTGGGTACCAGGGGTCCCAGATTGGTTTGTAATGCAGAACAAACCTAGGGAGGCACCTACTCAAAGGGATGTTGGAAACCAAGGTAGGATGGTCAAGCCTCCTTTGGTGGCCCCAAACAATTGGGTATTACTTAAACATCCAAAGACAAAGGAACCAGATATGGTCCCAGTCATTTCCAGATCACAAAGAAGGAAAATTCAACGCAGGTATACCCAGTACCAGCAAGATCTGAAAGAAAGTGGAGAGAGTTCTTCACAGGCCAAGACAGAAGGAAAGAAAACTTCGAAGTCAGACCATACTCCAAAACCAACCCTGCAAAGCAAAGTGGTTTGTAGTAGAGAACAGTTGGCCCAGGTTCATTCTGAACTAAAGGCCAGAGAGAAGTCTAGTTTGGCAGGGTTGGAGAAGGCTCTGATGGAAAGTGATAACGAAGCGGGAGACGAGATTGACATGAGCCAAAAGAAGGAAATGGCAGAAGAAGAAATATTCGAAGCCTTCATGGCTGAACACACATTTTTGACTGAAGAACCAGTTGAGAAGGATCCTTCGAAGGGATCAGTTATCAATGAAGTACCAGAGTGCAGCATGGAGGATGCTGCTGAAGACACTGAGCAAGGTAGCCAAGAGGGGAAGAAGGTACAGCCAGCCATCCAGTTTGGCTCATTTCCCCCTGTATCAGTCAATATGGTACACATACTACCTCATGAATTCCAGGCTGAAAATGAGGGTCAGGGTGACCAAGACATGGATCCAATTCCTGTCTCTAGTGAGGAGTCACAAGTGAGTATGGTACAGGATGCTCCTGAAATGGCTACTCCAATGGAAACTGAGTTTGAAAGTGAGGAAGAGGTAAGCATCAACCTCTCATATCCTTTTGAATATCCCTCGAATTCCATGACCCAACATGTTAAGCCTCTGTACATCAAGGCTTTCTTCGATGGGATACAGCTAAACCGAGTCCTAATAGACAATGGGGCAGCAGTAAACTTATTACCGAAATCTTCTTTGAAGAAACTAGGGAAAAAGAATCCCAGGTTGATCCCAACCAGCACAACCATTGCTGGCTTTGCTGGAGATAAACAGATGGCTCAAGGGATTCTGCCTATTAATTTGAGTGTGGGAACCAGGGATTGTATGACAGCATTCTTCGTCATCGACATCAATGCCAAATATAATGCCTTACTTGGGAGAGATTAGATCCACACCAACAAATGTGTGCCTTCCTCTTTGCATCAGAAGATCATGATGGCCTTGGGCAATGGAGAGACAGAGGAAATTGATGCAGATCCTCAACCCTTCATAGCCTGTGCAGACTTTGCAGAGGCCAAGTTGTATATTGAGGGAGTAACACCACTCAGTATACTGAGGAAAGCTGACGGCTCAGCCGAAGTGACGGCTGATGAGGAAGTGACACACCTAAAGCACTTAGTCCAAGAGAGTGCTGATGAAGAGGTTGTCGTGAAAGATGACAATGATGCCTGGTTATAGGCAAAGAGATGAAGAACAAGAAGCCAAGTCTTTGGCTCTGGTTAAATTCTCACCATTGGACGTAGAAGCAATAGTCCAGAAAGTACAGGAGCAAGAAAGAGAAGCCATGATGATTGGCTGTAAACAGGAGCAGCAACAGGTCAGAATTTTGACCCTTGAGAAATACTGCGCATTGGACATTGAGACGAAGGTCCAGGAGATACAGGAGGAGGATGCCTTATGGACAGATTTTGTCTATGAGGAAGAAGGTAAGGATGTTGAACCAGAGAACTTGGGAGCGGAGCAAAGCAAGAAGGATGCTTCGAAGGTAGAAGGAATCAAAGAGGAAGCTTCAATAAGTTCTCAGACACAAGACCCCTTAGAAGAAGTGAATTTAGGGGAAGGTTCTATACAACAGCCAACCTATATAAGTGCTTGTTTGAATGTTCTAGACAGAGACCAGTTGTTGGTCGTTCTAAAGAAATACAAAGATTGCTTTGCATGGTCTTATAATGAACTACCAGGATTGGATAGGTCATTAGTGGAACATAGGCTCCCTATGAAGCCTAATTTCAAGCCATACAAGCAGAAACCGAGAAGGATGAGTCCAGAAGTAATTCAGAAGGTCAAAGAGGAGATTCTTAGACTACTCAAGGCAGGCTTTATTAGGACAGCCAGGTATGTTGAATGGCTATCTAATATTGTGCCTGTAGTTAAGAAGAATGGTAAAATGAGGGTATGCATCGATTTCAGAAACTTAAATCTAGCAACTCCCAAAGATGAGTACCCTATGCCTATAGTGGACCTACTGGTAGACAGTTCAGCAGGACACCAAGTTTTGTCAATGATGGATGGGCATTCTAGTTATAACCAAATCTGCATTGCAGAGGAGGATATCCACAAGACAGCATTCAGATGTCCTGGAAATATTGGCACCTTCGAATGGATTAAAATGCCATTTGGCCTGAAGAATGCTGGGGCTACATATCAGAGGGCTATGAACACTATCTTTCATGATCTCATTGGAGGGTATCTAGAGTGTTATATTGATGACATTGTAATGAAATCCCAGTCCATGAAGGAACATCTGTTTCAGTTAGAAACAGCTTTTGAAAGAATGAGGAAGTTCAAGCTAAAACTCAATCCTCTCAAATGTGCTTTTGGTGTATCATCTGGAAACTTCTTGGGTTATGTGGTGCACAAGAAAGGAATACAGATTGATCAGAACAAAGCCAAAGCCATCATCGAAGCTAGGCCTCCATCAAGTAAGAAAGAATTACAAAGGTTCCTTGGGCAGGTTAACTTTCTTAGAAGGTTTATTTCTAACACTGCAGAGAAAACTAAAGCATTTTCTTCCTTGTTAAGGCTGAAGGATGAAGAGGAATTTGTCTGGACAGCAGAGCATCAAACTGCTTTCGAAGGTATCAAAGCCTACTTGGCCAATCCTCCAGTGCTGATGCCACCAAAGGGGAACAAGCCCTTGAAGTTGTACATAGCTGCAGCAGAAGATTCATTGGGAGTTTTCTTGGCCCAGGACAATGAGGAAGGCAAGGAACAAGCTGTTTATTACCTTAGTAGGTTTTTAAATTCTTGTGAATGTAAATACTCAGCTGTTGAAAAGCTGTGCCTTGCTTTGTATTTTGCTGCAATGAAATTAAGATATTATCTTTTACCTACAACTGTCTTGGTGATTGCAACCACAGATTTGGTTAAGTACATGTTATCTAGACCTATGTTGAGGGGAAGAATTGGCAAGTGGATACTAGCCTTATCAGAATTTCATTTAGAATATGTCCCTCAAAGGGCAGTAAAAGGGCAAGTCTTAGCCAATTTTCTGGCAGACCATCCATCTTAAACAGAGAGCCAAGAAGTGATGGAACTTGGCATGGCCAGTGTTGAGCCATGGCAGATGTGGTTCGATGGATCGAAAGCCAATGGCTTAATTGGAATTGGTATTGTGATCAAATCTCCACAAGGAGTAGAGACCACGCATGGTTTCAGAGTAGATGAAGCTACTTGTTCCAATAACCAGGCTGAGTACGAAACCTTAATAGTGGGGCTAGAGATCCTTATTGGATTGCAAGTACATGCAGTCGACATATTTGGGGACTCTCAATTGGTGGTTAACCAAGTGAAAGGGATTTTCAAGTGTCAAAGCATAAGTATTTTGCCGTATTATGTTGTTGCATTACATCTGTTTTCTCAGTTTCAAGTAGCAAATGTAACCCATGTTCCAAGATTCTTGAACAATAGAGCTAATGATGTGGCTCAGAAAGTTTCGAACTTCAAGAGAAGGGAAAATACCCAAAGGGACATAAGCCAAACAACATATCAAAGATTAATGCAACCTTTGAATAAAAGGAATGTAGTCTTGGAAGTCAATCATAATGACTTACAAGAACAGGATTGGAGGCATCCAATAATGCAGTACTTGGCTGGTCCATCTTCGAAGGCCAGCAGAAAAGTTAAATTGCAGTCTATGCAATACATAATGTATGGTAATGCTCTCTACAAGAGGGGAGGAAATGGCTTATTGCTAGAATGTTTAGGCCCAAAAGAAGCATTAACAGCCATGGCTGAGGTTCATGAAGGCATCTGTGGTGCTCATCAACCTGGCGTAAAGATGAGATGGTTGCTTCGAAGGCATTCCTACTATTGGCCAACTATCCTTAAAGACTGCATAGAATATGCAAAGGGTTGCCAGGCATGCCAAAAGCATGGCACAATAAGGCATGTGCCCATAACTGACCTACATGCAGTAGTGAAGCCTTGGCCATTCAGAGGATGGGCCATGGATATGATGGGAAAAATACATCCACCTTCTTCGAAACATCATTGTTTCATTCTAGTGGCTACTGATTACTTTACTAAGTGAGTCGAAGCTAAGCCATACAAGGCTGTAGACCAAACAGAGGTTATTGGGTTCATTAAAGATCTGATCCATAGATTTGGCATTCCACAAACCATAACAGTTGATAATGGGACTGTGTTCGATGGAAAATGGTGAAGCCTTTTGTGGCAGAGTTTGGAATTAGCCTTGTTAATTCTACACCCTATTATGCACAAGCCAATGGTCAGGCTGAATCATCCAATAAGTCCTTGGAAAAAGGAATACAAAAGGTTGTGGAGGATAATCCTAGGGATTGGCATAACCTATTGTTAGATGTGTTATGGGCTTACAAAACCTCCCCAAGGTCAAGCACAGGGGTTACTCCTTATGCCTTAGTATATGGGCATGATGCAGTTTTACCTGTGGAAATTAATGTTAAATCTTTGAGGGTAAGATGCCAAGACCTATTAGATCCTGAGCAGTATCATCAAAGTATGTGCTTGGAATTAGAAGGCATAGATGAAGCCAGAATTTTGGCATTAAATAGCATTCTTTTCCAAAAGAAGAAAGCAGCCAAGAATTATAATAAGAAAGTCAAGCACATTGGTTTCGATGAAGGTGAATTGGTATGGAAAGCAATACTCCCAATAGGAATTAAAAGCCACAAGTTTGGCAAGTGGTCACCTAACTGGGAGGGACCATACCAAATTCATAGAGTTCTGCCTTTTGGAGCATACCATTTAAGAAATCTGAATGGCTATGTACATCCCAAAAAGATTAATGGCAGATATTTGAAGCCTTATTTTCCAACCATTTGGGAAACACAAGGAATAAAATAAGCATTAAACACAAAAGCATAAGACTACTCAAATGATAGACAAAAAATTTGTTCTTTTATAAAGAATTAAATACATTGTGCCACAGATTGGCCCAGAAATCATTACAATGTCTTAGTTGTTTTTGTACAATAGACTTTCTACTGCTAAATGCTAGAAACAGTTGAATAACTGCAGCCATATCCTCTTTTCGATCAGCCAGCCCTTGGTTAGTGATGTGCAATTTGGTATCAGTTCGAACCAAGGCCTGGTTTACTGCGGCCAGCTCCTCTTCAAGTTGAGCTTTCTTCTCCAGCAGTTGGATTCGAAAGTGGGAGGCAAAAGAGTGTTGTTCTTTCAGAGTTGATACTTCAGTATGCACTTGAGAAACAAAACTCTGATCCCTAGCTAGCTTCTCATCCGCAGTCTTAGCAGCATGACAGATGTTGAGATAGAAATCAATCGTAGCTGCAGCTTGAGATAGATGACTTGAGGTACTCATGCCAGACTGCTCAGCAATGTTGCAGCATTGGAGGAACCCATTCCTGATGACAGGCCTTTGAAGAGCCTCGAATGGAATCCTCGAAAAGGAGATCAGCAGTTCCAAACAGAGGTCCAAGTCTATAGAAGGTGCAGAAGGCTTGCTGCTGGAAGAAGAGCTCTCAAGAATTTCTAGCAAGGAGTTAGCCAAGACTAATGGCTCAGTTTCAACATTAAATGTTGGAGAGGTAGAAGGTGCATCAAAAAGACTAGCTAATCTTCCTTCGAAGATGTCTACCTCATCCCAAGACATAAAAGGCATAGAGAGTGTGGTGGTGGAAGGCACAGAGGACTGCATGGGGATGAGAGAAAAGGATGGAACATCTTTGGCAGCCTCTATGGTCTTAGCCACCAACGAATCAAGTGAAGAGGGGCTGGAAGTGGACATAGGTGATAAACCATGAATTGGAGAACTACCAGCACCCTCTGTGGGAGAATCAACTGCCATTAGAGACGGAGTAGCAGTTGGACTTTCTGTGAGAGAAGGAGAAAGAGCAAGGATCGAAGAAGCAGACTGAGGCGGGTTAAAAGTCAAAAAAGAAAGATATGGTTCTAAACCAAGGAAAAGAGATGGAGGAATGCTGGGGCTCAAAGGAGGCACATCAAATGTAGGCCTTGGAAGTGGGAGTGTGATTTGAACAACCCTGACATTCTGCATTTGATCGACCTCAACTGAAATTGAGGGAGGCCTCGCTGGAAAGATGAATGCAGTAGGTGTTGCTGCAAGAAGAAGAAATGTAAAGCAATGTCACAATCCAGCATCAAAAGTTGACAAAGGAAAAACAGTGGAAGTGTGAAGGAAATTACTTGTCTCAGAAGCACTAGCACTAATGGGAGAGCTGCGGAGGAAATAATGTTCGGCAGTTTGTTGCCTTCTTGCTATTTCCCTTTGCAATACATCAGCAGCAGCAGCTTCCTCTCTTAAAATTTGTTGCTGCCGTCTCTTCTCGACCCTCTCGAAGACAATTATTGCCTTGGAGTGTTCCTGCTCTACGGCCTTGGCAGCTGCCTCATTAATGGGATCTTTAACCAAGGTAGTAATTGAAGCGGTCATTTTCCTCCTCTTTCTTATTGCTTGGGCAATTGTCTCGGAATCAGAATCCTCATCAAAATCAGAAGGAGAGATATCAAAGTCAGAAAGAGAGACAGTAATTTTTCTTCTCTTTTTTCTTTGAATTGGCTTTGTCTGCTCCTCAATTGTCCTCTCAGCCCCTTCAGCTTGAGATTCGGATTCCCCAAAAATAAGCTCCTCTCCTGATTCCTTAGCAGCCGTCTCCTCTTGGACCAGATCAGTTGCTCTTTTCCTCCTCATCAAGGGTGGTTCGTGCTCTTGGTCTTCTTCCTTTTCTTCTTCTTCTTGTGCTTCAGTTGTTTTCTTTTCAGGCTCAAGCAGTTTCCTCTTCTTTTGCTGCTGACCACCTTCATAGGAGAAGAATTAAAGATAAGACAGCCAGCGTTGTATAGAAGACCAAAGAAAGGAAAAACAAAGGTATATACCTCGGGTGACTCTAGTAGGAATTGAAGCAGCAGAAGTGAATTGAGTTGTAGCATGAACTGCAACTGAAACAGTGGAAGAAATGGCAATCTCAACTCCCTTGGGCTTGGGCACATCCAGCATCTTTAGTGAGTTCTGAAGTGAGATGGCCAAATATACTTCCATGTTGCTCGCCCACCAATCTTGGTATCTCTTCAATGCAGTACCTTGAGGAGAGAAAGGGATGAACTCAAAACTAGCCAAGTCATCCATAAACTTGAAGGTTGCCTCTTCCAGCCTTGATTTCCGAACCTTCAAATCCCTCTTGGTGAGGCTCAGATTAGTGTTGCTACAGAGCGGGATTGGGACTCCTTGTGTGAGGCCAAATTGTCTAGCAAATTGGGCAGGACAATAAGGCTCAGCTATGCATTTATAAGCTCTGGGATTGGTAGTCCCAATGAATAGTTCTCTGGGGAGCAGAAAAGAAGCCCATATCTCCTTGTGAGCAGGCGAGATACAAAGCTTGTCACTTAGGAAATTATTTAACCAAGTCGGGCCAATACTGGTTTCGAAGGGACGGAAATAATGAAGAGGAGGAGCGGCTGGTAGTTGATGAAAGAAAGAGAAATAAAAGGCAAAAGTAGAGGGATAAAGTGAGGCATTGGCTAATCTTATGCCATGGGTAAAAGAATGTAACCCAGTAAATTTGAGGCATTTGGATTGCAAATCGGTAAAGTAAGCGAAAAGCCAAAGCTGAAGGATCCAGAATGGCCCCCCTTGGTTAGCATCTAAGGGTTTTTCACAAAAGAGAGAGCAAACTCTATACACATGGCCTAAGATATACGGAGCCAAGGCTACCCGTTTTTGCAAGACAAAGGCTTTGGCAAGAGGGGCAAATTCCGGCATGATTCTTTGAGAAGAAGTGCAGAAAAGAAATTTGCACAGCCAATATAACAAAAAGGAGAAGAATTCCCTATCAGTTACCAAACCCTTTTTTTTATTCTCAGCTTTGACAAAATCGCTATAAGATGAGCTAAGAGAGGGGAGGGAGAAAGGGACTGCTAAATCAGGAAAATCTGGTGTAATAGGAGCACCGATGGGGAATACTCCTAGAAGATGGCAAATGTCAAGGACAGTGGGAGCCATCATCCCACACTTAAACTGAAAGAAATTGAAAATGGGATTCCAAAAACATAAAGCAGCAGGAACTAGAAAAGGGTCTTCTGAGATAGTTACCCTAGATAGTCGAAGAGCATCGAGAAGACAGAGCTCTTGAAGGTCCAGCGTCCTAGCAGGGACAACTCGGTCATACCATTCCTGCCACTCTGGTTTCATCGTGGGCCAACATCGGTGAGGGCGATTGATTCTCCAGCCCTTCCAGTCAAGACTACCTTCGTAGAGAAGACGTTGATCTTCCAGACGAGGATACAGGGCAGGAAGTTCAGTAAGGACCTCCTTGAATATGGGCCCAAGCACGTACTCTTGCTGCATATGGTGACGAGGGACAAAGATACGCCCATCGATAGCGCTTTTTTCCCCGGCCTTGTACTTCTCACATTCAGCATCAATAAGCCTTTTCAAGGCCACAGATGAGCTCACACGCTCTATGGATGGGATTCTTGATGAGGAAGAGGCCATTGATGGTACGCTTTTCCGGAAAGTACAGAAAGGAGTAGAGAAAAGTGGGAGACCGATGAGGGTTTGTATGCGTAAGTGAGCGGAAGGGTTTCAAAAGCCTTTGTGTTCGGAAATACATCTCATAAATCGTTAAGTACTAAAAACGTACGAATACAAGGAGTTCCTTCCAATATTGATGATTTCTGGAGGGAAGAGCACATTCCGGACGCTGATGCCAGCTTCGAAGCAAGATATTTGGCTTCGAAGCCAAATTTTGGCGCCAAAATTCAAACAACAACGGCTTCGAAGTACGGAAGCCAGCTTCGAAGCATACTACATGCTCAAATATACTGGACTGCTCGAATATTGGTCTACTTCAAAGGGTTTTAAGGCCTGTTTATCAAAGTAACGACCTTCGAAACAAATCCTCGGATCCTTTTAGGGATGAGGAGCACTGTTCGATGCATTGAAACCAATCGTCGGTTTTATTATATATAAAGGGAATTGCTTTTTGAACCAAAACAATGTGGATTACTCTTCGAAGCAAAATAGTCAATTATTGATTGGTTATATTAACCATGACCATATATTGGTTACAGTTAGTTTTGAGGGGTAATGTTGTTAAAGTTCAGAGCATTGATTCCAGGTAATAACAGCCAGAATTGTCAACTATACTCCATAAATTGGAGAAAGACATGTTGGTTCCTTTAGCGTTTCATTAAACAATTGAGTCCAGATTCGAAGGATGAGTAGTTCAATTCGAAGCTATGAGTTGGCTTTTAAAGACAAAAAGGAGCAAAATCAGACAATGTCAAATATAAAAGGACTTTGTTTGTATTAAAGCCAAAACAATTACATCAAGTAACCCTATCTGGGTACGAATTCGAGCTCATAAAAATAAGGAATAGAATAAATAACAAGGTCATGGAATTTCATCCAACAATGATCAATGAATTTTTGTTCTTTCCTTATTATTTCTTCTATCTCCTCCAATATTGGCTGCATAAGCTGGTGTGCTCTCACTTCATAATAGAGCTCCTCAGCCTTTATTTCGAAAGCTTCCTCCCTCAATGTTTGTTCCAACTCATCTATAACCAAATCATCCCAATACGCAGACTCTTTATTTTTGAAGTCATCGAACTCTTCGATGAAGTTCTCTGCTTCGTATTGGGCATGGATTCGTAGGGATGAAAGTTGATCTAGAGATTGCGTAGTGACCAGGGAATTTCGATGCCAGTAGAGGAGCACTGGAAGTTGGTCCAGGAACAGGTGAAGTTCTGCTTGGGCAATGGGGTTAAGGACATGGCCCCTGGTCAGAATATCACAAGCCCATTGAAAGTTCTTGAGAGGGGTGTCATCCTCAAGAACATTGAAAGGCAAGTGAGAGAAAGCCGCTAGCAGAAGTTGAGCTTGTTTCCGCTCAGCTGGAGAAGGGGATAATGGAGGTTTGTAAGGTGAAAAGACTGGGTCCATTGGAAGGGCAAGCCTTAGTTTCTCTATCCAAGAAAGAGTGGGGGGAGAAGAAGGAGTAGATGGCTCTGTTTCAGAAGATGGAGAAGGTGTGGATGCTTCAAATTCAGAAGATGGGGAAGATGAAGAAGAAGGTGTGGATGCCTCTATTATAAGAGATGGCATGGGAGCGGAAGGAACAAAGGCATTAATGTAATCAAGCCAATCAGAAGAACAAATCTTCGCCTTCTTGGCTAAGAATGAAGGGTTGTACCCTTGTGCTTCTTCTGGGCGCTGAGAAGGATGCATTATCTTTGTAGGCATGGAGGAGATATACCAGGCCACAAGCAGATTCTCTTCTAAACTACGTTGAAGGTCAATGGGCACGTAAGGGTAGACCACTGAACTTCGAGTGAAGGAAGGAAACTCCAAGGGGTCAGTAAACTCAACAAAATGATGGTTGATGCGTTCCCTTACATCATAAGTCTCAGAGGTCGACCAGTTTGTCCAACCAGAGGCCCCAGATGATGAAGAAGTTATAGCTTCATCCCATGCAGAGGTGTGTGAAGAAGAACTTCCCAAATCCATATTTGTGACTTGTCGAAGCAAAGACTTGAAGGTAGTTTGTTCAAAGTACAAAGGGATGCTAGATGAAGAACTTCTTGTATCTACGGAGTTGTGAATTGAAGGGTTAATGGCAATGTGCTCATAGTTCAAAGATTGATAATTCGCAAAAGCCTCCATGACCTGAATATAGAAGGGCGGGTAAAGGTGGCTAATGAATGCGTGAAGATTCTTTCGAGGGGAAACAGCATTACTCAATGGCTCTTCGTATGCTTGATCAATAGAGTGAGAAGTTGATTGAGCCATAATCCGTTCGAATGCTAAAGGTATTGGGATGTTCAACAAGTTGAGAGTTAATGCTAATGATCACCAAATGGGTGACGGTTATGTTTCCTGAAAGTGGATTCCATGCACATTCCAAAAACGCGGGAAAAGCTTTTTGATCAACTAATATCACCAAGTATTGGGTATATTAGTGCGGGGGGTAATGTTGACTATATATTTTGTAAAAGCCAGTAACAATTCGACACGTGGCAGAATAAGGGTATTATGGGAAGATGATTCACGTCTTCAATCCTGATCGTACACGTGGCGATGACAATTGGTTCTCACGTGATCCGAGTAGCACCAGATCAGTAAAGAGACGAAAGATGACGTGGCCTCAACGGTTACTCATATTCAAATTCAAATATAAGAGGGAAGCTAAACTGCAAGTGATGGCGTAGTGGAACTACTTCCAAGGCAACATGATCAGCGATCATGGAGGAGCAGTTCGACGGTTTGAAGTGCAGTTCGAAGGTCATCCTTGACGAGTATAAATAGCAAGGAAGCCCCCAGAAAAAAGCCCCAGACTCAGATCATACAAACCAGTCATTTACTTTATATTTTTCTTTCCCAATTTTTACATTTCCTGTACTTTAAATACCTGCACTTTAAATACCTGCACTTTAAATACTTGTTCTTTAAATACCCGCACTGCACTTCGATTCATAGGAGTAGTTTCAAGTAGATTCAAGTAGACTGTTGCTGTAAACCTCTTCGAGGCTGAGTTTGGACTATTGTAAGTGTTCATTTTTAATGAAATACTTCGATTGTTCTTCATATTAATTGTTATTTTTCTTAATTTCTCCTAAGTCAAGCCACCAGTAAAAGTCCTCTTCATTGAGGCTGAAAGAACTAAAACACAATCGTCTGATAAATTGGTTGGCAATTATAATTTCTGTAAGGACTGATTGATCCTTGCTGGCACGCTCGCATTTACAAAAATACCCTTCGAAAAGCCAAAAAGCCAACAATTTTACATAAGTTTCTTTATTCTGGCACATGGATTTTTGTTTTTCCACGATAGGATGTCATGCCATGCCATTGATGTAATCCAAGAATTATTTAGAAAAAAAAAAAAAAAATTCTCTCATATTTTACACAAGTTTCTTAATTATTCTGGCACATGGATTTTTGTTTTTCCATGATAGGCTGTCATGCCATGCCATTGATGTAGTCCAATATAATAAAAAAAAAAAAGCACAACCAAATTTTAGAGGAGAAATATAATTAGTTTCTATTTACTATTATTATTATTATTTTGGAGAGAGAAAATATCCTTATCCTTATTATTATTTTATAGATAGGATCATTAAACTGAACTCTAGCACTAGTTAACAGACCCTTTAATTTATGGATAATGTTATGCAAACAATAAAATTGGACACAAATTTCACATAGAATGATGTGATTTTTTTTTTTAATTTATGATTATCTAATTTCAAGTTAAAATACTTTTTGACTAATGATTCATTATGAATAAGTTTTATGTATAACAATTTTATTCATGAATTATTTTTCAAAATTTATTAACTTTTGTTAATCAATGCCCTAAATACATTGGGAAGTTGGTTAAAAATAAACTTTTTGACTTTTTTTGAAAAAATGTGTAAAAAAATAAAGAGATGATATGACCCAAAATAAATTAAAAGCTAATTTTTGACTTTTTTGTTTTTCTCCAAAAGATGCTATTGATTACCAATCACACATTTTCAAAAAGAAATGTTACACAAAATACTTCTTTATATATATATACATATAATTTCACTTGGGGTAATATTAAGGGTGTGTACTATATACAAATTATGATATTTGTAGGTTTGATCACTACAAATATTATAACTCAATCTTATGAGAGTCATAATTATAAAAGAATATAATTTATAACCAAATACTACATAAATTATAATAAAAAACTTTTGAATCATAACTTAAATATGTAATAACTAATATCACAATAAATTATAACTAACACTTAATAAATCATAATCAAATATATCGTAACCAAAGATGCATATGCCATAGAATTTCCTTTACTTTTACTTGCATAGAATTCAATTAAAAGTGAGGAATCACTCATGTCTACCTAAAAAAAGAGCTATATATATATGAGTTTTTTTAGCAAGTAAAATTGCATTTAATAACATAAATAACCTTCACTATTATAAAAAGTTGTGAGGTCAATAAATATCATCTATTAAAGAGTTGTTATTTTTTGAAAGGGTTGAAAATAGCTTTTTTATTTTATTTCTTTAATAGAATACATTTTTAACAAATTAATAAATCTAAAACATTGTTTTTATCAACTTTTCTAACTCATTGATCATAGACTCTAAATTTTTTTATTCATCCATATATATATATCATGTTGAAAAAAATCTAGAAATTTTCTAGATATTGATTTGTAATTATGTATCAATTTTAATGAGTAAATAGAAATCCAATCAAATAATCAAAAACAAATCAACACAATGATTTAACGTGAAAAAATCACAATTTGAGCGTCTCCAATTGTGATAAAAAATCACGGGCAAAAGTCACAAAATAATCTACTAAAAAGACATAAAGAAATTACACAAGTGTATCCACAATTACTTAGTGAATCCATACCCGAATCGATCTGACCCCTATATGCCTCTTCCAGCCCTGTCTTCACCTCGGAATTGTCTTACCCAACGTTGAATCCACAACGCCAATATCAAATCACGACGATGAGCCACTCCGGAATCCACCAAATCTTTAAGCTCGAATTCCACGGAATCTACCGAAGAACAACACTATCTTTTGTATACAAACAATCCTTTGATGTATACTTTTTCAAACTAGATTTAAATTCAAACAAATATTAAAGAAACTAGCAAAGAAACTCAAGTTATAAACTCTAATATCCAAGAAGAAGATCTAGAAGTCATGACCCTAAAAACGGATGAAACAATATATTTATAGAAAACTGGTCCGCGATCTTCGCTCCAGCGCAAGAATGGCCGCTTGAGCACAAAAGTTCCGCTCAAGCGCAAAAACACAACTTCCAGCACTTTTGCAGACAATTCAAACTTTTGGAAACCAAAGATTCTCCGCTTGAGCGCACAAATGGCCGCTCGAGTGGACAAGCAATTTCGACTGCAATTTTGCTTTTAACTTCAGGGGCGTTTTCCCTCGACCCTACCTAGGCGCTGCCTCCGACTTGCCAAGGGGCGCTGCCCCTTGGACCCCCGCGAGCTGACCGTACAGCTCGATTTTCGACATAGTCAGCGAAGTAGCAAACATAAAAGAATAGACATCACAAACTTCTTCGTAAGGCATAATTCGAATTGGATTTGCATCTAAAACTCATAACCTCACAGAAATAAAAGAACGAATAAAATTACAACTGAAAAGAGTTTTGTCAAATAAGATTACCAAAAATAAAAACCTAACACATGTATTTTATTCTTGTGATTGAATTTTATATTCATAAATTTATTAATAAAAAAATTACTAATGAGTTGTTAATAATAGTTAAAGCAAAATTCTATTATAATAGTTTTTTTGTACAGCCATGGCACTTTTGTAAATAAAATATATTTTGATGGATTTTAAATTTTAAAACGATTGGTTTATAATTCAACACATCATTTAATATATATATTGCATATATATTTTGTTTGTATATTATTTATCATATTCAAATATTAAAAATCTCAGTTTTTTTTTGTAAAATACTACTAAAAAAGAAGATTTGTGGTGACATTAGCTGCTATTAGAGACTAACAACAAAACTTTTTCAATTAATTAATTTGTGAAAGAGTAATATAAAGCGACAAAAAGCCATGAAAATGAAAGGATATTAAAAAAAAAAAAAGTAAATACAAAAGTAAAATAGAGAAAATTGTATAAAATAAAATTAAAAAATGGTGAGAAGGGTATTTTAGTCCCTTTCAGAAAAAATAATTCTATAATAAAAATATTTACAGTCCTACTGGGGACTCCCATGGGGGTGACCCCAGCGCGCTCCCTCCACGTGGGGGACTGTGACTTGCAGACAAAAAAAAAAAAAAAAAAAATTGAGCCAATCACAAACCAATGAAAGTAGTGGGTCCAACTCATTTCCAAATATTTATTGCCTTCACAACTTTTTATAATAGTAGAGGTCATTTATGTTATTAAATGCATTATATATTTTGCACATTAACGTACATAAAAAAATTTAAGGGGATGTTTAATTCCAACCTCCCATAATCTTTAATTAGCCTATCACTCGTGTTATGCACGAGATAATTATAAATATTTATATTTGTTTTAAATTTTTTTTAATATATAAATTATGTTTTTTTAAAAAAATTTATAAAAATAATTTAACAATCTAAGGTTTAAAGAATTTTTTTTATACTTATTCTTAATGGATTAAAGTGTTATTATAAGGATGAGGCTTGGGGAGTTGTGAGAAATTAATAAATGTTAAGGTTTTTTTTTTTTTTTAAATTAAAAAATCAAAAAATTTAGATTGGGATATTGGAACTCCTACAAAACTTATGAGTTAGAGATAGATATAAATAAATAGATAGATATAGATATTTATATTTGTTTTAAATTTTTTTAATATACAAATTATTTGTTTTGGAAAAGGTACTGCAGTAATTATGAGATAAGTCAAAAAGTCTTGTGTGTTGAGAGAAGTTAATAAATGCTGAAGTTAATTTTTTTTTTTAAAAAACAAAAAATTAGAAAATTAGGATTGGCATATTGGAACTCCCACAGGCATTGGGAGTTAGAAACCCTCTTTTACTTAATATATAGTATAGATTACAATTAGGTTGATCTCTAAAAGCCAAAGCCTCATAAATTAATAATAATAGAGTAGTGCTACATGTATTAATTAGTGTACTAATTAGTGTACTAGCACTAATTATGACTTTATTATTCATTATACAAATTTTAAATAACAAAAATATTTTAAATTATGTCACATCATCAATAGCATTACTCATTATAATAAAAGGCAAGGAGTTTCGGGAAATGCTATAGTAAGGTGCACATGATATGAAATCTATCATAAAAATGTATAATTTTATCACAAAATTTTATAATAGCTTCGTTTGGGAAGTGAGTTAGCTTTTTGGCTTTTTTGATTATTTTAGCCTGGGACTAAAAAGCCTGGTTTGGGAAGGACTTTTGATTTTTTTAATTTTTTTGTGAGAGAAAGAATGTAATAATTATGAATTAGATGAGATATTTTGTTTTATTGGGTTAAAAATCTTATTTTGTTTTTTGTGATTATTTTAGCCAAAAAAGTCACAAAACCTACTTCCAGCAATATCAATTACAAAATGTGTAGTCTTACCACAAATGTGTAATAACACTATAAATTGGTAATTAATTTTGTTATGTCAATTTGTGATAAGATAACACATTTTATAATTAATAATATTAAATTTTATAATAAAATTATACATTTTTATAATAGGTGCATATAGTGTGCACCCATAAAGGGTTACATTGTTGCACACCGTAGCATTTCCACGTTGGCATTTTTAGATAAATTCAGTTGGGATTTGTGGCCTCATTTTGGGGTTTATCTCGGTTATCTATTCATTTTTTAAAATGACAAACTATTTATGAATGATATATTTTTAAAATTATATTTATTATTTATTTTTAAAAATAAAATATTAATATTAAGTTATTTTAATTTTTTAAAGGGTTCAATAAGTCTACCTGCTTCCCTCAAGTTGTGCCCAATAGAAAAGGGTAATCAGTGGGAACGGAGAAATGAAAAAGAATTAAAAAATGCACCAATTAAAAGAAAATTGCAATTAAAAGTGTTAACAGACACGATTAAACGTTTTCCACTTTAATCGACCGACCATATCTATAGAATAAATAGAATAAATTTTATGGAATCCAACACTTATTCAATACTTATTCAATAGAATCCAATTGATATATGAAATCCAACACTTATTCAATAGAATAAATTTTAAAATTTTGTTGGAATAATACCAATTGATATATTAATTAGGGTACTAATTGATAATGTAACATAATTTAAGAGGTTTTTGAAATTTGTAATATGATTAATGAGTGGGGGTCAATAATAATATCATAACTAGCGTTGATACACTAATTAGTATATTAATTGATACATATAGTATTACCGATTTTGTTCACGTGTTATACCCTACATATTAAGACATTGAAAAACAAAATTATACACTTTTATTACATTTAGTTTTATTGTAAATCACTTGAAAATTTGTGTCATAAATAATGTTTAGTTCTTTTAAACTCGCTCAACACGTATCCTAAAGTACACATTAATAAAAACCTAAAGTTTAATATTTTTAGAATCTTCCAAAGTAATGGCTTATAAACAAATTTTTTTAGATGTATTCCTTATAATTGCTTAACTTTTAATTAAAATATCTATTATTTTAGAAAAGTCGCTGACATGACAAATGTATCATATATAACATGACCCTTGAAATTAATAAAAAGTATCTGGTATTATTTCTATATATGTACCGACGAAAATCAAAATTATTAGGTTATTTAAGAATTTTACCGTGTATTACCGTTCAATGACATTCAATCATTTATTAGCCATTTAAGAATGATCATAATTGGTACACTACACAACCAGTCATGTTGATAAGTGACCTCATTAAACACATCACATGGACCATGTTTATTTATGGGATTAGTTCAATAAAATTATGAGTATAACAAAATAGAATGATGAGATTATTGGTATTATGGTACTAAGGTCTTGTTTGGGAATATATTTTTTTAATGATTTTTTAATTTTTTAATTAAAATATGATGTAAAAAATTAGTATATTTAGGTGAATTTCTGATTTTTTACGAAAAGATGTGCAAAAAGAGAGAGAAAAAAGAATCTTTAACTTTTCGATATAAGATGTTGCCTTTTTTATTTTTTTAAATTTTTTTTAACTTTTTAATTAAAAAGTGATGTTACCCAACCAGACCTAAATTAGATAGGTAAGAGATAATTTTATTTGGTTTGTAAAATGAGGACAAAATAATATTTTAATCACCAATTTATGAGAATAAATTAGCGTTTCCAACCCTTTCATGAGAGGGTTTGAATCGTCTCAAAACTTTTTGTTTTCAACTATCATCTAACATTTGATTTAAATATCAAAATTCAACCGTTAATTATTACCATATTTGTGACTTTTGAATAATCCTAAATGATGGTAAAATCAAAAAAATGCTAGAAAGGATCCACTTGTTCCGTAAGAATACTAATCCCACCCTGAAAAAAAATTGATAATTTCATGAAATTGCTAACATGACTATGGTAATGTGGGGTGGTATAAACACGAATAAGAAGGAGAAAGTGCTTTGAAGTTAAAGGCCTAACCACGAGAGGTGACTTCTGAATATGGTCAAGCTGGAATAGTCAGAGCTTATCCTAAATTGCGTAACACTTTCCACCAGAAAAAAGTTAAGAAGATTGGGTCCCAACAATTAACAACCTCCGTAGATTCCTTCCCCATGACTGCCACAGCCTGGATTTCACTCAAATGATGTTTTAATTTTTTTACTTTTTTATTTATCATATTATTAGAACTTAATTAGAGTTTTAAAAATTAAGAGATGTATTCTTATTCATGAAACATATAGTGAGTTAGTTTTTTCCTAGCAATTTTCACTTCGTCTGAGATTGGATTAGTGTGTGCTCTCAGATTGAAGCGTGTTGTTGGATATACGAGGATTTATCTCGGTCCTATTTCAATAATTTGAACAGTTTAATATGTAAATTTTTTTGAATATTTTATTCTTGTCAAAAATTATGTTAATTAAATATCAATAATCACTTGATTAAATCATATTTCTATCAACGGTAAATATGATATTTAAAATAAATTATTAACAGAAATTTGATTCGATCAAGTAGTTATCGATATTCGATTAACGTAGTTTTTTTTGCAGGAATGCAATACTCTACGAACTCTACACACTATTCAAATTATTGACATAGAACCCATGGTGAGTCCCATGGCCTCGAGTAACTAAGAATGACAACAAGCGGAGGTAGGGCCGAAGATCACACTCCCTGTCCTCGATCCTTGATGGTGAAAATTCCCCCGTCCTCGGCCCCGATCCCCGATAGAGAACCTATCTCCTCCTCCACTCCCACCCCCTAACGGGGATCGGGTTTTCCCGACCCTGAAAATTCCTTGGCCAAAAATAAATAAATAAATAAATAAATAAATCAGTTCTAGAAAATACAAGAATTCATCAACAACAACAACAAGAACATCATCACCAAATCATATCTGTTCATTATTATCATCATCATCAATAACAACACACCCATACACCAAAATTCACATATATATTCAACAGATCTAACATATTTAAGTTCAAACGTAAAAAATAAAAAATAAAAAATCTAACACATTAAACAGATCATCATTTTCTTCATCTTCATCAACAAAAGATCTGAGCTCAAATCTGATATATATATATATATATATATAAAACATAGAGAGAGAGAGAGAGAGAGAGAGAGAGAGATGAATGGATAGATTTAAGAGAAGAGGGTGGTGCGAAACCCTAGCCTTAGGTAGAAATGGCAACAGATCTGAAGGGGAACTCCTCAACTTGGATCTTGGCACCGGTGACCAGAACTTCCAGATCCGAATAACAAAAGCAAAAAAACAAAGAGAGAGAGAGAGAGAGAGAGAGAGAGAGAGAGAGAGTAACTAGAGATAGAGAGGAGGAGCCGCCGCTAATGAGAGAGAGAGGAGGAGCTGCCGCTGTGACGTCGTGAGGGAAAAGTAATGCCAGTGAGAAAGAGATGAGGAGTTGCCGCTGACGCGGTGAGCACCTACAGTAAAGAGAGAAAGGAAGAGATGCTGAGAGAAAAGAAGTGAGTCGGAGTGGGAGTGGGAGTGGGAGTGGGAGAGAGGCTGAAAATGAGAATCAATCAGAATAACCATAAACATATATATATATGTGGGGAATATTCGGAGATTATTCAGGGTGGGGGTGGGGGTGGGGGTGGGGCTGGGGGAACCTATCTCCGTTTCCGGCCCGAAAACCGTCGGGAATTCAATTTTCAAAACTATCCCCAACCCTATGAGGTAATTTATGAGAAAAATCTCTTCTAATCAAGATTGGAGGGTTAGATCCCTATCAAACCATGTTCAAATTGCCATCTCTACTAGTAATAGAGCCCAATCTACTATATAGACCGAAAAGAACTTGTTCCCTTCCCATTTTTATAAGAGAAGTGATTGAAACCCCATCCAATTATCACCCCACACACACATGGGGCTGGTGATTGGAGGAGAGAAAAAAAAAAAAAAAAAAAAAAAATTAACCAACCAAAAAGAAAGGGGGTCGCGGAATGCCCCCTGTAGGGTCTCCCTTGTGGGATCCAAGTCATTCTTCTTCTTAAACTGTCAAAAGTATGGGAACTTTTTGCACTTTTTGATCACTGTCGCCAGTTTCCTATTTTTATAATAATATATATTTCTGAAGTTTTATACTACATATTTTTTAGATTAATAAAAATTATATTTTTGAGTTGGAAGGAATTTTCGGAGTGGTGAGGTGTTGCCAAAGGGTGAGATTTGTGGGAGAAAAGAATTGTTAGAGACAGAAGGAAGGAATGAAAATTTGTTTTAAAATAAGTGAAAATATATTTTGTTTTGTGTTTTTATTATTATTTTTTTTTCAAAGTATGTAAAATTATTACAATTTTTTTAGAACAAAAACAGTTAGTTGTTATTTATCGTTCACAAATTTTTTAAAAAACAAAAATAAAATATGTACCAAACAAATTGTTTTTAATTCAAAAGTAGTGAGCATTTCCAGGAAATTTCCAGTAAAATTTTCTACAAAGTTCACACATAAAATAGAGAATATAAAGTGCTTAAAAGGTCAAATTTTAAGTAATTTAGGAATGGAAGTCAGAATTCGCCTCCAAATCAAAGAACAAAAAAAGAAAAACAAATGATTGAGGCCTTGAATAGAAACACAGATGCAGAATCTAATTGGACATTCCAATTCCAAAAGCAACTACCACAAAATCCATGAGTACAAAGCATGTAAAGACAAACAAACATTAAAATTCATTGCCACAATACAAAAGAAAACAAGTGCCAAATTACATAACTAGACAGAAACAACTGAAAATGAACAACCCCCAAATACAAAACAAACCACCCTCTTCCAAGAACATCATCTCCTCTCTAAAACTATGAGAAAACAACGACAGAGGAAGAGGGCACATATCTTACAGACTAGAAACTAGCACTAAGCTTCATCAGCTTAATTAACACAATTGACACACCAATCGACATACCAAGGATACAACCCATAAACCGGAGTCCAATTTTATTCACCCACTTAACAAAACCCTCTTCTCTAATTTGATTAAAACAACCGTCTAATATCATTGTTTTAACGAATCGAGAGGAGGGTTTTGTCGGGTGAACAAAATTATTTTCCATAAACTGAGACCCTATTGATTGAAACAAACATAAACTGATACAGAAGCTATGATCTGAATAAAAAAACAACAGATCTCATAGCTTCTTTTTTTTTTTTTTTTCAACAACAACTGCCACTGTTCAAGTCAGAGATGACCATGAAACCCACAAATTCTGGTAAATTGACGGAGCTTTTTGGCCTTTATATGATGATGACATGAAATTCATGCGTTCCCATCGGAATTGTAGGTACTTGGCGGTGGGGTCCCGGAGGTGGAGCTTCCCCTGCCGTTGCCGCTGCTGCCGCCACCTCCGCCGCCGCCGCCACTCCGGATCTTTCCCAGTGCTTCCCCTGCTTTTGAGGTGATAGAGGCTATTTTGTTGACGCAGCTCGCAAATATTTGAGCTTTGATCTGGCCTCTCTTTGGTGGAAGGGATTTTGGTGGTTTGGTTGGAGTGGTTGCCATTGATTGACTTGGAGATTTGCAGAGAAGGAAATTATGAGTTTGGTTTTTTTAAGAGTTTGAAACAGAGAGAGAGAGAGAGAGAGAGAGGAAGAAACAGAGAGGGTGGGAAAGAAAGAAGCTCACAACCAGCAGTCTAAAAAGTATATGGCTGTAGTGAGAGAAAGGGAAGAAAAACCGAAAATAAGAATAGAACTAAAAGAGTTTGAAACAGAGAGAGAAAGAAGAAGAAACAGAGAGGGTGGGAAAGAAAGAAGCTCACAACCAGCAGTCTAAAAAGTATAAGGCTGTAGTGAGAGAAAGGGAGGAAAAACCGAAAATAAGAATAGAATTAAAAGAGTTTGAAACAGAGAGAGAAAGAAGAAGAAACAGAGAGGGTGGGAAAGAAAGAAGCTCACAACCAGCAGTCTAAAAAGTATATGGCTGTAGTGAGAGAAAGAGAAGAAAAACAGAAAATAAGAATAGAATTAAAATAGTGTTTATATATATATATGTATGTATCAAATGTAAAACTAAGAAGGGAGAGGTGGAGAAAGGAAGCAGATCAAAAGCAGAGCATCCATGGCAGATTAATTAAGAGGAAGGAGAGAGAGAGAGAGAGAGAGAGAGAGAGAAGAGAGAGAGAGAGGGAGGGGCAATTGTTAAGAGAGAAAGGGGCTAGAATATATAGGGGGGCTGATTGGAAGGCACATAAAATTTTATAAATGGAATCCCTGTTCATGCATATATGTCCCTCTGGCTACCCTCTAATATCATTTGCCTGTAAGAACTATATAGGGGTATTTTTGACTTCCACCAAGTGTAATGCCCCATCTGGTAAAAGTAGGAGTGGCAATTACAGTTCCGTTGTTGATGACAAGAAGGTGGTTGTTACTTCCTTCGCAAGTTCTCAAGTCAATACGCTCACAATATTAAAATGGAAACTTGTATTGTCGCCTAAAATTGAGATAAACCATGGGGGAGCTAGCCGGCTTTACTCCCAACAGAGTCAGAAATTGAGAGCAGAGGGACACATATTACGTATATTATTAAAATGAAGAAAAAAAATTCATAATAAATAATAATGAGATGTAATTAAATTTATATATTTTTGTTGATCTACTATTGAGATTTTAATTATAGTGAGAATTATATCGATATAACTTAGAAACAACAATGATTCATCCCCCCTTTTCCCCCCACCCCCTTTGACCCCCTCTCTCTCATTGGTTACTTTTTCTTTTTCTTTTTCTTTTTTTTCCTGCTCCTCCAATCACCCCCCGCCACGTGGCAAAGGGGGGTGAGGGGGTGACCCCCAAAAGGGAGTCCCAAGCATTATTCACTTAGAAATTCATACATAATAATCCAAGTAAATTTATGATTAACAAATTTAACATTATCAACTCAATAAAAAAAATTTCATAATGGAAAAAACAATAAACTAAACAAATCTCATAATATGAAAGAAATATTCATTTAATTCAATTCTTACAATTAACTTTCCAGTTTATACTATAAAATAATGAACAAAAAAATATATATATAATAGAGCACTTTTAAAAATTTCAAAATGTAAAAGAATTTTACATAATTTAAGGAAGGCCACTATTATAATTTTATAAAGAACAAATTGGTAACTGCCACATTAAAATAAATAAATAAATTATATAGCAATGGTATTTTATAATTAAATGTCATATTATTGGCAAATATTTTCTTTTAAAGTGAAAAACCACAATTTAGCCATATTATTCTACAAGGTTAATCTCACTTTATTCGTTAAATTATTTTCTTTTTTCTATATATTTTTTTTCCCGTTTCATTCTTAAATTATTAATTTCATTTAATTCTAAAGCTTTAAATTTCAATTAATATGATACAATTCGATCACCCTTAAAACTTAATTTGATGGGTAAAGGGTTAATTTCAATATGAATAATTTAAATTATACAATTAAGCATTTATTTATTTATAATTTTTAAATGAGGAGCATAGAATATAAATATTTGGTTTTAGGGCGTTAATTGTCTTTGCAAATATGGGTGTTCGAAATATAAAAAATGAATATAATTTAGAAAATAAAAGTGATTTAATTCTATTGTTTACAATATATACTACTTACCTAATGTTATTACTGAAATGATTATTCTAAATTAGAAAATGTTCCGATGTACAATTTATATATTTTGTGAGATTATTTATATAAACTCGTAAAAATTTATATAATTTTATATTACAATTACATGTGTGCCTTGCACACCAAATAATTTTCCTTCTAAACGAATGTGCAACAGAATTGGATAACAAATCCTTGATGACATTGATAAGAGGTGGAACAAATCCCCCCCCCCCCCCCCCCCCCCCCCCCCCCCCCCTTTTTTTTAGATTTTTACAATTTTTTTTGAATTTCAATCATTGATATATATGTGGGGGACCCACTCATGTATGTGTGGGGCCTACACCATCTATTAGAATAGTACAAAGAGAGAAAAATAAATATATATGTATTGTATTGAATGAATTGTATTGAATGATTTGTCCTATACAATAGAAGGCCTGTATATATAGACTGAGAAAGAGTATCCTATTAGAAATCTAACTACGAAAAAAAGTAGCCTATAAAAGACCTAACTATGACAATACGTAATATATCTAGGAAATTAATACCTAATATATGTAGGAATATATACCATATATACATTAACATCCCCTCTCAAACTCAAGGAGGATAAACATCTTGAGTTTGGAGAGAGAAACTAAAACATGAAATAAAACTAGATAAAATAAAAAAGGCAAATATATTACAAAATATGAACGAGAGCGCAAGGGCGCTTGAAATAGATCAGAGGTTAGAACTAAGGAGACAGTTTATGGTCGTATCGGACCATTGTAGGAACTGGTTAAAACTAATGTCAGGACAATTTAAGGTCATGTTAGACCATTGTAGGAGCTAACCAGAATCAATGTCAGGACAGTTTAAAGGAGTCATGCCAAACCAATGTAGGAGCTAACCGTAATCAATGTTGGGACAGTTTAAAGGAGTCATGCCAAACCAATGTAGGAGCTAACCGAAATCAATGTCGGGACAGTTTGAAGAGGTCATGCAGGACCGATGTAGGAGCTAACCGGAATCAATGTTGAGATAATTTAAAAGGGTCATGTCGGACTGATGTAGAGAATTGTATGTTGAATCAGCAAGTGTGGCACACACATAACTTATGACGTAGTGCTGAACGATGATGGCAACAGATGATTGAGTGCGCTAGGGGGTGGCTTTGATTGTGTGCCAAAAGGGGTGGCTTGGGTTGTGCGCTAGAGGGGCGGCTTGGATTATGTGCCAAAGGGAGCAGCTTGGGTGGTGCACTAAAGGGAGCGGCTTGGGTGGTGCACTAAAGGGGGCGGCTTGGGTGGTTCGCATAGTGTATGACCATACTCACCATGATATAGGTATAATACCCCCCTCCTCAAACTCAAATAGGTTTGAAGATAGAAACCTATTTGAGGTTGAAGCAGAGAGAAAGACAGAGTGAAAAAAACAAATGGATTGCCAGTAAAAAAAATAAAAATAAAAAAATATGATAGAAATATTTGGGATAAGAATTAACCAGCGGATAAAGGAAGATATCACCATGAAGCGATATTAGTAGGAAAATATGATAGCGGAATATGTTAAGGTCCGGCGAGAGACCAAGGCGAGGCTGCCGCCCACCGGCGAAGCAAAATTGCTAGGTACTTAACCTAACTCTGATACCATGTTAGAATAGTAGAGAAAGAGAGAAAATAATATGTATTGTATTGAATGAATTATATTGAATGATTTGTCCTATACAATAGAAGGCCTGTATATATAAGTTGAGAAAGAGTATCCTACTAGAAATTTAACTATGAGAGAGTATCCTATAAGAGACTTAATTATGGTAATACTTAATATATTTAGGAAATTAATACCTAATATATGTAGGAATATATACCATATATACATTAACAAATGGTTGAGATCCAAAGGGGTTATGGGGGTCTCCAACCTGACCAGTAAAAAAGAAGTTACTTTCTTTTTTTCTTTTTTTTCTTTTTTATAACATGTTAAGTGAATTAAATCCTAATAAATATGGATTGATGTAAATACAATTATTGGACCAATCTCATTCTTTATCCGAAAGAGTAATTTGAAACTATCTATTTTGAAACCATTACTATAATATAGAAAATATAGAAATGGGTTTTCAATATAGATAGTTTCAATTCAAATTCAATGGTAATTTTCACCAACCAATCAATAGTTTGTATTTTGAGAGGGTTCAAATCATTGTTGTTGAATATGCAAGAAAATTGAATATTCTATTTAGCCTTTGTTTTGCATGTCAGACTTTTTTTGACTATTTTATTCATGAAAATATAAAATAAATTTTTTAGCTTAATTAAATAAAACATCACGTCCAGACCATAATCATTTCATTTTTTTCTCTTAAAAAAGTCAAAAAAACTAAAAACCCTATTCTAAACGAAACTTTTTAACCCCAAATTAAAATAGCTAAAAAGCCAAATACCCAAAAACCAACCATCATACCAAATGAACCCTTAGATGTTTTGGTCATATCATTTTTAAAAAATACTTAGCCCATGTTTGGAAGGTTGGGTTTGAGAAGTTTTAACTAAAATAGTCACAAAAAACAAAATAGGCTTGTTAGTTTAATAAAACAAAATATCACATGTAATCTATAATTATTACATTCTTTCTTTCACAAAAAAATTAAAAAAAGTTAAAAACTCTTCCCAAATCAGGCTTTTTTAGCTCCAAGCTAAAATAGTCAAAAAAAATTAAAAAGCCAAAAAGCTAATCCACTTCCCAAACGAAACCTTAATATATATTCAAATTTTAATTGAATTTGGATGACGTTCAAAATAAATTCAATTAACATATTTTTCACTAAAATCTTTTTCATATGGAGAAAAACAATAAGTGTATTTAGTTTTAATTTTTTAAAATTGAGTTTTTTATTTTTTATTTTTAGTAAATATTTTTGAAATTTTAAGTAATTTTTTTTTTAAAACTTTTTTAGATGCACCTTATCTAGATGTATCTAAAAACTAAAATATTTATAAAAAAATATTTTAAAAAATCAATATATACACAAAAATACGAAAAATGTATTGAATTTTCATATATATATATTTTATATTTTTAATATTTAGTGAATTTTCTAAAAAAAATTTCTCAAATATTATATTTTTTAAGTATATTTATGTTAGGTGCATCTAAAAATTAAAAAAATTGCTTATAATATTAAAAAAATTTAGTAAAAACAAAAAAATATGAAAAATAAAAAATTTTGATTTTCTAAAATGTGAATTCTGAAAATTCAAACCAAATAAGTTGAATATGTTTTTTCTATGTCAAAAGGTAGATGGCATTTTAGAATAAACATTTGTTTTAAATAACTTTTAAATTTTATTATTTATTTGTGATTGAATATTTTTTTAATTTAATTTTATAATAAAATATGACACTTAATATATTTTATATTTAACAATAATTTACTCACTAAAGTACATCATATTAAAAAACAAGCTATTTCTTTTTGAACAAAGTTTCTTTTGATTTTTCTTATCAATCATATGTTCTTTTAGTATATTTTTTTTATCATGGTGTGGGGCCGAAGATATGAATTTTAATTATATATCTTGGTATATTAATTTAGTAGTTATGCCTTCAGTTGTCACCATAAAATGGGGTATCATGATGGGGATTGGAGTTTCTAGAATGACAAGTGGTTTATATTTTTAGCACGTAAGAATTCAAGATTAGGACACTTTTTATTTATTTATTTTTGGGTAAAAATAGTCACCCAAACATGCATCCCCTCTAGCATCATACAGGGTTTGGTTGCTAATATTGAGTATGAACCATACCTTCACTTAATCAATTATCATTTCGGATTTGGAGTGAGTGCTGGGTCAGTACTCCAGCTGTCACTTTCTGTAAGGTTTGTTCCGATCATGTTTTGATGATTCAAGTCGTTTTTTTCATATAAAAAATAAAATTAATCAAACAAATATAACCCATGATCAAGCTGAATAATAATCCAAACAAATTATCAAAATCTTACTAATTGTTTATTTTTTCTAAACATAAACGTGATCTTTTTGTAGGTTATAGCTATCTAATTAACTTGAATTTTTTTATGGACGATTTACTTAACGAACCTTATATTATAAACAATTCAAATCATTAAAATAAATTTGGGATATACCCTCACGGACTCACAATACAATGTTGTGCTTACCACTCCTAGGTTGTATCATTCTAAGATGTATTCGTTTACAACTATTTTTATTTAATTTTGTTTTAGAGGGGCAAAATCCAAAATCAATGAATATACAATTTTGGGAACATAAAATTAGCTAAAATATTTATATTTACTTTTGTGGGGGATTTTCATCATTAATTGTTAAAGGTTTGATTTTGTAGAATGCCTTTTCCATTGTTTTAGATTGAGAGGATTCAACTGTAGGATTGTTATTGGTTGGTTCAATAAATTCAGTTAGATCAAATTCAACATCTTCCTCAATATGTTGTTATTCATATCTTTTGAAATTCAATTATGGTTTTATATATAATTGACCATCATTTAGATCCTCATTTCAATGCTTTTAGGTGTAAAATTATGAGGAAAATGTTATACATACAATATATGTTTTTTAATTTTATTTTATATAAAAAAAGTAATTTTATAAACTAATGCAAAGTGTAATAATAAAATCTTGATAGTTAAGATGGGTTCAATTGAAATTAAATAATAAAATATTTTACAAAATAAGTTAGTAAAAATAAAATTTATTTGTATATCATTAGTGAACTACTTGTGCGTATAAAAGATATATATATTAACATTCAATAATATTATAACAATCACATGTATCTATTATACTGAAAGATAACCACTTATGCCTCTATTTGGGAAGATAGGTTTAGAGTTTTTTTGGTTAAAATAGTCAAAAAAAAAAAAAAAAAAAAAAAAAAATAAGTTTTTTAATTTAATAAGATAAAATATCATATTCAACCCATAATCATTATATTCTTTCTCTTACAAAAATTAAAAAAATCAAAACATCCATCATAAACGAAACTTTTTAATCTGAAACTAAAATAATTAAAAAACCAAAAAACCAAAAACCTTAATCCACTTCTCACACCAACCTATATTAATGAGAAAGAAAATGTTAGGTATCATGAAAAATGTTTCATGAAAATAATTATAAAAGAATTTTTATCTTTATATTATACTTTATAACTTATTATATATATAATTTAATAATAAAAAATCTTTCATAATTATTCTCATAAAATATTTTTCATGATACCGAATATTCTTCGAATGGGAATGCCACTGAAACCGACACACACATCGACGCCCACTTGCATGGTTGGGTTTGATTGGTTAAAGGCCCTATGGGCGCGGACGTAAACCAAAACAAAATTGAGTGGGCGCTTTGAAAAGTCAAAAGTCAAAAAATAGAAACAAATGTGTATTAATGAGTTTGAGAATAGGACTTTCTTTAGGTGTGCCTTAGATATGGTATGATATTACTAGCGCCCCCTGTTTAAATTGTACCTGATAGGCAATTTCATTCGTCGATGGACGTACGGATGGTGACGTGTAAGGCGGAGATTAAATCCGTACTCACACCAAATAGTAATCACTGTTTAGATAACACAGTAATAGAGGGGGCCCTCATTTGCGAATCTTCTGGCATGTCACTCGTACAATACTTCAAATACCCCTTCATCTTACAATACGTAACCCCCATTTTAATATTGGAGTTTTCAAGTCGATACTTCACCATCCATGGCACCTGTTTGTCGTTAATTGAACAATAACCATTCCCATAATAGACTAACTCGCATTGACAATCCACTGGGAAAATAAACCACGCCTGCAAACTATCATTACCTTCTAACTTCCGATCATAAACATTTACTCTGACCAACCCACTAGCATTGGGTGCGCAAAGGGGGGAATATTTTGTCTATTTTTTTTTATCAACCTTAATACTTTCTTGTTTGTATCTTAACCTCAATTGAGAAAATAAATTAGGCAACGCAAGTTCAATACAACTGAAATCACTTGCTGAAACACCTTCAACAACCCCAGTTTTTATATCGTCCACCTCCATTAACCTGAACATTAGAAATAAAAATACATCAAATTACAATTCTAAACAGTTTTAAAGTACATTTGACTCCTTAAAGTGATTTTGCATTCCTTTCCACTAACAGTAGCAGCCACTAAATATATGGCACCCTTTTGAATGCTTCCAACATTTCCAAACAGCGTATCTTTGTAGTCCGTCCAAACATCAACTGGGAAGAACCGGTCCACAACTTCTATCCCGTGACGAACGTACTCTTTGTCCTTTTTACCAACAAGCTTGAACCTCATTTTCTTTAGCATCCGAAACCAGTCGGACTAGTCAGGATCAACAATCCAGGTCTCAGGATTCCCCTCGCCAACTCCAATAAATATCTTGTCAGGTGTAGGGACGGAATCTGACGGACTATTATCACTGATGACAAAAAACAACACGTGGTGGACCACAGCTTCGTCCTTAGCATCTTGTCCCAATTGAACATTACCAATGAATTTGATACCCTTAACCACAATCTTGTCTGATTGACGGTTAGATCTCTTATTACCCAACTCAATACCATTAAGTAATCTCGCCACGCTTTTATTATCAAACTTAACGTCCCTTAATTGTTCATCGTATAGCTGTAATTTCCTTACTCCCCTTTTATTCTTCTTAATAAATCGGAGAATATTCTGAACGTACCGTCTGCGAACATACTGGGTCTTAAAAGGTGCACGACTACGGTAACTACGCCTATATCCACTGGCCGCCGGTGTCCTTGACCTCCGGTACGCAAGGGGGGTCCGGTAATGGCTGCTTCCTATTCCTTCCATTTTTTATAAATAACTCCAAATCTTTTATACGAACACTTCTACAGGATCTGTTACCTCTGCTAACCGTTCTGTTCAGACACCTTAGCTTTGATATTTTTGCCCTCTGCTCTTCGTACACCGGAACAAACTTCACCGGAGCTCTCCGCCGGCTCTCTTCCCACAGTCCTAGTTGCCACGTCAAAAAGCGATCTACACACATTTGAGTGAACTGCCCGTAATTCTCGGGATACTCTTTTAAGGAGTTCAACATTGTATACCAAATAAATCGACAAAAATGGCAGAAAGAAAAGGAGGGACGAAACAAGGAACCAGAAAATCACCTCAGTGTAATAACTCTCCAACTGCAAAAGCATATCTCTCATATCTCTCTCCACCGACAAATATCTGAGGTTGGACCCAGATATATAGACAGCTGTAAATACGGAGATTCGAAATTTGAAATTTGAATTCCCGCCCATTACTGTTCATTCACGCGGAATTCTTTGCACCTTTGCTTTTTATCCAAGCAAAATCACCACGATCGTGACACGTCGGTGGACAGGACATGGCCATGTCTACTCACACCACTCACTCCAACAGTGATTACTATTTGGTGTGAGTACGGATTTAATCTCTGCCTTACACGTCACCATCCGTACGTCCATCGACGGATGAAATTGCCTATCGGGTACAATTTGAACAGGGGGGGCGCTAGTAATATTATATATAGCGCCCCCCCCAGCTGGTGTGACCTCCCCCTATATAAAGCCTCGACTAACAACATTCGCACCTATGTAAGTTAAGTGTTAATCACTAAATAAGCTAAATAATGCATCGCCAAGCCTCTTTCCGTTTTTATGCCAAGAATGTTTTCCTCACCTACCCACAATGCCCATGCCCAAAAGAACAACTCTTAGAACTCCTCCAATCTCTCCTCCAACTAGCCTGTCAGCCATACTACATACTTGTCGCAAGGGAGCTCCATGAAGATGGAAACCCTCACCTTCATGCCATGGTTCAATGCACGAAGAAGATCCAAACCTCCAACCCGAGATTTTTCGATCTCACCAGAACCAATGGGAGGATCTACCATCCAAATATAGAAAAACTCCACTCGCCAACAGCAAGTCGACAGTATATACAGAAAGGGGGTGAGTTCGTCGAATGGGGAGAATTTTCATCTAAGGGGAAAAGTCCTTTGAAAAAGAGAGACGAACTCTGGAGGGGAATACTTGGCGAAGCAGAAATGGAGGAACAATTCTTTGCTCTCTGTAAAGAAAGATGTCCCACCGATTACGTCACAAAATACCCCCAATTAAAAACATTTTCTAGGGATCATTACAAAAGAGAGAGGCCCCCATATACTAGCCCTTTTAATTCATTTCCTTTCTTAAATGAAGAAGTAAAAAAATGGGCAGAAAATAATATTTTGTATGTAAGTCGAAATTGCGTTCAGTACGAGTTATGTCAAAATTGTAGTCTCTCCGTTTGGAGGGAAGACGATTTCCTTAGATTAGGGATACACAAAAATAATATAATCAATTTATATACTGACGAAGAACTCTCCTCCTCCTCTGATAACAGGAACCAGAGCAGAGGCCCATCCGCCCAATCTCCCTCTACCACGAAGGACCCTCAAGAACAGGCAAAACCGCCTGGGCCAGAAGCCTCGGACGACACAATTACTTCTCCAGCAGAATAAGTTTCAAGGACTATGACCAAGACACCGTCTACAACATCATAGACGACATCAAATACTCGACAGTCCCTACCGAATTAATGAAGAATTTAGTAGAATGCCAGAGAGATTTCCATGTATTTGTTAAGTTCCAACCAGATCTCACTATTAGGGGATGAATTCCTTGTATTTTATTAACAAATGGGGACAGTAGTTGGTTAGATGCAATGTCCCCAAAAATGAGAGAATGGTTTGATGTTAATGTAACCACTGTCATGATTAATGAAAAATTTTATTAATTTTATTTATGAAACCACTCAAAGTTTTATTTACTTACTACATTTCCTTATCATCAACTATTACATCTTGAGTCACATCACTATTTTTTACACTGATGATTACATTTCGTAAAACATTAGAAAATTCTGCTGGATCCATAACAACTGATCCTCTACGATCAACTTCATCTTTGCTAACACCAACCTCTGAAATCGACGGGCCAGGATCAACATCACTGGTTTCATCACCACCTCTGCGTACATCAATCTCTGACAAACTCAGACGACCTCTGCGTTCATGAATAACTGAACCACTTTCCCCAAAACCTCCTAACAACAAATCTCTTCGCCTCTCCAGTAAACCAACAGACTTAGTCCGTGTCAGAATCGGAATGGCCTTCGTTGGAGGACAATGCCAAACATTAACATTATCATTAGTATATTTTTTAGATAACACAACAATAGAGGGGGCCCTCATTTGCGAATCTTCTGGCATGTCACTCGTACAATACTTCAGATACCCCTTCATCTTACAATACGTAACCCCCCTTTTAATATTGGAGTTTTCAAGTCGATACTTCACCATCCATGGCACCTGTTTGTCGTTAATTGAACAATAACCATTCCCATAATAGACTAACTCGCATTGACAATCTAACCAACTACTGTCCCCATTTGTTAATAAAATACGAGGAATTCCTCCTCTAATAGTAAGATCTGGTTGGAACTTAACAAATACATGGAAATCTCTCTGGCATCCTACTAAATTCTTCATTAATTCGGTAGGGACTGTCGAGTATTTGATGTCGTCTATGACGTTGTAGACGGCGTCTTGGTCGTAGTCCTTGAAACTTATTCTGCCGGAGAAGTAATTGTGTCGTCCGAGGCTTCTGGCCCAGGCGGTTTTGCCTGTTCTTGAGGGTCCTTCGAGGTAGAGGGAGATTGGGCGGATGGGCCTCTGTTCTGGTTCCTGTTATCAGAGGAGGAGGAGAGTTCTTCGTCAGTATATAAATTGATTATATTATTTTTGTGTATCCCTAATCTAAGGAAATCGTCTTCCCTCCAAACGGAGAGACTACAATTTTGACATAACTCGTACTGAACGCAATTTCGACTTACAAACAAAATATTATTTTCTGCCCATTTTTTAACTTGTTCATTTAAGAAAGGAAATGAATTAAAATGGCTAGTATATGGGGGCCTCTCTCTTTTGTAATGATCCCTAGAAAATGTTTTTAATTGGGGTATTTTGTGACGTAATCGGTGGGACATCTTTCTTTACAGAGAGCAAAGAATTGTTCCTCCGTTTCTGCTTCGCCAAGTATTCCCCTCCAGAGTTCGTCTATCTTTTTCAAAGGACTTTTCCCCTTAGATGAAAATTCTCCCCATTCGACGAACTCGCCCCCTTTCTGTATATACTGTCGACTTGCTGTTGGCGAGTGGAGTTTTTCTATATTTGGATGGTAGATCCTCCCATTGGTTCCGGTGAGATCGAAAAATCTCGGGTTGGAGGTTTGGATCTTCTTCGTGCATTGAACCATGGCATGAAGGTGAGGCTTTCCATCTTCATGGAGCTCCCTTGCGACAAGTATGTAGTATGGCTGACAGGCTAGTTGGAGGAGAGATTGGAGGAGTTCTAAGAGTTGTTCTTTTGGGCATGGGCATTGTGGGTAGGTAAGAAAAACATTCTTGGCATAAAAACGGAAAGAGGCTTGGCGAGGCATTATTTAGCTTATTTAGTGATTAACACTTAACTTACACAGGTGTGAATGTTGTTAGTCGAGGCTTTATATAAGGGGAGGTCACACCACCTGGGGGGGGGGGGCGCTATATATAATATTACTAGCGCCCCCCCCTGTTCAAATTGTACCCGATAGGCAATTTCATCCGTTGATGGACGTACGGATGGTGACCTGTTGTGAAATAATGGTGGACCTAAATTTACACCCCTTCGTGGAAATACTTACACCTTTTTTGAAAATTTACTCATTTTGTGAAATAATTTTTTTCGTAAAATTTACACATTGTATTGGAACTTACACCTTTTATTAAAACGAAACTTACACCTTTTGTGAAGCTACTTACATATATATTATGTGAAATAACTTACACTATTTCTGATAAATTATACCTTTTGTGAAATAATTTCTTTCATAAAATTTACACCTTTGAGTAAAAGTACACATTTTTTTGAAAATTTACACCCATTCGTGGAAATAGTTATACCTTTTTTTGAAAAGTTACTCCTTTTATGAAATAATTTTTTTATAAAAGTTTACACTTTGCATACACCTTTTGTGAAAATGAAACTCATTTCACAAAAGGTGTAAAATTATGAAAAAAATTATTTCACAAAGGAAGTAACTTTTCAAAAAATGTATAAGTACTTCCACGAAAAGGTATAAATTTTCAAAAAAGGTTTAAGCTTTAGCAAAATGTTATGAAAGAAATTATTTCACACAAGACGTAACTTTTCAAAATTAGTGTAAGTTATTTCACAAAAGATGTAAGTACCTTCACAAAATGTGTAAGTTTCATTTTTACAAAAAGTGTAAATTTTATGGAAAAAATTATTTCACAAAAGGAGTAACTTTTCAGAAATGGTGTAACTATTTCCATGAAAAAATGTAAATTTTCAGAAAATGTGTAAGTTTTAACAAAAGATGTAAATTTTATGAAATAAATTATTTCACAAAAGGTGTAACTTTTCAGAAATAGTGTAAGTTATTTCACAAAAGATGTAAGTAGTTTCACAAAATGTGTAAGTTTCGTTTTCACAAAACGTGTAAGTTTCAATAAAAGGTGTAAAATTTATGAAAAAAATTATTTCACAAAAAGAGTAACTTTTCAGAAAAGGTTCCACGAAAATGTGTAAATTTTCAGAAAAAGTGTAAGTTTTAGCAAAATGTATAAATTTTATGAAAGAAATTATTTCACAAAAAGCGTAACTTTTCAAAATTAGTGTAAGTTATTTCACAAAAGATGCAAGTAAGTTCACAAAAAGTGTAAGTTTTATTTTTACAAAAGGTATAAATTTTATGAAAAAAATTATTTCACAAAAGGAGTAACTTTTCAGAAAAGATGTAAATATTTCTACGAAAATGTGTACATTTTCAGAAAAAGTGTAAATTTTAGCAAAATGTATAAATTTTATGAAAGAAATTATTTCACAAAAGGGATAATTTTTCAAAAATTCTGTAAGTTATTTCACAATAGATATAAGTAACTTAAGTTTTGTTTTCAGTGTAAGTTCCACTAAAAGTGTAAATTTTATAAAAAAATTATTTTAGAGAATGAGTAATTTTCAGAAAATCTGTCGATCTTGGTCTCTCTGTCGATCTCTGTTTTTTCTCTGTCGATCTCCGTCTCTCTCTCTCTGTCGATCTCCATCGATCTCGGTCTGTCTCTCTCTGCCGATCTCTCTCTGTCGATCGCCCTCCCAAACGCTCCGTCTCTCTCTGAAATTCTAGAGAGATAAACACCAAGCCTTCCCAAACACCTCTTCTCTCACATATTGCCATTATTTGAACAACAACACAAATACAGTTTGATTTGATTGTAGGAGCTCTTCACAATTTTCGTTCCTCTCTTTCTACCCGAAAACATCAACAGATCTGGACTTGGGTAACTTCTTGGCTCAAATTCGATCAGGTTTGATATCTTCTTCTCTCTTTTAGATCTGGGTTTGCTTCAATTCCGAATTGTGGTGATTGATCGATTGTTTCAGATCTGGGTTTGATTCGTTCTCGGGTTTTTGGGTCTCAATTTTGTTGTTTTAACACAGAGTGAGCTCAGATTTAGCTATATTAATCATTTCTGCGATCATTTTCATTCACTGATCGTCTCATTTTTTTGTTTGATATGTTAATATGGGAATTAGATTTGTTAATTACTTGACTTACTGAGAATGTGTTAAATGGTTATGAGAATATTTTACAACAGCATCTAGATAACTGATTTTAGATTTTCCATCATTTCAATGACCAAGTAGCAGTTGGCCGTGCATTTGATCTTCCCGTGTACTTTGGTGATGCTAGTAGTCGAGAGGTATAGATGATCCTGCTCAAACTTAAATATGCTTTGTGCAGGTTCATTGTCTGACATGTTGATTGTATTCGTGGCCACCAGGTGCTCCATAAAGTTGGTGCTAAAGGAGCATGTGCAGTAGCAATAACTTTAGATACCCCTGGTGCAAACTATAGAACAGTGTGGGCTTTGAGCAAGTATTTCCCTAATGTCAAGACATTTGTCCGTGCTCATGACGTTGATCATGGCCTCAATTTGGAAAAGGTGGGAGGAACAGCGTTACATTTCTGTTGCTGTTTTCATTAGTTATTTCACTCTTCCTAATTGCCTATATAGGTTAATCTTAAAATTTTATTTTAGGATTATGTTTTAGGAGCTCATTATTCTTGTTTGACTTGTGTATAAACTATATAAAGATCAAATATTTGTTCAAATTACATCATATCTTGAGTTTTAGTTGAAACTTTTACAGGTTGTCCCCGAGACCTTCGAACCTAGTCTCCAACTAGCTGCTGCTGTTCTTGCACAGTTAAAAAACAATATCGATGACACTGAATTGTATAAGATTTTTCACTGCATGAGCTTTGTATGTTGTTTGTATTTAGCACATACTGCGTAAGTTATATTGACGAATACTATTTTCTTTTTTCTGCTGAGCATCGGAAATTGGTTGCATGTATGTAGTGTGGAGTCCGATTGTAACAAATCATAAGGAAGCTGAATATTATTTCCATTGAATTTGTCACTCACCATGCTATGCTAGTATGCAATGTAATTGATCAATTTTTGGATTAACATTCAATTTTTGGATTTGATCTTTTGGATTTGATCTTGTGGGTCCACCAGCTGCAATGCAACAACTTAAACTCTTGTTACTGCTGTTGGTTGATGCTTTCTTGTGAAATTGTTAACATGTGCTATGGAAAGTCAAAAACATTATAGAAGCTTGGTTATTTTGGTTTGGCATCTTTCGAATGTTCTTTATCTTGTTTTTCTCTATTAGGCTAAACTGCCCATGTCACAAATAGCAGCTACTATCAATGAGTTTAGGTCCCGCCATCTTTTTGAGCTTTCCACAATTCGGTTAGTCTTGTTAGTATAGGCCCAAAGATATATATATATCTATATTTATTTTTTTTTTCATCTGGATTTTGACTGAGTTACCACAATCAAATATTGCATGCAACTCTCTGAAGCAAGTGGAAGTTGTCTCGGTTATGGATACTCTCGGATCATGAGTAAACCCAAATCTCAACCCTCTGATTCTTCAGATGATAATCAAATCACTGAAGGAACACTGGTAATATAACCCATCACCCAAAGATAAGAACTGACATAATAATATTAAAAAACAGATCGCAAAGAACTGTACAACAGTTTACTTGAACCCTTTGGTGTAAATTGTACAGAAATATAGCTGAATTAGCGGTAGTAGCAGACACATTTTGTTAATCAGTCACATGTACATTTTTGTTATGATAATGCCCCCTATGTGAAAGGGGCGATTGTTCTTATTCTTTCGTCAATCGTATTCCGATCTGATAAATTTTGGTAGGCCCTCGTAAAACTGTCTAAAAGGACTTTCTTGTCTCACGAATCACATTGCATTCCATAATCTTAGAGTACTTTCTTAGCTGTTAGTTTTGATCATGCTGTATAATGCAAATGGTCAAAATGATATGATACTACATATGGAGAAACTGTTTTTGTGAGAAAATGTGTAGATTCATGGATTGGCTGATTGCATTGGATGTTCATCAGCAGGAACTTGTTGTATGTTTGGATTCCTTTTTGTTTGTCAACTGTATTAATAATTGCTTGTTTGGATAATTTCAATTTCAATTATGTCGCGGTGACTAAATTTTAGATTATTTATGTGTCACTAATGTATTTGTTATAAGACATGAAACAAGAGATTTATTAAATCAGTGCATTGATGACACATCAATTAGTTGAAGATGTCCACTGATAATGTGGAGATTCGAGTTTCCTCCTCCCAAATGTAGCTATAACAAAATTTGATATTCTTACTTGAAATTATTTTTTAATACAAATAAATGAGTAGTAGGCCAAAATATATTTTCCAAAACAATATGATTAACCTAAAAAAAATCATATACAAATATTTTTCTCAAAAAAATTCAAAAAAATATATATAATCAATCATCTTTCATGAAATCACTTCTTTCAAATAAATCTTATTTTTAAGAGGATTAAATAAATCTCAAAGGCTCAATTTTAAAAATTATGAGAAAGATGAAAGAGAATGGCATATAGTTTTTTGTCTTTGAAACCCAGGTTGGCCCAAACTTGTTGGATTTTTACCCAAACTAGGCCCAAATCTTGAACACCTAAAAAAAAATGGATTAATTACAACCAAAAAAAAAAAAAAAAAGAAAGAAAAATTCAAGATTTTACGTATTTTTTATTTTAAATTTCAGTATTTCAATTTAGACAAATTAAATATTAGAGTTTCATTTGTGTTTCAATGTGTCCCTTGTGTCCATTTTTGTCTGTGTAAGGTAACGGAAAATCGGTTTGGGGTGTAAAGTGAAAAAAGCGTGAAATTTTGAAGTTTTTTTGTATCTTATTGTATATTTACAAGTGTACTTGTATATATGGTGAAATTTTTTTATTCAAATTGTGAGTCTTCTGATGATACTCTCTCCGTCTTATTTTATTGGTCCATTATTATATTTTTCTGTTGTCCGAAAATGTATGTCTACTTTGAAAAGTCAAAATATTAAATTTAAAAATTTTCAAAATCATCCCTTGTAAAGTAATTATAAATATATATAAAAATGGAAATAGAAGGGTACTTTTGGAATTAACTTTTTAAAATTTGAATTTTCAAAAAGGGACTATCAATATTGGATGGAGGGAGTAAAATTTTGATGACTAAAAATAACATTAATCTATTAAAGCACTGATAAGCGTCTCTTACATTTTAGGTAGCCTTAATCATTAATCCATTAAAATACTGATAAGTGTCTCTTACATTTCAGGTAACTCTTCTTACATAGTCATCAAAATTAAAAATGAGACAACACCTCATATAATGGCACAACACCTCATATCCACAGAAAATAAAAAATGTTAAATGAAGTAAAACCTTAGCTAGTTTACGTACTTACCTTACTATATAATAGAAGAACTAACAATTCCCTTTGTGGATTCCTAGGTGAATGAAAAGACCTGATCCTTAGGATGTAGATGGAGGGAAATGAATAGGTGGTAGTGATTTTGTAATTTGTAAAATGAATTTAAATCTGTTGCAGTCTTTGTTTTAATTATTTTTGTAGAAAGCATGAACAGACCTTTGGGTTTGCAAAAAAATGGTTTTGAGCCCTCTGAAATATGTCTATCCCAGTTTTAAAATAAGCCAGTGATGTAAATGGCTGATGCACTCTGCATTGGGTGTTAGTTGATACTAGATATAAACCTATTCTAGTTGTTCTTGATGATGTTGATGATTTGGACCAAGTAAATGCATTATTGGGGATGCGAGATTGGCTTCATCCAGGAAGTAAGATTATGATAACTACTAGACATGTGCAATTGCTAAAGGCTGATGAAGTGTACAAGTCGTATGTGATTAAGGAATTGAATGATGATGAAGCACTCTATCTCTTCAGCCGGCATGCCTTTGGACAAGACAAACCTATTGAAGCTTACATGGAGCACTTAAAAAGGGTAATACACCACTGTGGTGGCCTTCCGAATGCTTTGGAAGTCTTGGGCTCTTCTCTGTCTAGTGAAACTATTGATATAGAGAGAAAGTGCATTAGCAAAATTAAGAACACATTTTCCCGAGAAAATTCATAATGTGCTTAAAATAAGTTATGATTCTTTAGATGATCATGAGAAAAATTTATTCCTTGATATTGCTTGTTTCTTTGTTGGAAAGGACAAAGATTGCACAGTTAAAATACTAGAGGAATGTGATTTCTCCATAACAATTGGTATTCAAAATCTCGCTCATAGAGGTCTCATAGAAGTTGATAAAGATAACAACAAGCTGATAATGCACTAAGTGCTTAGAGACATGGGTAGGGAAATTGTTCGCCGGGAATCACAAAAGGAACCTGGAAAGCGCAACAGAGTGTGGTGTCATAAGGATGCCTTCAATGCGTTGAGGGATAAAACTGTAAGAATTATGCTTCTCTTTCTCTCTCAATGAAGTCATAGATTTAGTGCCTTTGATTATTTTTCTTAATTTGTAAATATTCATGCAATATATATTCATGGCTTGGCCTCATTCCAAGGTACGCCTTTCAATTATTTTCTTCTTCTCATTATGCATGCACTTTGATGATTGATCAGTAATTAATTTTGTTTTGCTTGATTCTTCAGGGAAACTATGAAAAGAGTCAAAGAATTAGTTTAATTTGGGGGATTTTTGGACACTAGATACTTGCAAAGGACACTAGCTAAAGAATTTCAGCAAATGGAATCTTAGTATTCCTTTCTCCCATTCACATTTTTTGGCATACATGATCTTCACTTAGTCTCAATAGAAACTTTGTAAGAAATAATGGCAATTTATTTCTAAGGCTTCTGACGAAAGGGAAGATTTAGATTCTTTTTTTAAATATTGATCTTCACTCTTTCTTCCATCAAACATTAAAATAAAGAGTAATATTCAATGGAGAACACAATGTTGAAGTAATTGTTGCTCATCTATGTTACATGGACTTTGATACGGTTGTACGGATATGTGTCGAAGCGTTCGATTTATCTAATTTCCATTTCTATTCATGCAGGGACACCACAAAATATTCATGTTTCTTAATATTCTTTTTTTTTTTTTTTTTAATATACTAAGTTGGAATCGTGTTTTCAAGGTGACATAGAGCATTCCACGCATTACATGGAAGCTTCATGCATAATTATATGGTAAACTAGAATTACAAGACATTTTTTGGGTAAATGTCCAATTACACACAATGGACACCTAAGTATCATAGACACCGGCATGCTTACACGTCGGTTTCCAAAAATTGTAGGACACCACGCGTTTGGGATACGTTAAAATTTTATTTTTGAAAAATATATTATATATCATGAATATATATATATATGAATGTTTTATTCAAAGATAATGGAAAATATAACATGACACTAATCACATTAAAAACATTAAAAAGCTATATAGTTCATAACTTAAATGTCAATATATCATTCAGTAATAATTACATTCCTAAGAATACAAAACAAATTATAGAACATTGTAATACACATGATGTATTCATTTTATAAATATTTCCAAACATATTTAGAATGCATAAGTTGTGTTTTTTAAGAATGTAGGACATTGTTATTGAAAAAATTCATCACATAGGAGGTATTTGGAGGGTTCAAAAAAGTGTTGCTGAAGTATTCCACTAAGTTTTGGTGAAGTGTCCACTGTCATGGATTTGTTTATTTAATTAAGACACTTTGAAGAAGTGTCTGAAGAGTGTCGGTGTCGGACACGGATGTTGGACATGACACGCTTCCTTTGCAGAAGTGTCCATGCTTCTTAACTGAACACATATCCCATACCCTTACCCAAGTGTTAAGTGTCCAAAATGGATACACATTTAGAAGAGTTCGTTCTCTAGTTTTCTTAAAAAATTAGGATTTTTTCTTTCTTTCTTTTACTCTGAGAAAACTTAACTGAATAGTCATGTGCTTGTTTCTAGTTATTAATGCCTTATATCATCACTCCACATTGGCAGTTTCAAGCAGGCCTTCGAAGTGCCCTTTACTACACATTCCAAGAAGATACTTTTTGAGTATTTGTTGCGACTGTTTCCAGTTGCATCTTCACTAAATCTGCGTCCTTATGTTTTCCTACATCAGTATCATACTACTAGGTATGTCCTTCAGCACATAAGTTGTCTTTCAAATTTGATACATGCTAAGTTGCATGATAAATTGAATATCTGGTTTTCTTGGAAATTCGTGGAACTTAATACAAGTTTTCTTGTAATTGCTCTTTTGTATGTTTGAAATAGTTCTCCTTTTCTTGTCATCGTGGAATTTATTAGCCATGAGTTGCCGATAAAAAATAAAAATTTAAATAATAGCTATGACTATGAGTTGGTGCATAGTTAAATTTTTTTTTAAAAAAAATACAAAAATAAAACCTTCTTAGTTGACCAATCAAATCATCTTAGTTGCGTTGATATCATCGTAAGTGGATGGTCTGAAGAACTAGATCTCTATCACTTTTTGTGCTGGAAGGGGTGGCTATCAATCAAATTTTGAATAAGATTACAGACGCTCTATTTTCTACCATTTACTCACAATGGGAGTGGGCTCACATCTTCAATTGGTGTGGGCCCCAATCCACCCTTTTGTCATTTATGTTTATGAGATGTTGATTGGCATGACGATTTGTAAATTTTGACGATTTGTAAATTTAAACCATTAATATAGAGCGTGATGATACGGCTTCTTTATTATTGCAATTGTATCAGCTTCAAGCACATTTTAGTTGACACCACTTAATACAGGAGAATCTCATAACTAGAACATTTTCTCTGAAGGACAGGATATTAACTTGGAGAAAAGGGGAACCATATTTGGATTGGTTGCTAATTTACATCTCTGGTCCATTTTTTATGATGGTTTCTCGATATGTTTTATGAGTCTTTCATATGTTCTCTGCACAAACACTAATAACTAATAAGAGTGCAAATTCATTGAAATTGTGTAACTGCCTGTTTATGCTATCTGAGAAGAAACTTTTGGTCCAATACCCTTTTTTTGTGTGATGATGAATAGTTTTCGAATGATAGAGGCATGTCCATATGTTCAATTTGCGATATGGTATGAGATTAGATTTTATCATAATTGTGCCTTGGTGATGTCCTGCCTATTAATTTATGTTTAGCCTCTTACAAGTAAATTACTCTTAACAATTTTCTTTTCCTCTATAGGAAGCTTCTGAGGCTGTCACAACTTATAAAACACATGAACAAAGGCTTGTTGATTACATCTCTTCAGAATACCCGAGGATTCATTCTCAAATATCAGAAATTGCATAGGCATCGCTATGGTTTTTATGCATGATTTGAGCAGTGTAAGAATGGAAATGCCTCACTGGAAGCTGTCTTGTTATCCGTTCCTGGATGGCTACCACTGCGTGGATCTTTGTCTATATAAAGTAATGATCTAAGAGTTTCCATGTTTATGTCGTTAATTTTCATAATTTGGTTGTCTATATGACCTTTTGTTGTCGAAAGCAGGAAAGTCAAATCGTACTATTATTAAACGAATCAACTACCAGTTCTGAAGCTCCAGTAATGGTTGTATGATGATTGTACAAGCGAGTGACCTTCCCTTTGTATCTATTTCAAGATCCACTGGTCTAAACCGTTGGAATCTGCATGAACTGAAGGTAATTTCTTGTTGAGTTTGATAGAGCAACCTGATATACATGGGTTTATTGTGCTTGCAAAATCTATCAGTTTTGTTGTGTTGGCATGTCTCTGAAATTCTACTATCTGTGAAATTGAACTTCTGCTTCTCCTCACATGCAATTTTGTTTGTGTTGTATCTTTAAAACACATCTGATGAATTTATACAGCATAAAAAGTTGTAGGTGTATAACTTTGTAACAAAGAAGGACTAAAGGCAAGTTCCATTGCACTTACTGCACTTGCAGAGTATATCGGTGAGTAATAGCTCCTCCACGAAGGCATATCAACCTTGTGAATAAATTTTTCTTCCCTCCTTGAAGGTTTCTTGAATAAAAGGCTAGTAGTTATATAGAAAGATAACAAAAATAAGGAAGAAGCATTCAAATGGTAATTGGACACTTAAAGAAAGAATACCATTCGATGAAGATCAAGTCTTTCTCATGAAAAGTTTCTTGGGATTTTCTTGATACATTTTTATTCTCTTGATTGATCTCCTGCAAACATAATTTGCATGGTTTATTGGTTCTTAGTTGGAGATCAGTTCTCAGATGGTTGGCCGGAAGGACACCTCAAAAAGTGTTTATTGACGTATGGACAGAGGTAAAACAGTAATCTGTTAAACTGTTTAATTTTCATTTTTGGCATTGTCAATTTGCATATAAATTCTTTCATTTTTTTACTATTACTATTTTTTTTTCTGGATAGATTTTCAAAACAGAAAAGAAAACGAGAAAGGAAGACAGCTAGTGCTGCAGCAGCTTCTCAATGAATTTGACTTTCTGCACTCCATGATTCTAACCAGTAGGTTAAGAACTCCAGTTAAAACTTTCATTTTTTCTTTCATCATTTCTAGTGAAAGGTCATCTATCTGACTGTTCAATGATTGCCAACTATCCAGCGATGACTACAATTTAATTTTAGATGGGATCCATGAAAATAGTTTGCAACTTCACTATTATGTTCCAGTTATGCGAAGACTGTAAGTCATTAATTGCAATAAAACCTTTTGTGCCATGAAATCTGATACGGACCCATAAACTAGCTTCCTTTTGACAAATAGGACTTCTGACAACTGACGGCATGTAATTCGGACCCATAGGTTAGGAGTTAGAGTCGAATACGCCTTCAACTTAGTTGAAAGAGGGCATTCCAGGGGCGAAAATTCAAAACAGTCCCCGAACCACCATGTGGCTCTCATAGACAGCTTCCCCTTGACAAATACGACTTGTGACAACTGACGGAATGTAATTAGGATGCGTAGGCTTGGAGTTAGACCCGAAAACGCCTTAAACTTGGTCGAAAAAGGGCGTTTCGGGGTTGCAAAATTCAAAACAGCCCCCGAACGATCGTGTGGCTCACCCCAGACAGCTTCCCCTTGACAAATAGGACTTGTGACAACTGACGGCATGTAATTCGGGCTCATAGGTTAGGAGTTAGAACCGAATATGCCTTAAACTTAGTCGAAAAAGGGCTTTCCAGGGGCAAAAATTCAAAACAGCCTCCGAACCACGGTGTGGCTCTCACGGACAGGTTCCCCATGAAAAATAAGGACCTGTGACAATAGACGGAATGTAATTTGGACCCATAGGTTGGGAGTTAGAGCCGAAAACGTCTTAAACTTAGACGAAAAGAGATGTTCTGAGGGCGAAAATTCAAAACAGCCCCCGAGAGGGGAAAACTTGGGAGTAGGAGACATAGGTTGGGAGTTAAAGTGGAGACATAGGTTGGGAGTTAAAGTTGGAAATGCCTTAAACTAAACTGAAAAATTGCATTTCGGGAGGGGGAAAACTTGGGAGAAATTTGTCTGGACATGCAACATACGATTACGATTATAATTATACAATTTTGAAAACATTATATACATTCGAGTTTTATATAATTTTCTTTTATAATTTGAAATGATAATGTTATTCAATCAATACTAATGGTTAATTTTATTTTTACAGATGGTTTTTTGGTGTGGAAATGTGAATGTTCTTTATTTGTGTGTGGAGGACATTGCTTTTTTTATAATCTGTTATTATGTTGTCCTTTGTTTTTTTGTGGATTACTATTGTCTATACAGATAACTATTGGTATCGTACAAATTAGTTTTGGCATAGAACATATTACATTTGGCGTGGAATAGATTACCATTTGACATGGTATTGTGGATATTTCTTTTTTTGTGTACGGAAGACATAGTTTTTGTATAATCCTCTGTTTTGTATAGAATTATTATTTTAAATTAGATTATGCTTGGTTTGTATGGAATTTCTATTATATTTTGAATTTGACATTAAAAGTTAAATTTTCTTAGATTGTTATTATTTTGTTTATATACAGGGTACAGTTGCATAGAATAAATATAGGGCGAAATTAATATAAAACAAAACTGAAGAAAGTTTTTGGTGACTAAACATTTAGTAGCCAAAAGAAGTGAAGTTGTTGACGATGAACCAAATTGGTAGTCAAAAGGAAATCAAGATTTTTTTGGTGACTAAATATTTGGTAGCCAAAAGAAATCAAAAGATTTTTGGCGACTAAATAATTAGTAGCCAAAAAAAAATAAAATAAAAAATAAATTTTATAAACGTTACCAATGACTATTTGTTTTTATAAATGTGATGTAATTTGGATGGTTTCTTTAGGGATGATGTAATGTGGATGTAAATTGATTTTGGTAATCAATGTATGTGTAGATTATTGATGTGTAAGGTTGTAAATTTGATTTTGGATGCCGATCTATTCGCATAAAATGCATCCATATTGCAAGAGTACAGAACAATTGATTGCATGAATGATTGTGAGATTGGAACATTGCCTAGTGCTTAATAGATTCACTATGATTTGATTGTACACAATATTGAAGCAAATTATACAAGGATGCCAAACTTTGGCATGTTTTTTTTTTTTTTGTCATGGCCATGGGCTCCAAAATGATTGGCTAATTGATTGGTGTTATCACTTTTTTGCAAGAATTGATTGACTAATGGGTCCCCCAATCAATTTTCAAATCTATTGGAAAATGCACTGCCTTGATAGAAATCAATTGGCCATAATCCAAATAAAAGCTAAAACCCAAAATCTTGAGTGTTTAGTCAGGCTATGGGCTTCCAAATTAGATTTTTTTTTATAATGACAAGGTTTGAAGTTAACAAATTGTATCATTCACAATCTCCTCATAAATTACTATTCAATACATTAAACATCAAGCAAAATACATTATATTTCAAACTTCAAGCAACTTATCCTCATTGACAATTTTCAAAAATGTAGAAAAAGAACAAAAAAAAAAAAAAAAAAAGGCAATATACTACCATATTTCAAACAATAAACAACCTGGTGAGGTCATATTCACCAAAACACCAACCATAAGAATTTTTTTATACACAAAACATATCATACTAAACTCCCAAAAGTAAGCAAAAAGTGTTCATAAACAAATTGGGACAACCACAAAACCCATACCATAACATATTCAACTATCAATTTAGTCTTAAGCATAGTAAAACAATGAAAAGGCCAAGGTCAAGGCTCCTTAGAAAATTCATCTCCGTCTTCAACATCTTCTGCTCCCTACTCTTCTTCATCTCTCTCATCATCATCATCTTCATCTCTTCCCCAATCTTCTTCATGCCTCTCATCCTCACCTTGTCCTCCATCCTCGTGAGGGGTATCTACATTTTTTTTGTCAATTCATTCAATGTCACTTACACAGATTTTAGATCATTCTTTTCTTTCTCATACATCTCTTTTGAAATTCTCAAACTTGAATGTCGTCCTTCTTAAATTTCAAACCAACATGCAACTCTTCCATCTTTGAGTTTAAGCTCTCCATATCCAATCTGGTAGCAGATATAGTTGCTTCCAAATGCTTGATCATAACATTTGTGTGAAAAACAAGAAGCAGATATAGTTGCTTCCAAATGCTTGATCATAGCATCTGTGTGAAAAACAAGAAGCAAGTCTATTAATAAAAATTCAGATCAGAAGCCAATTGCTGTTACCATGTGATAAGACTTACAACTCCTAGATACTAATCCACTAAAAAAACACTTCAAGCACATGAGTATAGAAGTATGCCTTTGTTTCCAATTGGAATAGCTTATGTAAAACTCCAAATGCATTAAAATTCATTAAATAAATCATTAAGTTAAATGTGTGATATTACTACTATCACTAATATAGGAAGAGCGTGGTGGCAGCAGCAGCAAACTGGTAATAGAAACCGAGCTCAATTCAACTCACTCATTACTCCTTATTGTTACAACAACTGTTCAAATTGTCTTCAAATGTTAATGATATTATGACAACCCATAATTTGGTCAAATCTATTAATTTCTCAAATAAGGAAAGGTGGTCATGTGAGGCATGGACCTCAGCTTCACCTTACTCTAAGCAAGATGTGAACCATTAGGTATGTTAACCTCAAAGTGTTTTCATGTAGCTTTTTTAGGATGCAAGCTTTAATTTGCTACTCATTAATACATTATTTCAATGAATTGGTCTTGAACCAAAGTAATTTGAGTCCTGATGGGGTAGGCACTCCAGAAACAAACCATAAACAGAAGCAGTCAATGAAGCCGCTACCTTTTTCCTCAATGACATTGGTAGTTTTGCACTGTTCATCTCTGAAATATTTCTCCCTCTCCTCTTTTTCAATGCTGAGTTCTTTCAACTCTCTTTTGCCTACATTCAGAATTCAAACACATTTCATTACTCTAAAAAGAAGTGAAGCAAATGGAAATACCTGGTTCTTTGCTTACAAATTTATGATAAGCTTCTGTTTGGCAGCATCAATAGTTCTTATTGTTGGAAATTATCTAAAAACTTTTTATGATATAGGAAATAAGGATAACTTACAATTTCCAACAATTTCCTCTGAAGACTCAAATCTCAAAGACAACATCTTCATTTGGTTGTGCAAATTATCAAGAGCTGCTGCACTGGAAGATAGCTTATCTTCAAAAAATTCCTTGTCTTTTTCAGCTGGTAAAGCAGATGTAGAATACTTACAACTTCGAAAAATATCATAAAGCCAGTTGTCGGAAAGTTGAATAAACTAAAGAATACCTACCATCATAAACCTCTTTGTGCCAACACAGTTTTTTTTTAGTCAGGCATTTTTTTCAAACATTTAAGAGGACCATTAATATTAGATAACATTTACAAACTGCCATCTATTACATAAATACAGATATACATAGCATGTATATAATTATGATAATTAAATATATAGGAGAGGCTGAAATGTCTAATTGAAATTAAACTAATTTGAATCAAATTGAATATTTAAAGAACAAAATTAAAATTAGAGGTTGAAAGTGGCATGAACTTATTTTAGGAAGCATAAATGTATTTTATCTGGAAAACAAATTAACAACTTTTAGGTTCAAGATACTTACATGGTCCAGTAGGAGATTTCCATGCCTTTCTTCCATCTTCCTTACTTGCAACGATAGATAAGAGCAATGATCCAAATCCAAAAACAATTTCAAAATGGGAACAACAAAAAAGTGCTGGAAACAATTGCATGTTCTAAAATTACTATTAGATGATGCACTAACCTACTTCTTGTAAGTCTTTGTCTGAGTTTTCAACACATGGTACTGTTACAAAATTCATGAAGCTTTGGATAGTTAGCTAAATTGATGCAAAAAAATTCCTATGTATTCATTCTAGACACAAGAGGAGAGATTATGAGGGAGTAGGAGAAAGCATTGAAGCAACAAAAAATGGGAAACTCACACAAGGAGAATAGGAAGATTGAAATGACGTTATCTATATAAAAAAAATGCAAAAGAATAATTTAAAACAGAAGGGCAAAAAAGCCCAAAAAGGCTGTTCACACCAACTGTATAGACAAAACAAATCACCATCAAAGAAATTCATGCAATTGTAGTCAAACTCACATAAAAATCACAAAGATCACAAACTCACATAAAATTATAGTCAATTCGGTTTGAAATTCATGAAATCACCAAATGTTCATAATGTGAATAAGATCAAATTCTATAACTAAATTAAGTGGCCTAGGATTGTACTAAAATGCTTACTCAATGTACTCATCCCACACAGTAACTATCACCATCAAAGATCATGTGCTTGTTCTTCCTAGCTCTTGCTTCTCTACAGCCTGTTAATGAAAAAAAAAAAAAAACTCATGTTGCTGAAATTGTATCCCATTTTTGTGCAAAAACAAAAACTATTAATTGTGAAATAACCATTACCTATCTTCGAAATCACCCAAACTGCCATTTGGACTCATATCCTATCAGCAATGTCACTTTAGATTACCGCAAAACAACAAAATAAAGAGATTCCCACATTAATTGTCTCTCTCATGAAAAACTAAAGTAATAAAAAAGACAAATAATTGAAGTACTTGTCTATGTCATTTAGAGTATCCTACTTAGTACACCTATGAATACAACAATCATTCCAAAATAGAAAAATGATTCAGTAGAAAAAAAATAACTCATTAGAAATCATAATCATAAAGTTCCCTATCCAGAAATGCATACCACAATTTTTTTTTTCAAGTAATGCTAATTTCCCTTTGACTTTGAAGTATATTCCAACATCTCAACATAATAAATTTTTTTTTTCAGAACTGCCTTTAGGCAAAGGTAATTCATTGTTACATATCAAAATAATTTTACTCACATCTGTGGTTACCAGCCTTTAATTTGCATGTGGTTCAAAAAACAAATTTCCATATATTGAGAAGAACCAAAAAAACAGAAAAAGACCATTTTTTTAACTCATCAAAAATATCTTTGCCTTGTGGACTCTAGAGCTCCTGAGAGTGATAGCTAAGTTTGTTTCCTCTGAGCCAGTTTTTAGTCAATTGGGTAATGTTTGAGCTGTTGGAAAGCCTAATTTGGTGAGCTACAGAGGTGCAACCAACCATTCTGGCTACTACTCTCTTTGTAACGTCTATGCGTTTGAGGATTGCCAAATGGGATTGATTCATCAATCTCCACTCCTCTGAATATCCCTTAGTAACCCAAGTCGGTATGGTGCGTGGATTAATTTAGACCCAATAGAACCAGTGTAAAGGAGTCGGCTTATCAGTTTCACAATTAGATGAAACTAAGGTAGAACAAGTTACTTCCCTTTTCATTTTATTTCTCACGAGGCACTATGAATTACCAAAATGCAGAGAATTCAATAAAAAATTGATAGAGAAATGGCAATCATACAGTTTCAGCTTCAGCTTGCATAGCTTTAAATTCTGTCCCTTTTGTAGTAAATTCTGTCAGCCTCGTCTCCTCTTGCTTTTTCATTACCTCAAACACCTAAACCAGCATCAACATAACACTAGGAGAAGAGAAGGAAAAACAAAAAAAAAACACAAAAAAAAAGACCATTAACAAAACAGAAGCTGAACTTCCAAAACCCACCATGGATTTTCTTCACAAAACACGCTAATAACAGAGGAGCTCAGCTCTAGCTGTAGAGAACAGCCATGAATGGGATTATGGAACTCGACTGTACCAACTGTAAGAATTTCACAGACTAATAAATTATATATTGATTTGATTGATGATATACCTATGGAGAAAGGTATGGTATGTCTTGAAGGAGAAGAAAAGGGTCACACACACACACACACAGAGAAACAGATTTTGTAGGGTTTCTCTTAAGGCCTCGTTTGGCAACAGGTCGGTTTAGCCAAAAAGTCAAAAAGTTATTAAAAAAGCCAAAAAGCCAATAACCCATACCAAAAAGTCAATGATTCTTTTTTCTCTCTACTTTTTGCACATCTTTTTGTAAAAAGCCAAAAAGTCATCCCAAACATACTAATTTTTTTTTTAGCTCATATTTTAGCCAAATAGCCAAAAAGTTACTAAATTACCCTGTTCCTGTGTTTATATACTGGTCACTGAAATTTTATAACTAATTTTACAGTCACAAATAATCCCAGTTGACAAGGCACCATACATGAAGATGAACAGATAGAACAAAGAAGAATCAGAAAGGTAAAAGCCTCTGTTTCACAGCAAATAAATTATGCATCCTTATCCACTACTAGCAAAAACAGACAAGCTTCACTATTTAATCAAACAGAAACCCCATTCTTATATCTTCAAACTTCTTACCCCTTTAATAATGAACCAGAAATCATTTCATGCAACTGGCATTCTATGAATAAGATAGAACCACCATAGAATCATGACTTGTTTTCAAGTTTTTGAACACTAAAGAAATACATGTAAACAAAAAACCCCACTAAACATTAAATCTAAGCAGATTTTGTAGACAAAACATAAAGCAATTATGAACAACTCTAAAGTTGTTTATTCTTTCTTAGTCAATCTTTAAATTTCTGCCAAATCATATATTTTAAGAAATATAAACGCAATCCATGAAATAATTTGGAGCAATAAGCAATCCATGAAATATCCGGCGATTACAAAAAATATAAATGCAAACGTCACACACATAAATCAATTTATATAAATTTTTTGGTAAGAGTGTAAAGGCACACGGATACAAAATGTGAGAAACAGTTATGCACATGTACAAACCGTGAAACAGACTATATGAAATGTGACTGAAATAAAACAAAACAAAGCTGCAACTGTTATACCACAATGGGGAAATCACTAACTTGAACTAATTTACCGGCTACAAAAAAGTAAAAGACAGAATGACAATTGTTCAAAGCCTCCACATCTATAAACATTGTATTAAGTTTATCTTAACCTAGAACAAAACAATGTAGACAAAATTATATTGCAAAATTTAATTAATTGGGCTTTTCGGGGCATAATTATATCATGCAAATTTTATGATTCACAAGACCAAAAAGAAAAGGGGGGAGGGGGAGGGAAGGTAATACTTTAACAAATATGAGCTTCAAAGTTGCACCTCAGTCTCTTGTGTGCTTCTGTAAGTTGAGCTCGCATCATCCTCAATTGGTTGGATAATTCCTGTCCATAACAATTTAAATAAGAGATGTCCAAAAAGTTCACTAGGATTCTAGAAATGAATAAGAACTCAAATTCAAAACATTACGGTGACAATAGTGACAAAGGGCTAACCTCAATTCATTGAGTGCTGTGAAAGGAGGAAGAAAAAAAAAAAAAACATGACTTCTTTCACGAGGGTTAATCCCTTAAGATTTAAAAGATTCATCAAAATAAACACAAACCTTGAACCCAAAAAGTCTTGTATATTTACATCATGGTCCAACTTCTTAAAGGTTTTCTTCAGTGCCTATATTCTCAAATAGAACACCAAAAGGCTTGAATGAATATGATACGTTTATCATTTCATATTTAATGAAAATAGAGAAAGAAAGAATGAATTGGTTTACTAGAGAACGGGCAGTATTAATCTTACTTCAAGGCTCTCCAACTTCCTAGTCATTCAAATAAAAATTATTTAGTGACATTGTGACAAATGCAGTTCAAATTTAACCAAAAAAAAAGAAAAAAAAAGAAAAGAAAAACAACTCTTTATCCTCATAGCAAAAATGTCAATACTCCTTATTTGCAATCTTCCCAAAAATTTTGCAAGTTAAATTAGATGGGAAAAAAACTTAAATTAAAGGACACTAGGGTAACTAAGATGATTTTGTTCTATGGATATAGATAAGATGGTAGCATTAAACGATCCATAGGGAAAAGTTGTTACTAATGGTCCAAAGATGCAGAAGTAATTGTGGGGAATTTCATTAAAAGTAATAGTAGTCAGAAACTTATGAATTTGTGGGTGAATGTAAATCATATAACTTTAAATTGTTTGAGGTTTATGTGTCATGAATATTCACAACTACAAGTACTTGAAGAAATTGTTCATACACGAAGGAAGAAATTGAAATTAATATCTGAATGGCTAGCAGATGGGAACGATTATGACCAAATGATGTTAAAAAACTGTTCCATTTTGAACTCAAAATTATATAGATAATGAAAATTACAAAAGGAATAGAGAGGAGGAGCGAAAAGGGGCCTTGTAATTACTAGGGTGGAAATGCTAGGGATATCATTATCTAATATCAGCCATGTGCATCCAATTCAATTCAAGTTAAATTCAATAATATGTTCCAAAAGCCTCTCTTACCTTTAACCAAAACCCAAGTTTTTTTTTTTTCTCTGTTTGTGTTTTCTATGATTATAATTTGTTACTTTTCTAAAGTTTTTAAGTTCCATGCAAATGACTTTTTTTTTTTTTTTCTTTTCGTATTCATATTGCAAAAGCTTGGAGTATTCTTTGTATCACATAATTAGTATGAAATCCCGTAGGCCTCAAAAACTGGAGAAAAAGGCAAGTTGGGTTCCATGTGAGCAGAACTCATAGGCATGTTCTTTCCAACAAGACAATCACCTTACTAAATAAAATTATAATAATTTTACCAACAATTAAAATAAACAATGTTTTTTTTACGAAGGTAGGTTCGCAGATAATGTGGCCTATAGTATGTGCTTCTCAAATTCATTGTACTATGCTGAAAATTATTATGCTGCTGCATATGGAGAGGTTATAGTATCTTCGACTATGCTCAAATATTATTGTGCTGCTGCACATGGTGGTCAACTAAGAAATGGAAAACAAACGTGTAAAGATGTTCTTTTTCTCCTAATTTGATCACAAATCTATGGGACACACCAAAAGATTTTATCAACAAAACAATTTGCAGGGATTAAGCAGGGATTTCTTGCTAAATATATATTATAATACATTTAAACCACTACATGACAATGACAAATTTATTTTGTAATTCCAACAAACACACTTTTCAGTCAATTAAACAAACACATAAAGTGCACAGTTAAGACTAGTACCAGTAACCCAAGAAACCCACATTGAGGACGACTATATCATACTTACATTTGAGCAGAAATGGAGAGAAAAATTAGGGCAAAGATGAACTGTCCATCTTTTGATTTCGTTTCTGACGCGTTAATGTGCCTCGCCGCCTGGTCTTTCTCATCGCAATCAGCCTGTTCGAGATCGCCGCTCTGACGAGTCCGACAATAGTCCTTTGTAGACAAAGGTTCTAAAACAGTTGAGGGGAGTGTAGGGTCTGGATTTGAACATATGGCTTGTGGAGGGATTGGAGAAGATCGAAGGTAGGCTTAGGGTTTTGGATCCAACGACGAGAGTGGAAAAGACGAAGTAGACGACCGGTGAAGAGAATTGGAGAAGAGAGAGAGGGCGGTGAGGGAGGAAGTGTGGCGGTGGCATTAGAGCTGACGACGTAGGAGGCAGAAGAGATAAAAGAGAGAGGAGAGTGAGAGGGAGTGTTAGGTTAGGGATTGGGGATTTGAGATCGTGAGAAAAAGGGGGAGGGGGAGGGGGAGAGCGGGAAAACGAAAGAAATTTTTTTTGTTAATTTTTTTTTTTTTGATTTTTCAATTTTTTTTTAGGTTACTAAGGTTGAAAATTTATTTTTTTCATTTTTATTTTACTGAAAAAATTTATTATTATTTTTTTATTTGGTAGAAGTAGGGGTAATATTTTAATTAAAAATATTTTCTGTTAAAATAAAGTTAATTTTTTGTGGTTAATGGAAAATATTTTTTCGCAGTCCATTTTTTTTTGTTACTATAAATCAGAAACTAATTTTTTATGGTAGAGGAGAGGGTGCGGTAGTAGTGGTGAAGGTGGTGGATAAGAGGTAATGACGAAGGAGATTAGTGGTGAAGTTGTGGTAGTGGTAGAGGAGATGGAGTGACGGTGGTGGAGGAGAGGTAATGGTACTAGTAATGGCAGCAGTGGTGGTGGTGATGGTAGTGGAGTGGTGGTAGTCGTAGAGGTGGAGTGGCAACAGTGATAGTAGTGGTGGTGGTGGAATGACATTTGCAGTAGTGGTGAAGGTAGTAGAGGAGATGTGTGGTGAGAGAGAGAGAGATGAGTGAGAGACAGCTAGAGAAGAGAGACAGAGAAAGAGAGAGATAGGGATGGAGTGTTAAGCGAGAGAGAGACAAAGTGGTCGCTAAAAGTGCATTTTCTTATAGTGGATCGATAAGTCCAGAGGGAGCTTGGTAAGTAGAAAAGAGGGGAGGGAGAAAGTGAGCAAGGCGAACACAGAAACATATATTTGCAATTGATCAAAGAAACATAAATGTGAAGTACCAATGCAAAATACTTTTCGAATTACCAAATCTGGAAATTAACATATGCCCAGAACGAAATATGGTGGCTAAGAGAGAAAGAGGAAGATATTAGGGCACGATGGCAGGAAGCGAGAGAGGATGAAGAGGGACAACAAAGCATTGGAAAGCGGGCTTACCGGTAGGATTGGCTGGTGGTAGCGATGGGTCATGCGAATGTGGGGACTATGGCGACGGAATGGGGTTTCGTTGTATTCAGAGAGACGGTGCCAACAGTGGCATGGTGTCGTAGTGATTACAGGGCGGTGAAGGTGTGTGAGGTAGAGATTGCTAAGAGAGGGAGTCGATTTGTGAGAAATTAGGGCAAAGAATAAGATCTAGAGAAAGAAATAGAAATCAACTTACCTGGTCAGAATGAAATACTCTAAGTTCGTGAATCGGCGGTGTCGGCTTTGGATTTCAGGCGGTACAACGGTGGAATGGAGCAACAAAATTGTCCGTGAGGGAAAAAGAATGAGAAGAAGTAGTCGTGTGGGAGAGAGGAAGAGAAAGAGAAAGAGACATGAGAAACGTAGGAGGGATTAGGGGCAAAACTTGGAGGGTCCCAAATTTTGAGAGGGAATTTCAAATTAACGTAAAATTTTGGTAATTACACACATTATACGATTAATTAGACAACAAATTAATTAAGAAAATTAAATTATCGTTAGCTAATTTAAATGATAGTGACAATCACTTTTTTGCCAACGAATCCATTGATGACATCTCTCTTTAACTCGTAAGTTTTCCATTTACTCGCTAGTTCATCTTTGCCTTTGATTTTGTAATTTTTATTTCTTTAGTAGAAATTTCACTTTTTTAATAATTTCACCTAAATATTAAGGTTAAATTTCACTATTTGAAGATAATGAAATTTTACTACTTGAAATGATGGTATGTTTTATGATAACGATGACAAGGATAATAAAGGTGGTGGTAATAACAATGGTGGCTTCATAATGGTGGTGGTGGTGGTGCTGACAGTGACACTGACGGTGATGATGGTTGCAGCAATATTAGTGATGATTGTAGCAATTGTGAGGTTATAATGATGTATGCTGATGCTTGTGTATAAATATTTACAAATTCAATTAGCATTAAATAATTATGTAATTTTATGTGAGAAATTCGTTGTAATTTAAATGAATTTTATCCTACAAACTCAAACTCAATTATAATTGGATTCAAATGGATTGGACAAAGGGTACCACCTCTTACACCAACACCGCAAAATTATGATAATAAATTTTAAATAATATATACTTTGCAAAAAAATATAAAAATTATTATTTAGAATTATCTTCACACTATGAAGCATGGGTATAAAAATTATCATTTAGAATTATCTTGACACTATGAATTATCTTCAAACTAGTTACACACTATAAGAAATTGCACATTTGAAAACAAATTTTTGTGGGGGCCGAATATTGGGAGTCGTAGAGAGGCCGAATAGTCAAACTTGGAGAGTCGAAATACATAGCACTCGGCGTCGTCTCGCACACTCAAATCCTATCCTATTCGGCCGAATAGCCGGTTGAGCAAGGGGCCGAGTGAAAAGCGATTTGCTACAAAAGAAGCCGAATGGCGAATTGAAAGTGGACCCAATCCCGAGGCCTAAGAAAGAAAAGATATAAATAAAAGAACATTAGCCAAAAAGAGGTACGTGAGAATTAGCATGTTTAGCTTAAGGTACAAGCAATCAAGAGAGTATACACTGACTTATCCGTTGGAGTGCTAATTTCGGCACCCCTGACCTGAGTGTTAATTCTTTTTCAGGTGGCTTCCTGAGGATCACAAGCGTCTCCTAGGATCTGAAGAGTATTTCCAAACCACTTCACCACAATTGGCGCCGTCTGTGGGAATACTCAAACACATCCATGGCGGGCGTAATGGAAGAACCTCCGATAGTCACTGATGAAACCACACAGAGAGATGAACTCACTCCAACAAACATGCTTGGACCGCAGACTATCCCCGCAAGACACGCTTTGAACTTCGCTTCACCCTCGGCTTCAGAGCATGAGGCAATGCAAGCGATCATGGAACAAACAAAGCAAAACGAACAGAGGTTGGAGAACATGATCGCTGAGAACGAACGTCACCGTCAGGATTTGGCCTTGGAAGTGGTGAAGTCCAAACAAGCTGTACGCCAAGATCCGGAACGACCTCTGAGGGCAGGTGGTCGACGACCTCGAGCCCGACAACAAGACACTGATAGCGACTCCGACTCATTATCCCCGGAGCCCAATAAGAAGGGACTATCCGAAACTTCCAGTTCCTCTGAAGAGAGTCCACGTATAAGGCATAAGCGCAGAAGAAACAGTTCAGATGAAGAAGACCAGCATGATCCTTTTGTGCGACGGATCGCAAGGGCGGTTCTGTCCAAAAAGTTCAAAGCTCCGTCATTCACTCTCTATGATGGAAAATCAGACCCCACCGATCACATCCGTCACTACAAGTAAGCCATGACATTGCATGTAGATAACGAGGCCCTCATGTGTCGAATATTTCCCAGCAGTTTGGGACCATTGGCTGTCAGGTGGTATTATAAACTGGAGATGGCTTTGATCAAAAGCTTCCATCAATTACAGAAATCCTTCAGGGCTAGATTCATCACCAACGAGGTCCAGCCAAAACAAGCCGACTCTCTCTGGGCAATGCAGATCCAACCAGGAGAAACACTACGAGCGTATTCGGCGCGCTATTGGGAGTGCTTTAATCTTGTTGATGACGCTTGCAACGACTCCATGGCCATCACCGCCTTCAAAATGGGTTTGCATCCTGACAGTGCTCTCCGCAGTTCCTTGACTAGAAGACCCCCCAAAACAGTCTGGTCGTTGATGAAGAAAGTTGAGGAATACTGCAAAGTGGAGGATGACGCCTTGCGGGTTAAAGTCGGAAACGTGGCCAACAAGACAGCCCCTCCCGAAATTGCTCAGCCAATAAATTCTGTACCACCTTAGAGCCCTGAACCACGGCGTCGGGCAAAACGAGATAAGAGACGGGATTCCCGTCGATCAAGCGACCAATGCTTCCACTGAACAAATGAACAACTGCAAATTGATAGCAGGCGCACGAGGCGCGCCGACAAGAAATATACGGAGTTGACAAAGCCGATCAGCGCGGTTATGTCCAAGGTCTAACACCTTCCGTTCTTCAAATGGCCGTCCAAAATGGTGGGACCTCCCAACACGAGAAGACGGGATAGACGGTGTGAGTATCACAAGGACTATGCCCATGATACTGAGAGTTGTTATGCATTGAAGGATCACTTGGAGGAATTGGTACAAGATGGTCGGCTACAACAGTACATCTGAAAAGGCAATCCAACCAAAGCGATAGCCTTAAGACATGATTCCCCTCCGATCGGCGTGATCCACATGATATACAGCCTGCCAATGTCACCCGCGGTGCACACGATTCAGTCGAATCCCGACCCTCAAAATCAACTCACTCCGGCTAAACGGCCCCATGAAGCTACAAGCATTGCTATTGATGATTTAGATTTGGCTGGAGTGACAATTCCCCACATCGATCCCTTGGTAATTGAGTTACGCGTCAACCAATTCACAGTTGAGCGCGTACTCATGGATCTGGGGAGCACATCAGAGGTTATGTACTACAAGACTTTCACCAAGCTCGGCTTCTCCGAATCGGATCTCTCTTCGGCCCCTTATCCACTATTCGGCTTCAACGCCAATCCAGAGTACTCGTTGGGGAAAATCACATTACCTGTTCGAGCGGGCTCCCGGACAGTGGATGTGGAATTCTTGGTCGTCAAGTTGCCATCGCCGTACAATCTCATCATGGGGCGAACTTGGTTGCATACTATACAGGCCGTGCCAAGCACCTATCATCAGCTGCTACGCTCCCCTACAGAACACGACATTGAGCAAATCCGTGGCTCACAGAAGTCGGCACAAACATGCTATCTCCTTGCTGGAAAGACGCCAAAGGAGTTGCAAGTAAATTCCATTGAGGTGCCGGATTGGGAGAGCCTCAATGATGTTGGGCGGCTCCCAAGTGAAAAGGCCACGGAAGCCCTAGATCGAGTTGAAATCGACGAAAACCCAGACAGGTTCTTCATGGTTGGCGCCTCCCTAAATCAAGCTGATAGACAGCAGCTAATTTCCTTCATTCTCAGCAACCTTGATGTCTTTGCATGGACTCCATATGAGATGCCGGGTATACATCTGTCTGTTTCGCAGCACCATTTGAATGTTGACCCTAAATGCAAGCCGATCATTCAGAAAAGCCGGAGGTCAGCCGCAGAGCACACTGTTGCCGTTGTTGAAGAGGTTGACAAGTTGCTTGATGCCGGGGTAATCAGGGAGGTGACCTACCCTACATGGCTCTCTAATACCATGGTTGTAAAGAAGAAAAATGAAACTTAGCGAGTGTGCGTTGATTTCACAGACCTAAACAAAGCCTGACCCAAGGATTGTTTCCCATTACCCACAATTGACCAACTTGTGGATGCGACGACACGCCATCAGCGTATGAGCTTCCTCGATGCTTACAGAGGCTACCATCAAATCGCCATGCATCCAGAGGACCAAGACAAAACTGCTTTCCTCCCCCCAAGAGGAACCTACTGTTATAAGGTTATGCCTTTTGGTCTGAAGAATGTAGGGGCAACTTACCAAAGACTGGTCCTGCCATGTTCAAGGAGCAACTCGGCCACACTATGGAAGTGTACATTGATGACATGGTGGTCAAATCGAAAGAAGAGCAAACTCATCTGGCCGATCTGAAAGAGACATTCGGCATTCTACGCAAATACAGAATGAAGCTGAACGCTTCCAAATGTGCGTATGGGATCGACTCTGGCAAATTCTTGGGATACATTGTCAACAACCGAGGAATTTAAGCCAACCCAAGGAAAATCACAGCAATTCTGGAACTCGGCTCCCCTCGGTTGGTCAAGGAGGTTCAGAAGTTAATGGGGATGGCCGCCGCACTCAACAGGTTCATCAGTCGTTCCACGGACCGTTGCCGACAATTCTTTCATACATTACGGCAGGGCAAGGCTTTTGAATGGACCGCCGAGTGCGAAGCCGCTTTCAACTGCCTCAAGACCTACCTCCGATTAGTTCCACTCTTGACAACGCCCTCGGCAGGCGACCCACTCATTTTGTATCTGGCAGTTTCCGACCGGACCGTCAACGCCGTACTAATAAAAGAAGAGCTGGGGGAGCAGCGACCGGTGTATTATGTGAGCAAGGCAATGGTTGACGCCGAAACACGCTACCTTCCTTTGGAAAAACTCATCCTGGCCCTTGTCATGGCAGCGAGAAAGCTAATGCATTACTTCTAGGGGCATACCATCGGGGTGCTAACGGACCACCCCCTTCGGTCGGTACTCCGTAGTGTAGAGGCATCAGGGCGCGTTTCAAAGTGGGCTTTTGAACTCGGCCAGTACGATATTGTAACAAGCCCGCGAGGGACCTCGCTACAGTTCGGACTCGATTTGTGTCACGGTTCTTAATCTGAACCAAAGAGTCCAAATTCGGCAAATCGTTTTGAGAAAACAGATTTTTAGAAAAGAAGTGCCAAACATGGACTGTTTTGCCAGATACAGAGTCGCCACCTAAATATTTTTAATGGGGGAATTTAGGAAACCCTGACTCGGTGCCAAAGGCCACGTGTCCGTCATCACCAAAGTTGCCTCGGCATGGGAACTTGGGTACGATTGGGGAAGGTCAGCTATGAGCACCCTCTCTCGCCCGATTCGAAGATCGGCCTCTACTAACCATGATATCTTGTTTTGAAAACGTTATGCGTTCTTATTCCAATTATTAGCCTAGATTTACTACGTGATGCGCACAGCAAACAAGTATAGACTAGATTGCCTAATTTGGAACGAAGCATTGCATATCTATTTGTTTGGAAAACGCTTTGAGATTTGCTACTCGCAAGTAGGCTAAAACACGGATTTCATTGAGTTGTTCCAACTCAAACAATCCAGCCTTCACTTAGAGGCATTCAGGCAGTTATATCACATAAGCATCTAGCCACATGGTAAGCATGCTGTCATGTTAACATTCACACTCATGCGAGATGCTAAGGCATAAAATACTTACAAAGTACTCCGTGCTAAAACAAAAACATATTAGTAATCATGCGCGTGATTCTGGTTCATGTTAAGTGGCTAATGCATCGTATACAAAATGTCACTAGAATAGGCTCGGCTAATCTAAGGATGACATGTAAAAAAAAAAAAAAAAAAATGCACAGATAGCACGTATTCAATTTGGAATTGAAATATTTACGAAATTAGCATGATGTGCCGAGCCTGGTGCATGCAATACTGATGAATGATGCACGCATGCATAGCATAAGGTATGCTAAGCAAATATGCCCTAATACTAACCATCAAAGCAGGTAAGTAAAAGGGAAGAAAGAAGTGGGGGTTGGAAGATATGCACACACGCACCCACACTTATTACAAATTAACCCCCACTCGGAGGGATCGAAAGAATAATACAGATTAACCAGCTAGCAAGCTAATTAATATTACAAACCACCTAATTAATTAATAAATTAATTAATCTAATTAAGTAGTAAATAGCAGCCTCGAGAAGAGGGTCCAATGCATGCGCGTTTGGTTCCGCTCAGAAGTCCACTGCCATGCTCAAGATGCCTCTGTTTTCCCCTGCTCTGCTCCCCTGACGACTGCCAAAGTCTCAGGGTTGCTTCTCTGAATGCTGTGGAACACCACCGGCTGAAGGAGAACACCACCGGCCATAGAGAATGGTCACCGGCCACAAATTTGATCCATCGGCCAACAATGATGGCCGGTCGGCACTAAAGATAGCCGGCCGGACAAATCTTCCTGCAGAATTTGTGTTTGACAGCAGCAGAGGGCAAGACTTGGCATGGCAATGTATTTCAAGCAATGTATGCACCAATCACATCCCTTATCATGTTTATGACTCAAAGGGACATGGGCCTCGATTCTCGGACCACCAACCACGCATTTCCATGTGTGATGGCCCAAAGGATCAAGTGTGCATTTTAATATGAAATGCAATGCACATAATCAAACAATGGGGCCTAACCTCTATCACAAGCAATTCAAGAGGCCAAGCATGCATGCCAATACAATACAATCTAAGCATGCGAACTAGTATGCAACATGGACAATGCAAGCAAGCAAAGCATGTTAGGCACACAACCTAAGTAAAGAAACATGAAAGACATGAAACAATGCAACCTGCAAATAGGCAAGATGCAATGTGGGTGTTCAAGCATGCAAGCCAACATGTGACTTCATTCAAGCATGCAAATTCAATCATGCAACAACTCACCAATAAGCTACAACATACAAGGAGTGCATGCAACAAACAAAGGGACGGACTTAAACTAATTTAGGCAACTCTCAGACAAGCCTAAAACAGTGGCCAAGATGCTATGGAAGTGAGGTCCAAAACACAAACATGCATGAAAACATGGACCAACATTCAAGCATAAAGAGCAACTTCTAAGCACACTTAAGAAGATGCAAACACGGACAATTAGCATGCAATGGAAAGCTCTGAAATCATGCTAAAATGATGCCAAACCAAATGAACAAGACAAGCGTGGCATGCAATTAAGGTCCAAATACTTGAGGCAAGCCAAGAAGACTTAAACCATGACTAAGTCAACCAAGCCTCACAAGACCAAGAGGACTTAAAGTAGGTTCAAGGCAGACCTAGACAATACCAAAGGAACACCTAGATGGCATCTAAGTGACTCAAATCTAAAAGCATGCATAATTGCCCAAAACATGGAGCATACAACACAAGCTTCCAAAACATCAAAGAGGCATTAAAGGCAAGCATACAAGCATGTTAAATGGACTGAAATGGCATGTTAAATAGTTCCAAACTACTGAAATGATGCAAGCAATGCATGCTACACATTCACACACTTAAGGCTGACAAGCCAAAATGCAAAGGAGCTATGCGATACATGTCTTGATCAACCAAAACAACCAAGGACAGACCTTAAACATGGCAAAATAAACATAAAGGCTTCACAAAGCTAGGCCTAAACATGCTTGAATAAGGACTCAAAGCATGAGACATGTTAAGGCTAAGACAAGGCATTACAAGGCATGTATGCTAAGGAAGCATGGTGTACCAAAACCAACATACAACAATGCTATATTATGACATAATAAGCATGAAAAATAGCTAAGGCATGGTCAACATACACTTAAACATGGTGCTCCCTCAAGAGGCAAAAATGGTCCTTTTCAAGGACAACAAGGAGAGGAGGTGGCCCTCTCCTTCCTAGGACCTCAAGGCACCATCCTCACCTCTGAAATCCCTCAAGATTTCAGTGGTGAGGAGGCCCAAACTCAATGGTCCCAGAGCTCACTCAAAATGGCACAAAATGGAGCCTTACAAGGCTTAAGAGGGGGCAAACAACCCCAAAGCTTAAAGCACCCTTAACAAACTATTTGGAGCACTAAAAAACAGAACTTTTATATGTTATACACAAAGCTCAAAAACAGTTGTAAGATAGGCAAAAATACAATGCAAAAATGGGGAATAAAGGGACAAGCTTCTTACCCTTGAAGACCCTCTTCACCAATGGTGGACCAGCTGGTTCCTCAAGCTCAAACCAGCTCCAAAACTCCAAAAATAACCCCCAAGGGCCTCAGCTCCAAGAAAAGGTGTGATGGTGGGTGTTTGTGTGCAAAACCAAGGCAAAACACACACAAAATACACAAAGAGAGAGATATAGAGATAGGATATATGCAAACCCTAACCCTAGAACTCAAAGCTCTGGAAATGCTGTCTAAAAAATGTCTAACCCCTAACAAGAGAGAAGACCCTCTCTTTTATAGACAATTGTCTCTTGTAAAGCTTCCAAAGGAAGCTAACAAGAGGGCATGTATGGAGGGGGTGACAGTGTATGCCAGCTGCCCAAAAAATATCTGCAAAAGCAGATGCACAGTAGTCGGCCGGCCAAAGATGCAATTGACCAAAAAAAGATAGCCGGCCGGCTATCTATAGTGCCGACCGGCCAAACATTTGGCCGGTGACCAAAAAACACAGCCGGTGGCCTTAAGCCATGGCCGGTGATGGGTGGGGATGGTCTACAAGCCCTACCCTGCCTCTTAAAGGCAAAACACAAGTGTTTGGTGCCAAACCAACCACAAAACGGTCGAGTCGAGAGGTCCTGAGACGAGGCGTGCTGCCAAGGCTTCCGAGAACTCAAGACGAACACAAACAAGGGTGATCACTGAGTGTTCAATCAATGACGTCCAAGTCTTGAGGACGGTCAAAAATGGGGTGTCTACAGTTGCCGCTCTTTGACAGAACTCGAAAGTCATAACAATGACGGGAGTGAATGTCAAAGCCCAGAGACGACCCATTTTTGACAAGGCCGAAAACTTAGACAAAGCATGCAAGACAAACAAGATATGCGCCCGAAGGCAGGGGCAAAATGCAAGATAATGCAAGAAGCCGAGCATAACTTATGATCATGCAAAGAAAGCTGTAACGAAGCACACATGCGACAATTTTAAGCTATCATATACCAAGCTACACTATAATACAGAAAGGATGTAAGAGAATTATGCAATTCTCGATACGTCTCACTCAGAGGATACAATACCTGTCCGATTCGTCTGGTTGCACCAACCGCAAATAAACCGTACATACAATATCGTGCCTGCAAAGAAAACAACTTAACAGGTACGATGTTATTAGCAATATGCATGACAATGCAAAAATGAATGCAAAATGATATGCAATATATACAAAACAATGTATAAACAATGCAAATGAAAATGCAATGTAATTGAAACAATGCAAACTATATGCAAAGCAATTGAATCATGATCCAATCATGAGTGGTTCAAAACCACACAAATGTCAAATAGATTGATGGAGGTAACAAGTCCGTCTACCATAGAACGATCAACTGAACTATGTGTAATGTAGACGGACACAAGAACAAGTATTGGGGGGGATGACATAAGTGGGGAAACGACCCGCTGGGGAAAGGACAATGATCCTAATGCTGGATGCAAAAATTACACTACAATGTAATATATACAATGAAAATGCTGGGGAAAAATGGCAATGGATAAGGCACGCGGGCCAAACCAAATCTTGCCTAGGAAAGGCATGTACACATACAAGCTGCGTCTAACATAGAACGGTCGACTGAACTATGCTTCAACGTGAAAAGTATGGGCACATACCAGACCAAGCTCAACATGGAAAGGCGCGAACTATAGGCGGAGGGGATGCAGTGAATGCATGCAAGCTACAATGCAATATCTACAAATATGCAATGGAATGGAAATGGATACAATGGATATGGCCTGCGGGCCAAACCAAATCTTGCCTAGGAAAGGCATGTACACATACAAGCCGTGTCTAACATAGAACGGTCTATTGAACTATGTTTCGACGTGAAAAGTATGAGCACATACGAAACCAAGCTCAACAAGGAAAGGTGCGAGCCATAGATGGAAGGGGTGATGCAGTGAATGCATGCAAGCTATAATGCAATATGCACTGGAATGGAATAGATACGATGGATAAGGTACGCAGGCCAAACCAAATCTCGCCTAGGAAAGGCATGTACACAAACGAACCGCGTCTTACACAGAAAAGGTGCCGCCACCCTCAAACCAAGTTCATCAAGGAATAGGCGCGTACACATGCAGAACTGTGCTTTGACGTGAAAAGTATGAGCACATACCAAACCAAGCTCAACAAGGAAAGGTGCGAGCCATAGATGGAAGGGGTGATGCAGTGAATGCATGCAAGCTATAATGCAATATGCACTGGAATGGATATTTACAGGGGAAATGCATGACATATGCACTATATTACGATGAAATGTATGACGTATGCATTATATACAATGATGCATGACATATGCATGTTTACAATGTAATGCATGACATATGCATGATGTGTTGTGTTTTTTTTTTGTTTTGTTTTTTTTGAAATGCATGACATATGCACTATTTACAATGATGCATGATATATGCAATGTTCTTTACAATGATGCATGACATATGCAATGTTCTGTGCACACCAATGCACCGAAGGTCTTGCACCTTCCAAGGATTTAAGGTCTCCTAGACCGTACGCTGGGGAAATGCGTAACAATGCAAATGAACTTAGAACGCGTGACGACGCGTGACTTTGAAATGCATGACAATGCATGCGAGTTTGAAATGCATGACAATGCAACTGAGCGGTTTTAAGGTCTTGTCAGACCAAGCAGGTTTAAGGTCTCGCTAGACCGAGCGGGTTTAAGGTCTCGCCAGACCGTGCGGGTTTAAGGACGGTGTGATGCGCAAAATAGCGCGATTGAATGCATGCAAAATGCAATGAGATGCGCAACATAGTGCGGTGCGTTGGACAACGCAATTGCACGAGATAGTGCGATAGAATGATACATGCATAAGGGGCAACTTTCGGGTTTTGTAAAAGATAAAAGGATACGGAGAGGATACACCTTGCACGAATTCGAGTGCCACGCGCCGAAGACACGGTCCGGGGTTAAAACGGAGGCCGGTTGAGCTTCGGAGATGCCATTTCTTGTACTATCTTGAGCAATGAAGACCCCAAACCACTCATCTGACCTAAACAAGGTTGTAGGAGCATCGCCGGCCACATGGGAAGGCCACCGGCCACCCACCGGCCACCAAAAAACATCACCGGCCAAAAATGTAGCCGACCGGCCAAAAATGCCTGATTCGGGGCAGTTTCGACTTTTCGCCTTGGGTCTTTTAAAATTGGGCTTCAAACCCTATTTTACTCATTCCCCCTAGCCGAAATCTCACTCACTCTCTCTCTAGAGCTTTTTCCTCCTCTCATTCTCCCGTTTTCTTGCGTTTTCGCTCCCGTTCCATCGTCCGATTCGCGATCTCCCTCGCGTTTCGAACACTTTCATCCGAACATTTCTTTGTTTCGGTGTTTCCTTTTCGATTTCCACTTCTTGGGGTTTGTTTCCCCCAAGTTTTCCTTGGTTTTCCTATATGTTCCACATTCCGGCTTTTCCGGCCATTTTCCGCCCTCCCGGGGGTTGACTTTTCGTTGACCCTTCGCATTCTAGCTTTATTTTCCTTTTCCGACCATTTTCTCGTCACCTTTGATATGGCGGATGATATCCCACAGGGCGGGACTCCCCCGGATCATGAGATGGATCCTGGGGTCGAGCTTCTCCCCCTGAGTGTCCGTCCATTCGACCCGGCGACCTACCGATCGGCGATCCATGTCTTGCCTCCCGACGGACTTCGCCAGTTTCGGAGTTTTGACAGGGCGATGCCACCAGAGCTTCTCCTGCGTGAGCCTACATCTCATTTGTCCTTCGGCGCTTCCGAGGTAACATTTCCTCCTCTGTTTTTTTTGTTTTTCGCAATGTAGAATATAAAACTGCCATAGCCGATCACATTCTTTAACTGCTTAACTCAGATACACTGATGCACTGTACACTGTAGTCGATCGCAAACAAACTTACAACTGATATCTGTTCGCAACTGACACGTGCACACACACTACACTGATCCTGAATCACTCAAACACACTGACACAGTACACACTGTATTTCGCTGCATACACATTGGCACCCAATATCTGTTTGAATTTGAGAATATGCACACACGCTATATTTGTACTGAACCACTCAAACACGCTAACTCATCACACGTTGTAGTTCACTGTAAGCACACCGGCACTCGGTATCTGTTCGAATCTGAAAACATGCACACATGCTATATCTGCACTGAACCACGCAAACACGCTGACACATCACACGTTGTAGTTCACTGTAAGCACACCGACACCCGGTATCTGTTCGAATCTGAAAACATGCACACATGCTATATCTGCACTGAACCACGCAAACACCCTGACACATCACACGTTGTAGTTCACTGTAAGCACACCGGCACCCGGTATCTGTTCGAATCTGAAAACATGCACACATGCTATATCTGTCTCAATTCTGAATGCCTTTCAAAATTAGTATATTTAGTATTGCTTCGCAATTGTTTGTTTGAAAACAGGGAGATTCCCATACCGTCCGGGGGTATGGGAACATCGCCGCTCGTGATTGGTACGCAGAGCTACCTAATGCGGTCCGCCATATCGTAGATCAGGCCGGTTTTGGTGCATTCTGCAGAGGGCTGTCCAGACTTACTACGAGCAGGCCTCTCCTCGCTGCTCTAGCGGAGAGGTGGTGGGACACCACCGACTCGTTCCACGTTTTTGCGACGGGAGACATGACGATGACTCCCTATGATTTCTCGATGCTCACAGGCATCGGGGTAGGGGGTGATCCGATCCCCTTTGACACTGATATGGACGAGTGGACGGCTGCCCAGATCTATCTGCTTGGCGAGGTGCCACCTCTCGCCCGTCCAGGCTTCGTTCGTTATTCGTGGTTTGAGGTGCAGTTCAGGGTTCAACCAGCCCTAGTTGAGGAGGCTCCGATGACTCAGGAGGCCGTGGAGAGATACGCGCGCGGCTTTCTCATGTTCCTGCTGGGGACGACTATCTTCGCCGACCGGGCGAACACCGTGCCCCTCTGCCTGCTCAGTGCCTTGGTGGATGTTACACAGATCTTTCGCTGCGACTGGGGTGGCGCCGCTCTGGCCACCCTCTATGGGTACATGAGCTCAGCTTCCCGTGGCAGCGGACAGTTGCTCGGAGGCTACTGGCGTGCTTGGGAGGTACGTCTCTTTTCTGCTTTTCATTTCTGCTCTACATTTTCTGTATTGTTGTACTGTACTCTGTACACTGCACACACTGTAGTCTGCTTTTCACTAATTGTATACTGCACACACGGCACGCATATATTCTGCTTTACACTGACTGTACACTGCTCACACTGTACACTCTGCACAATACACTATCTGCATAATACACTGCACGATACGCAGCTCTGTTATTTCTGCTTTGTTCTGCATTCTGCTTTATCTGATAAGCATATTGGTATTTGCTCTGCAGTTGTGGGTATATGCTTACTTCCCCAGACTAGCCCTAGTGCCAGACACGGAGACCCCTCTTGTTGTTCCATTCTCCCGCCGCTTCGACGGGAGGTGCGTGCGGAGGCCCCGGGAGACGTTTAGCTTCTTCCGCCGCTACTTTGACACCATCACCCCCGCGGAGGTATGTTTATCTTCAGAATTTATTTAAGCTTCGCTTTGCACTGTATGTTTAATAATAGTAGATAACAAACTGTATTTCATTTTCAGATCACCTGGCAGCCTTGGGCTCCGTTGCCAGCGACGATTCGGGACCGATTTGTCGGTGCTGAGGAGACCTCGCGTTTTCGGATTCTGCTGGAGGGCCCGGTCTGTCGGGCTTGGTACCTAGGTGAGCGTTTCCTATGCCAGACCCTAGGGTTACCGGAGCAGATAGTCTCGGTTCACCCTCATGAGGATATGAGGAAGACCGAGAGACTTACTGCCGAGCAGATGGCTGACTACACAATCGGCTGGGAGGTGGTCCGCTTCAGAGGCATCGGTGACTACAGAGAGTACGTGCAGACGTACATCATGCGGCCTCTGAGTGGCGGCCGTCGAGCTGAGGGGGGAGGCCTGTGGCGCCCGCAGCTAGGGCTGGAGCAGGAGCATCGAGGAGGGCCCGGGTTCGTGGCAGGGGTGGAGCTCAGAGGGGGCGGGGGGCTGGTTGGCCCGCACTGCCCACCTCGCTGACATACAGAGGGCAGGGCGGGGCGATCTACCAGATCCCCTTTGCTCCTCCCCCGGCTGATCACGAGTTGGTCGGTGTCCTCGACTTGCCTCCGGTATGTATTATTGCATTTCGCATCTTGCATTGTCGTTTCATTCCATTCCATTTCTTTGATATTCCGCAGAATACTGATATATCTAATACTTTTGCAGGCTTCTTCCGAGTACACCCGGCAGTCCCTGGTGTTGAATGCCTCCATGATGGGGATGTTGCAACGGACTTTCGACCTCCTGGCCCTTTACAGTATTCCGGTACGTTCTTCAACCACAGTCTCAGACCATACATAAACTGCTTCACATAATCTGATGCACAACACAACACTCAATAAGCTGCTCATGGATACACTGTACTCATACACTGCATTCTGTATTGATAAACTGCTCACGGCATTCATACACTGTACTCATACACTGCATTCTATACTGATAAACTGCTCACGGCATTCATACACTGTACTCATACATTGCATTCTATACTGATAAACTGCTCACGGCATTCATACACTGTACTCATACACTGCATTCTACACTGATAAACTGCTCACCGTATACTGATGCATTTGCCTTTTGTACTTTTCAGCCTCCTTCCAGATTCCCATTGTAGGAGGTGCTCCAGTTGGACTTTCCGTTCCTGTCCGAGAGAGAGATGAGGAGGGCAGAGTATTCCCCCGCACCAAGGCGGGGCACACTCACGTCAGGAATAGCTCACGGGCTCCAGTTCCAGATGATGACGATGATGAGTCAGAGGCGGAGGCAGAGGCGGAGTCATCAGAGGAGGAGACCGAAGACGGCTCGGACTCGGGCTCAGATGACAGCGCTGATGATACTCCTGGACCTTTGTCCAGGAAGAGGACTAGGATGGACTCCCAGGCCTGAGATCTCTTGATATTGATACAGACTTTTGATGTTTTTTGTCTTTTCTGCACTTTTCCCTTTTTTGTTGGTAGCTAGGGTACCTTGTACTGCCTCAGGCAGATTTTTGTTTCCAAAGTTTATGTATTTGAAAAAGATGATGAAATGAAACAAACTTTTTATCTAAAAAAGTGTTACATTTGTATATCTCATGCATTGCATCGCATCACATCATGTTACATCTCAATGTAAATGAAATTGATCTGTTGCTTGAAAAATTGAACACTTGCACTGTAATAACCGGATAACGAACCAGCTAATGGCAAAAACAGCCCAAGCAGCCCATTGCTCTATTCTGAACGCACAGCCCATACTCTGCTGAGGATTAGACTACATACAGCCCGTAATACAGCACTTAGTTCATTCTGCGCACAGCAAACCCTGAACAAATAGCACAGTCTGACAAGACGGGCTACAAAGGTTGAAATCGGTTGAAGTTGAAGCGTACTCAGATGCCCCAAATTTTCCCTTTTCTTCTTTTGCTTCGCATAAATGTAGAGAATGGCACAGCACTCTGAGCATAAACGATTTTAACTTTTGAAAAAGGAGTTTTGCAACCGAGGTATCGAGCCTAAAACTGAACACAGCGGGAAAGACTCAACAAAAGGGTACACGACCTAAACACAATGAGACACACTCGGAAAAGACTCAAAACAGAAGTCGAGGTAGACAAATCAAAAGAAAAGACACGACACACGGACGTGTTTACAAAAACCAAAAGACCTCAGATCTCGAAGAGCCAGTTCCTCCGGGTGTTATTCCCACCCTTTCTGATTTGTGATTCTCACATCACTCGGCCCTCAGGCTCGTTTTTTTTCTTTTTTCTTCTCAAAATCCTCTTCCTCACTTTTCTCTCGACTTACACCTCTCTATTCTTTATTCTCTCATTTTTCATCCCTCCCTAGGGTGATTGATAGATGAATAGGAAGTCGTGGGTTTACGCCCAACACTGTTAGCTCGCGGCTGTTTCTTCCGGTGACGTCTAGTCGATATTCCGGATAGGGAAAGGTGTATCTTGATCTGTTCCAATTTGTGCTTCGCACTTGGCTTAATACCTCATTGTTTGGAGGATATTGCGAGCTTTCAACCCTTTACTGACAGCTTCAGTTGCATTTTCCTCTGGCGAACAGAGTGCCCTTCTGGCAAGCATGTTGATGACATGGGAAAGACAGAACACCTGACTCGACTATGCCCCTAGTTCATCACTTTGACCATTTTTTGTTTTGGTTTTCTACGAAAACAGTTTTGACCAAAATGAGAGTTAGATTAGCATGCTTGTTCGACTTTTGATTTGAAAATCATGCAAGTCGGGCTATAAGCACTGAAAATTTTCCTTTTTGGGTCCAAGAAATGGTTCAGTTTTGGAAAATGAAATAGTTTTCGAGAAAATAGTCGACCTCAGTAAAAATTTTCAAAAACTATTTTTGCAAACGGTCGATGCTCAACGAGCACGGAACCTGCCCTCGAGATGCGCAACCTCGAATCGGAGGCAATGGAAAATTGCCCCTGGCTTGGAAGGACTGCGTGGCAACGGAAAGTTGCCCCTGGTTTGGATGGCAACTCAGGGCAACTTATGGCAACGCATGGCAACGGAAAGTTGCCCCTTGTTTGGATGATGCCGCAGCATGCTGTAAACCAGTCCTCATCGGTGATGATTTGAAACGAACTCTCGATCACGGAGAAGACGAAGACGGTCAAAACCAATATATGGACACAGTCACTGTGAAAGCGTTGGTGACTGGACTTTAGGATGAAGTTGATTGTGTGGTTCCGGTTGTCACAACTGAACTAACGGATTCAGAGGAGGCAAAGGTGATCAAAACCATTACATGGACTGAGACGCTATGAAAGCGTTGGGGGCTGGACTTCAGGATGAAGTTGCCTACGTATCCTAAACATGGGAATCAAGCCTTACGCAGTTCCGGTTAAGGTACACTCGGGTATTTTAACCTTCACTCTTTTAGGCTCTAACTTTTGTCAAGGCGCCCAATGCGGGTTTTCGACCTTGCGAGCTTCTTTTTCGTCTTTTTTTTCTTTTCATTTTTTTTTTTGTGCATTCTTTTCTTTTCTTCTTTTTTTTTTTCTCTTTTTTTGTACTTATTTTTGTATATATTTTTTCCTTGCTCTAACTTTTGCCTGGGTCGCCCTTCCGGGTTTTCGGCCCAGCGAGCCTCTCAAAGGGTAAAAATGTAACAAGTCCATGCCAAATGGTTTTGAGATTAAAGCCTCTCTGTATCCAAGAGAATGGCCGTTGTACTGATTTGCAGGAGAATTCATCTCGGTTGCTTCACGAGCTTCTTCCGGTGAGATCTAGTCTTCTTGATCTGATTTTGGTGCCTCTTGTTCGAGGGCTGCTTCAAATTTGGCCACACGGGCCTTACATGGCAGTTGACTGTTGAACATTCTGAATCTAAGTTCAAGGTTTAAAAGTGAGTGGTCGAGTCTTGAGGCTGAGAGCGATCCTAGGCTGCACAATCTCAAGAGTGATTCCACACAGGTCTTCGCAAGATTGCGCAAAACAGTTTTTGAAATCTTTTAAGAAAGCGACAAATCGCTCGCGTTGAAGACAATGTAGAACCAATCTGGATCAAGTCAGGATCCTTCTCAGTACTCACGCTGACAAGCACGATTTCATTCATTAAAAGGCTTAGCACGCCTCATCTTCTCTCAAATTGATCAAAGTTTTGCAAAACCCGAGGAATCCCTTCCTCTTCGTTTTCATCACCACAGTGCTCAAAAAGGTTTTGGAAAAACTCAGGTCATTACAATGATTTTCAGGGCACAAGAGAGCAGGTGGAATGTACTGCCGTTTAATCCACATCCTCTGGCACAACTAACTCAAAATAGCAATAAGCACGGAAACACGATAGCCGCAGCTGTTTCATAGATTTCCTGGTTGTAACTGGCTCCATAGCAGAGACAGACTCAAAAAGAGAACAAAAGGGTAATTACAAAACAAAACGGGGTTCGAGGCAACAACCCCGGAACCACCCGACATTCTATACAAGGGGGACTGACTCGCTACAACAAGACAGACCCTTGAGCAAAAGGATTGACTCACGACAATGAGACAGACTCAAAACGAAACAGAAGACTGACTCGACACCCAAGCCAGAATTTACAAAATTAGCAGTCACAGATGCTCAAAAATGCGTGCCAGACGCCACATCCAAAAATACACCAAGCGCCGCCCGCAGGGCGTTCACTTTCTGATTACATACTCACAGTATCAGTATCCTCAAAGTCCAATAGCTGGGTAGTAACGGACTTGGCTGAGGTAGGCGGGAGGATAACCTCGTTGTCGATCAAATCTTGCACCTCATGACGGAGGCGGAAACAATTGTCAGTAGCATGTCCTGTTTGCTGGTGGTACGCACAGTACAAAGCAGCATCATGTGTAGCAGGGAGATTCTTCAGTAGAGGTCGAGGCTCCAAGGGTTTAAGATGCCCCCTCTCGGCCAGGATCTGAAGTGCCTTGGACAGAGGCATGTAGAGAGCGTGAAAGACCCTGCGCCCTCGGGGCAGGTACTTTGAAGTCTGAGTATTCTTGCTAGACGCACTAGCGAAAGGGTCGGCGGGCACTGCCTTGACTTTCTGATCTTTCCCGGGTGCAGGGTTGGGAGTGGAAGGAACTGTTTTAGCACGATGGGGCCTGTCCCGATTTTCTGACTGGCTAGTACTGCCTTCAATTGGAGCGGGGAAAACATCATCCACAGTCTTGGTCAAGACAGCGAATACTTGCTGTTTACTCATCCCCCCGGCTTTCAAAGCCTCGACTGCCCACAGCAGTTGTTCAATGGGATCGGCATCTGCCTTCATTTTGTCTTTACCTCTGGTCTCAGCCTGATCGAGGGTTTGGGTTGATGTCGGCATGTCATTGTTATAGTTGGAGGTCATCTCCGGTTGGCTAAGCTCAATCACAATCCGTCCCAGCAATGGGGGCTCCTGGGGTACAAAACTCCCGGTATATGGTGCAGCTGGAGGCGAAGCTGACATTCCGTAGGCGAGATCTGCCACGGACCTCTGGAGGTCACCTATCATTCCCATCAGCTCGAATGTGGTGGGTTCACGAGCCTGGTACAACTGGGGAGTCCAAACCGGGTGCGCGGCAGGCGACCTGGGTGGATGCGGCACATCAACATTGGTCTCACTTTGCAGAGTGATTTCTTGATCTAATGCGGCTGTCATAACCACAATCTCTTCCGAATTCTGTGTCATGATGAATCTTGCCTCAGCAGGAGGGAACACTGGCTATCCTAGATCAACTCTCTGAATTGAAAGGAAAAACATGCAGCATTTCAGCCTAAACGGATCAAACGCGGGCGTAGCCAAACAACTGTACTCTACTACTGATCACTGTTCCCTAGAATCATTGCCTCAAAATACTGAATCGGATACCCACAGATATAACTGATTCTCACAAATATTGACACTGGTGCCCTCAGGCCTGATACTGATATTTGCAAACTGATATGCGCGTTCCTGTAGAGATACACTCCAAAAGCACATAGCAAGTAAAAGAGAACCAAAACACCCCTATGTTGGGGTAGGGTTTCCCTGTCCTATTTTGTCAGGAGCTAGGGTTTCACTACGCATGCAGCGGTTTCAAACAACCTATAATCGGGTAAGCAACCTGTCCTAGTTTGGAATGGTCACTATGGATTCCGAATATGCACTAGGTCGAATGGTCAAAAGGGTGCCCCGGTAAAACCGGGGTTTGTGTTCCTATGCTGTCAGAGCCTATAACCGGTCAGCCTTATGGTCATGCCTTGACAAGACAAGCCTCCGGCAAACCATTCAGGAATGGCAGATGGCAAACACGGTGTCCTAGGCGCACCAATGCACATGCAATGCAAAGAGACACATAAATGAAATCAAAACAGGATATCACGAGTTCGAGTCAAGCTCTCTAAAATTCCCCAGCAGAGTCGCCAGAAACTGTAACAAGCCCGCGAGGGACCTCGCTACAGTTCGGACTCGATTTGTGTCACGGTTCTTAATCTGAACCAAAGAGTCCAAATCCGGAAAATCGTTTTGAGAAAACAGATTTTTAGAAAAGAAGTGCCAAACATGGACTGTTTTGCCAGATACAGAGTCGCCACCTAAATATTTTTAATGGGGGAATTTAGGAAACCCTGACTCGGTGCCAAAGGCCACGTGTCCGTCATCACCAAAGTTGCCTCGGCTCGGGAACTTGGGAACGATTGGGGAAGGTCAGCTATGAGCACCCCCTCTCGCTCGATTCGAAGATTGGCCTCTACTAACCATGATATCTTGTTTTGAAAACGTTATGCGTTCTTATTCCGGTTATTAGCCTAGATTTACTACGTGATGCGCACAGCAAACAAGTATAGATTAGATTGCCTAATTTGGAACGAAGCATTGCATATCCGTTTGTTTGGAAAACGCTTTGAGATTTGCTACTCGCAAGTAGGCTAAAACACGGATTTCAATGAGTTGTTCCAACTCAAACAATCCAGCCTTCACCCACAGGCATTCAGGCAGTTATATCACATAAGCATCTAGCCACATGGTAAGCATGCTGTCATGTTAACATTCACACTCGTGCGAGATGCTAAAGCATAAAATACTTACAAAGTACTCCGTGCTAAAACAAAAACATATTAGTAATCATGCGCGTGATCCTGGTTCATGTTAAGTGGCTAATGCATCGCATACAAAATGTCACTAGAATAGGCTCAGCTAATCTAAGGATGACAAAAACATATTAGTAATCATGCGCGTGATCCTGGTTCATGTTAAGTGGCTAATGCATCGCATACAAAATGTCACTAGAATAGGCTCGGCTAATCTAAGGATGACATGTAAAAAAAAAAAAATGCACAGATAGCACGTATTCAATTTGGAATTGAAATATTTACACAGTTAGTATGATGTGCCGAGCTCGATGCATGCAATACTGATGAATGATGCACGCATGCATAGCATAAGGTATGCTAAGTAAATATGCCCTAATACTAACCATCAAAGCAGGTAAGTAAAAGGGAAGAAAGAAGTGGGGGTTGGAAGACATGCACACACGCACCCACACTTATTACAAATTAACCCCCACTCGGAGGGATCGAAAGAATAATACAGATTAACCAGCTAGCAAGCTAATTAATATTACAAACCACCTAATTAATTAATAAATAAATTAATCTAATTAAGCAGTAAATAGCAGCCTCGAGAAGAGGGTCCAATGCATGTGCGTTCGGTTCCGCTCGGAAGTCCACTGCCATGCTCAAGATGCCTCTGTTTTCCCTGCTCTGCTCCCCTAACGACTGCCAAAGTCTCAAGGTTGCTTCTCTGAATGCTGTGGAACACCACCGGCTGAAGGAGAACACCACCAGCCATAGAGAATGGTCACCGGCCACAAATTTGATCCATCGGCCAACAATGATGGCCGGTCGGCACTGAAGATAGCCGGCCGGACAAATCTTCTTGCAGAATCTGTGTTTGACAGCAGCAGAGGGCAAGACTTGGCATGGCAATGCATTTCAGGCAATGTATGCACCAATCACATCCCTTATCATGTTTATGACTCAAAGGGACATGGGCCTCGATTCTCGGACCACCAAGCACGCATTTCCATGCGTGATGGCCCAAAGGATCAAGTGTGCATTTTAATATGAAATGCAATGCACATAATCAAACAATGGGGCCTAACCTCTATCACAAGCAATTCAAGAGGCCAAGCATGCATGCCAATGCAATACAATCTAAGCATGCGAACTAGTATGCAACATGGACAATGCAAGCAAGCAAAGCATGTTAGGCACACAACCTAAGTAAAGAAACATGAAAGGCATGAAGCAATGCAACCTGCAAATAGGCAAGATGCAATGTGGGTGTTCAAGCATGCAAGCCAACATGTGACTTCATTCAAGCATGCAAATTCAATCATGCAACAACTCACCAATATGCTACAACATACAAGGAGTGCATGCAACAAACAAAGGGATGGACTTAAACTAATTTAGGCAACTCTCAAACAAGCCTAAAACAGTGGCCAAGATGCTATGGAAGTGAGGTCCAACACACAAACATGCATGAAAACATGGACCAACATTCAAGCATAAAGAGCAACTTCTAAGCACACTTAAGAAGATGCAAACACGGACAATTAGCATGCAATGGAAAGCTCTGAAATCATGCTAAAATGATGCCAAACCAAATGAACAAGACAAGTGTGGCATGCAATTAAGGTCCAAATACTTGAGGCAAGCCAAGAAGACTTAAACCATGACTAAGTCAACCAAGCCTCACAAGACCAAAAGGACTTAAAGTAGGTTCAAGGCAGACCTAGACAATACCAAAGGAACACCTAGATGGCATCTAAGTGACTCAAATCTAAAAGCATGCATAATTGCCCAAAACATGGAGCATACAACACAAGCTTCCAAAGCATCAAAGAGGCATTAAAGGCAAGCATACAAGCATGTTAAATGGACTGAAATGGCATGTTAAATAGTTCCAAACTACTGAAATGATGCAAGCAATGCATGCTACACATTCACACACTTAAGGCTGACAAGCCAAAATGCAAAGGAGCTATGCGATACATGTCTTGATCGACCAAAACAACTAAGGACAGACCTTAAACATGGCAAAATAAACATAAAGGCTTCACAAAGCTAGGCCTAAACATGCTTGAATAAGGACTCAAAGCATGAGACATGTTAAGGCTAAGACAAGGCATTACAAGGCATGTATGCTAAGGAAGCATGGTGTACCAAAACCAACATACAACAATGCTATATTATGACATAATAAGCATGAAAAACAGCTAAGGCATGGTCAACATACACTTAAACATGGTGCTCCCTCAAAAGGCAAAAATGGTCATTTTCAAGGACAACAAGGAGATGAGGTGGCCCTCTCCTTCTTAGGACCTCAAGGCACCATCCTCACCTCTGAAATCCCTCAAGATTTCAGTGGTGAGGAGGCCCAAACTCAATGGTCCCGGAGCTCACTCAAAATGGCACAAAATGGAGCCTTACAAGGCTTAAGAGGGGGCAAACAACCCCAAAGCTTAAAGCACCCTTAACAAACTATTTCGAGCACTAAAAAAAAGAACTTTTATATGTTATACACAAAGCTCAAAAATAGTTGTAAGGTAGGCAAAAATACAATGCAAAAATGGGGAATAAAGGGACAAGCTTCTTACCCTTGAAGACCCTCTTCACCAATGGTGGACCAGCTGGTTCCTCAAGCTCAAACCAGCTCCAAAACTCCAAAAATAACCCCTAAGGGCCTCAGCTCCAAGAAAAGGTGTGATGGTGGGTGTTTGTGTGCAAAACCAATGGAAAACACACACAAAATACACAAAGAGAGAGATATAGAGATAGGATATATGCAAACCCTAACCCTAGAACTCAAAGCTCTGGAAATGCTGTCTAAAAAATGTCTAACCCCTAACAAGAGAGAAGACCCTCTCTTTTATAGACAATTGTCTCTTGTAAAGCTTCCAAAGGAAGCTAACAAGAGGGCAATCCCTCCATACACGTGTATGGAGGGGGTGACAGTGTATGCCAGCTGCCCAAAAATATCTGCAAAAGCAGATGCATAGTAGTCGGCCGGCCAAAGATGCAATTGACCAAAAAAAGATAGCCGGCCGGCCAAACATTTGGCCGGTGACCAAAAAACACAGCCGGTGGCCTTAAGCCATGGCCGGTGATGGGTGGGGATGGTTTACAAGCCCTACCCTGCCTCTCAAAGGCAAAACACAAGTGTTTGGTGCCAAACCAACCACAAAACGGTCGAGTCGAGAGGTCCTGAGACGAGACGCGCTGCCAAGGCTTCCGGGAACTCAAGACGAACACAAACAAGGGTGATCACTGAGTGTTCAATCAGTGACGTCGAAGTCTTGAGGACGGTCAAAAATAGGGTGTCTACAGATATTCAATTTCTACCTAGAACCTCAATCAAGGGACAGGTGCTTGCCGACTTTGTGGCCAAATTCACTGGGGGTCTTGCCGGCTTCAAGTCTGATGAAATTCGACCTAAGCTGAACTCGAGAATTTATGTTGGGGACATTTGGCAGTTGTACTTTGATGAATCATCCAACCAACGGGGCTGCGGAGCTGGAGTAGTAATCATGGCTCCCGACGGCGCAATAATTGAGCAGGCTGTCAAACTCGGGGTGCTCAGCGTTTGCTTGTATTTTGCGACTCAAAACTGGTGATCAATCAGCTAAAGGGGGAGTACGCGGCCAAAAACGACCGTGTGACGGCTTACATGAAATCGGCTAGCGCATTGCTGGCAAAATTTGACCATCATGAATTGAATCAGATAACACGTGATCAGAACACACATGCAGATGCCCTGGCTTGCCTAACATCTGCCATTAACTCAGAGATTAAACGGACCATCGAGGTGGGTTTCATCCCGGAGCCAAGCATTGGTCCTTCAGAGGAAATCCAGGTCAATGTCATAGAATCTGGACCGAGTTGGATGGATCCCATTGCTGCATTCCTGTCTTCTGAACAGCTTCCAGAGGACAAGAAAGAAGCACACAAGCTGCGAAACAAAGCCCTACGTTACCACTTGGATCTGCAAGGAAAGCTTTATAAAAAATCCCTTTTTGGTCCATACCTAGAATGCGTGCACCCGGACAAAGTCGAAGAGCTTCTGACTGAAATACATAAAGGCAGTTGTGGCACACATTCTGGCAGGCGCTCTCTGGCCCATCGAGCTATAACACAGGGGTATTATTGGCCGACAATGAGATCTGATGCCGAATGCTATGTGAAAAAATGTGAACAGTGCAATAAGTTCTCCTCGTTAACCCATCTGCCTGCTGAAGAGTTAAGCTCTATTACCAGTCCCTGGCCGTTCGCCCAGTGGGGACTTGACATTGTAGGACCATTGCCAAGTGCCACAGGGAACAAGCGATACTTGATCGTCACGACAGATTACTTCACAAAATGGGTCGAAGCGGAGGCATTAACGTACATTCGAGACGCTGATGTTAAGCGCTTTGTATGGAGAAATATCATAACACAATTCGGCAGTCCAAGAGCTCTTATCTCGGACAACGGCACCCAATTTGATTGTGGCGTCTACTGAGAGATGTGCAACAAGTATGGTATCCGGCCTTACTTTTCCATGCCGGCTTACCCCCAAAGCAATGGTCAAGCCGAAGCCTCAAACAAATCTATCTTGGACGGCATCAAGAAGAGGCTGGAGAAAGCTAAAAGCAAATGGGTCAAAGAATTGCCGAGTGTATTGTGGGCTCATCGAACTACGCATAGGCGATCCACTGGAGAAATGTCGTTTGCTTTATGCTTTGGAACCCAGGTGATCATACCCCTGGAGATAGGCCACCTAACCCTAAAGTCGCAAGTTTTTGATATGGGCCAAAATGACATGATGTTGGCTTTGGATTTGATTATGATCGAAGAACGAAGAGACCGTGCCCTTGTGTCCATGGCACGATACCAGCAACAGCTCGCTAAGTCGTACAATCAATGTGTTCAGCTGCGCTGTTACACACTAGGAGAACTGGTCCTGAAGAAAGTACTTCCAGCTGCCAAGAAACCAAATGATGGAAAATTGGGTCCTAACTGGAACGGCCCCTATCAAGTCGATTTGATCGTAGGAGTAGGGGCATATCGGCTCAAAGACATGTCCGAAAGGAGTCTACCACGGCCTTGGAATTCAACGCACTTGCGTAAATTCTATCATTGAACCCCGACTTGTGGGGAATGATACTAGATTTGAATGGTTCACCATGTACACTCTCCACCTTTGTAATGCAAAGATCCCTGTTTACTTACTGCGAAATCTGTTCAAAAGTGTTCTGATAAAGCCTCTGGATTCGGAGCGCCCTTCGTGGATATCACCATTGGCTAAACTAAGTCTCCGAATTCGGAGCCTCATCGGCGCATGACGTCTTTGGGCCGATAAATCCTCTGGATTCGGAGTGCCCTTCGTAGATATCATGATTGGCCAAACTGTCTCCGAATTCGGAGCCTCATCGGCGCATGACGTCTTTGGGCAGATAAAGTCTCCGGATTCAGAGCGCCCTTCGTGGATATCATGATTGGTCAAACTAAGTCTCCAAATTCGGAGCCCCATCGGCGCATGACGTCTTTGGGCTGATAAAGCCTCCGTATTCGGAGCGCCCTTCGTGGATATCACGATTGGACAAATTATCTCTGAATTCGGAGCCCTATCGGCGCATGACGTCTTTGGGCTGATAAAGCCTCCGGATTCGGAGCGCCCTTCGTGGATATCACAATTGGCCAAACTAAGTCTCCGAATTCGGAGCCCCATCGGCGCATGACGTGTTTGGGCCGATAAAGCCTCCAGATTCGGAGCGCCCTTCGTGGATATCACGATTGGCAAAACTAAGTCTCCGAATTCGGAGCCCCATCGGCGCATGACGTCTTTGGGCCGATAAAGCCTCCGGATTCAGAGCGGCCTTTGTGGATATCACAATTGGCCAAACTAAGTCTCCGAATTCGGAGCCCCATCGGTGCATGACGTCTTTGGGCCGTTAAAGCCTCCAGATTCATAGCGCCCTTCGTGGATATCATGATTGGCCAAACTAAGTCTCCGAATTCGGAGCCCCATCGGCGCATGACGTCTTTGGGCCGATAAAGCCTCCGAATTCGGAGTGCCCTTCGTGGATATCACAATTGGCCAGTCTCCGGATTTGGAGCCCCATCGGCGCATGACGCCATTGGGCCGATTAAGCCTCCGGATTCGGAGCGCCCTTCGTAGATATAATGATTGGCCAGTTTCCGGATTCGGAGCCTCATTGGCACATGACGCCATTGGGCCGATTAAGCCTCTGGATTCAGAGTGTCCTTTGTGGATATAACGATTGGACGTCTCTGAATTCGGAGACCCATTAGTGTGTGACACCGTATAAACGTGAAATGACGAAACATGCCGTATAAATGCAGGCTGAAACATGTAAACGTACTATTATTGAAAACACTTGAAAACATGAAGTATACTAATACAATAAACGTGTCCTCAGATCAGTCGATTGACACGAAGTATACTAATACAATCAGAAAGTATGCTAACAATTGAAAACACTTGAAATAGACAATGTACTATTATTCAATTAGTTAAAAATTACATGAATTTTGCATTATAATGCCTACAATGTCTATTTTTACACGGCTTCTCCCTCATCGTCACTCTTTTCGACTTCAAAGGCAGAGAAGGAAAAATGATCACGTTGGTACCACGGCAACGCTGAATTAACACCCTCTACTTGAAGAGCCTCCGCGGCTTGAAGTGCCTTAATGCAATCGTGCCTAAAGCCCCGGTTGTCGTATCGGCAGACCTCCTTTGCAAGTTTCTCTTTGGTTTTGTCGATCCCAACCTTTCGGCTCGCATGGAAGCCTTGTTCATAACCCATGGTCCTCGCATTTTCTACGGCAAACATGCTTGCCGTATCTCAGTCGGCAATGGCGTGACTTAACAGCTGTTGGGTCACTCTCTCCTCCACGATCGGGTTAGATTGACCTGCTACACGCGGCTCGGTGGCTTGAGCTTTCCTAAGCTCCCTAAGCTCACGCTCGGCCTTCTCCGCGCGAGCCTCCAAACTGTGGATTCGTTCGTCATTCTTCTCTATTTTCCATCATGCGGCGCGCAGACACATGCCGACTTCATAAGCAGTGTATAGCCCCTTCACCGCCCCATGGATGCCTTCTCAAAATACTTCGAAATCTTGTCGTCCAACCATCGATTGCTGGACCTCCGGTGGAAAGATCTGTCAAGAAAACTCAACTGCTACACCTGGATTGTTAACGATGGAATCCGCTTCCGTCATCAGTTTATTCGCCACGAAAATCGCAAAACTCAATGGCCGTGGCGTCGCTTCGGGCTCGCTTCTCGGTCGCGGTCGCGGGGAGCTTCCCCGTTGCAGTTTTTCTTTTCGGGGTGATCTGCTTCGACGACTTGGGGGCTGACGTTTTTCCCGTTCCTTGGACGTCCTTCCTCCCGTGCGTGTAGGCTCGCTGTTGCGATTCATTGCAGTGTCTAGCTCAGCCAATGTTTGTCATTCTCCTCTACTGTTAAAGAACAGTCTGTTTGACATTCGCACTTATCTCAAGCTAGTTTAAATCAAGTCTGAATAAGAATAAGTGGAATCACTGGTGCCAACTCACCCCATTTATTCTTAATGTATGTAGCGCCCCTGAGGCGACATCATTAATGCTAAACGCCAAAAGCCAGATGCCGATCGGATCATTCCATGTACTAGTCCTATTCGGCGTATGAAGCTCATGCACTGGCTGGGGCTGGGGCAGATTTATTAATCTGGTTGGCCAAGTATCAAAACCCAATGCCGATCAATTTATGCCGCAGCCATTCCATGAACTATTCCTATTCGGCGTATGAAGCTCATGCACTGGCTGGGGCAGGGGCATATTTATTAATCTGGTCGGCCAAGTATCTAAACCCAATGCCGATCGATTTATGCCACAGCCATTCCATGAACTAGTCCTATTCAGCTTATGAAGCTCATGCACTGGCTGGGGCAAGAGCAGATTTATTAATCTGATCGGCCAAGTATCTAAGCCTGACGCCGATCGATGTGTGCCACAGCCACTCCATGAACTTTTAGCATTCAGCTTTTTGGAGTTAAATTTGCTTAGTTAGCTGATCGGCTTTTTGGATTAGCATTCAGATTTATTAATCTGATCGGCTATTCAACGAGGATATTAAAATTGCCTAATTATCTAATCGGCAAGTACACATGAATGTTTTATCCAAAATAGCAAAAAACAATACCTTTCATCAATAACAAAATTTAGCACAAATAATAGCAAAGTACAAAGGGAATTTTCATTAGTAAATTGGGCACAAATTGTAGCCATTTTACATATGAAAACTACTAAAAACAAAAAGCTACCAGTTCACATGAAAATGCCTAGCAAAAAACTATGACTGTAGCAATACATGAAAACTACTACACGAAAAGCTGTAAGAATACATTCAAAATCCTAAAACAAAAGCGTCGCCCAATTTAATCCAAGGAGTCAGACTCCAGCGGCTCAACATCCACTTGCTCGTATGGAATCGGCATGGCCAATGTCACATTAGCAGTAGCAAAGGCCTTGAGCTAGCCGTGTTTGAATCCCCGATTCTTGAATTTGGGGACTTGCTCCACGTAATCGTCGAGGGCGGCACTCTTCCTAGCCTCATACGCCTTCGAAGCCTCAGAATCAGCTAATTCCTTCGCCGCCTTCAATTCTGCCAAGTCCGCCTCAAGTTTGGCGATCGCCTCTTGGGCTAACTTGAGCGCAGCTTCACTCGTATTCGCCCTCTGCTCGGCAACCAACCTGAGCTCGTCTGCATTTCTGGCCCTCTCCATCTCGGCCTCGGCCCTCGCGCCTTCCATCTTCGCCTTCAAAGCCTCGAACTCGGCCCTGCTCCTTTGGCCTTCACCTTTCGTCTGTAAACGGCCAAGCTGTTCGATGGCATCATGATGGCGACGGCCCATCTCCGCTATCCTTTCGACCGTCTGCAAAACAGGAAATTAAAACCAGAACGGTATTTGCATAGAATGAAAAGATAAAGTCAAAATATATACCAAAAGAGCCGATTGAGCGGCTAATGCTATCGCAACAAGATTTGGCTCTACCCGGAAAGCTGCCTTGTCAGCCGGCAATGAGATGGACGTAGCCATGCTCAGTGCAACGGCAGGATCTTTAATGACTGAAGCATCAGAGGAGATCGACAAGTTTTTTTTAGCTTTGGCTGAATGACAAAAAGCATGATCACATCCGATTCCTCTAAACGAGGTCGTTTGTCGGCACGGTTTTCTTCTGAGTCGGCCTCGACCTTGGCAGGACGCTTCTCTACCCTTTGCTCGGCCTCATGATCGGCCTGCACAACCATAGCGGACTCGGCATTTTGGTTTTTTGCCATTTCCTTAACAGGCAAGGGGGGTTGAGATTCGGCAACAGGCAGGGAAGGCTGAGATTCGGCGGCAGTTGGCACTTCAGATTGAATGGCCTCTACTCTTCGCCGTGCAGCCATCCTTTCCGCGTTCGCCCTCTTGGCAAGTTGTGTGAGGCTTAACCCAACCATGTCTTCGGGGTATGCGCCAAGAAGGTCCTCTAAACCATTAAAAACGTCGTCAAATGGAAGGTCACCTCGGCTCGAAGTAGACGGAGGGTCGGCTGAATTAAGGCCGGCTTCCTCAAAGGCCAACTTTAATGCCTCGTTTACTTCCGCTTCAGACTGATCTGACTCGACGACCTCAGCTATTTCCGCCCGCTCCGAATCGGTTCCCTTGAAACCAACTTGCCGCAAGTTTTTGAAGTCGGTCAAAATAAGAGCGGTAAGAGACTCTTCACCCTTCGGAATTGGGATGTTTTCTACCGCTGAGAAGGTTGTATAGGTCAGCTCGTAGTGAAGCAACACGTGGGCCGCCCTCCCCTGTTTTTGGAGACTTGGATGGTCGAAATATTTGAGCGCGACTTTGATTTCCGAAAGAACGGCGTCGTCGGTTGAGGTTAGGACTTTCTTCAAATCGTTTCCTGCACAAGCAAAACCATGAGGTCTCAGAAATGAATCTTTTTTAAATATAACAAAGAAAAATAAACACAAGAAGCTATACGGCCACCTGGTTCGCCCCTTCGTCTAGGAATAAGATCGAGGCGATCCTCGCCTTCGCCAAATTCCCAGTTACCTTGGACAACGACTATAACATCATCGACTCAGTTCCCAGAACTAGAAAGCATAGTCACTAACTGATGGTCAGTGTCCTTGGCCCTAAGGAAATAACGTCCGTACCGACCAAAAGACTTGGCTAAGGCATAACAATGCCGGATAGCTGGAATGCCGAGGTTAATCCTAAGGCGACGATTTAGCTCTATAATCCCCATTATGATTCTAAAAAAGTTGACATTGGGTTGGGAAGGGATTAAACCCCAATGGAAAAGCACAGCCCTAAGGAATGGGTGAAGGGGGAAACGGACTCCACCCTCTACGATTGATAGGAGAGGGAAGACAATCGTGGTTTCATTAGCCCTCTCCATATCGAGGGTGCTGTCTGTCACAAGTGACAGATGGACGTCATTAGGCATGGAGAAATGGCGTCGGAAGCTAGAAATTTGATCCGAGGAGAGGAGATCTTTTAAATGTTTTGCCATTTCCTTCAGCCTATAGGAATATGCTAAGCCAAAAACAAAGCAAGAAAAAAGATTCAAAGCAGAGAGGGAGAGAACTTACAAGAGACGAAGAGGATAGTGAAGAAAAGGAAGTTGTAGAGGTAATTCGGAAGGCAGTCCAGTGACGAGCGTCTAAAAATGTGTATGTATTTGAAAAGACGTCGAAATTTTAAATCACAATAAATAGAAGTGTATGAAGGGGCGGGAAGTTGAAATGATAACCGAGAAGCGTGTGCTTAGACATTTGCATTGGAATGAGGTCAGCCACCGAATTTCAGCTCTGACTTTTCGAGTTCGAAACCAAACACTCCAGCCAACTGTTGTTAGTGGAGGGCTTGGGGGGCAATTGTGGGGGCCGAATATTGGGAGTCGTAGAGAGGCCGAATAGTCAAACTTGGAGAGTCGAAATATATAGCACTCAGCGCCGTCTTGTACGCTCGAATCCTATCCTATTCGGCCAAATAGCCGGTTGAGCAAGGGGCCGAGTGAAAAGCGGTTTGCTACAAAAGAAGCAGAATGGCAAATTGAAAGTGGACCCAATCCCGAGGCCCAAGAAAGAAAAGATATAAATAGAAGAACATCAGCCAGAAAGAGGTACGTGAGAATTAGCATGTTTAACTTAAGGTACGAGCAATCAAGAGAGTATACACTGACTTATCCGTCAGAGTGCTAATTCTGGCACCTCCGACCGGAGTGTTAATTCCTTTTCAGGTGGCTTCCTGAGGATCACAAGCGTCCCCCAGGATCTGAAGAGTATTTCCAAACAACTTCACCATAATTTTTAATCGTTAAAAATCATTTTTAGTCGACTAAAATTATTTTAGTAGCCAAAGAATACCATTCGTCGACTAATAATTTAGTCGCCATAATTTTTTTTATAAATTTATTTTGAACTTTTATCAACTAAATTTTTAGTCCTAGATAAATTTTATCACTACTATGTTTTATTTAGTGATTAAAGTATATAGTCGCCAATTCTTTTTTCCATTATCGGCGACAAATTAATTTTGTAGCCAAACATCTAATTGACTCCTTTAGCTAGCAACCAAAATTTTTTGTAGGCAAAAGATTGTAGCTTTTTTGGTGACTAAATGTTTAGTCGCAAAAAATATCAACAGCTTTTTTGATGACTAAATTTTTAGTAGGCAAAAACTTCAAATTTTTTGGGCTACTAAATATTTAGTCACCAAATAAAATTTATTTTTCATCTTTTTTTTTTTTACTACAAATTATTTAGACACCAAAAATATTTTCTTTCTTTTGGCTACCAAATATTTAATCGCGAAAAAGCCTTTATTTCCTTTTGGCTACGAATTGGTTAGTCGCCAACAACTTCACTTCTTTTAGCTACTAAATGTTTAATCGTAAAAAACTTTCTTTAGTTTTTATTTTTATTTTTATACATATATATATTTATTTCACCACAACCTGTATTTATTCTGTCCAACCTGTACCTTGTATATAAAAAAAATAATAACAATCCAAGAAAATTTAACTTTTAACATCAAATTCGAAATATAATAGAAATTCCATACGAATCAAGCATAATCCAACCTAAAATAATAATTCTATACAAAACAAAGGATTATACAAAAATCATGTTTGCCGTACACAAAAAAAGAAATATCCACAATACCATGTCAAATGGTAATCTATACCATGCCAAAAGTAATATGTTCTATGCCAAAAACAATTTGTACCATGCCAATAGTTATCTGTATGAATAATAGTAATCCAAAAAAAAAAAAAAAAACAAAGGACAACATAATAACGGATTATAAAAAAAACAATGTCCTCCGCACAAAAATAAAGAATACCGCTTTTCCACGCCAAAAACCATATGTAAAAATAAAATTCACATCTACATCAAAATACAATACATCCACATCTACATCCACATCTATTAATTCATTCCCTATACAAATTATTAGTATTTTTTAAAATACAATACATCCACATCTACATCAAAATTCACATTCAAAAAATCATATACTGAGGCACTGACCGGACAACTCGGATCATTGTCACCCACAATGAACAATACAGGCACCTTTATATTAGCAACGACAGATGGGTCAATTCTTATGCCATAGAATGAAACCCCAATGCCAAAACAGGCACCCCTGTCCTGGGTGAGCGCATCTATTACTCGGCCACCTCCAAAGTAGAATCCGATGATACCAAGCTTCTTTGAGATTCCTGCAGCTACAAACTCATCCATCATCCATTTTTTCGAGGTTGTAATGTCTTTTGCAATCCTTTCCGGGGTTTGTTGTGCCAGCCATTCTTTAAATAAAGTCTTTGGTCTGTCCTTTGCCCATGGATCCCCACGAAACAAGTCCGGTACTAGTACACTAACAATATTTATTTCAAGAAAAACACCGGTAAAAATTATATAAAGGATCATTTTAAGAATCGTTAACAATGCTGACAAAGATATGGAAAGACAAGACAACATGGATATCAATGCATAGACCAGCAGCATTAGATACAGAATGCTCAAGTTTGTTCAGGTGCGAGAGGCATAAAACCGTAAATGAAGCCTTTTTAAAAATTTATTTGAAATATATTTTTCTTTTATGTAGAAATGCAAAACAAGTTTGTTCAGGTGCCACAGGCATCAAAAACTATAATGAAGCATTTTCAAAATTTTATTTGAAATATATTTTTCTTTTATGTTGAAATACAAAATTACTAATTACATTCAAGTTTAAAACTTTCAATTCCCAAAACGAATTGAAACCAGCAATATAATATTTATAAAAAAAAATTCGAGATTAAAGATAGCTCTCCCTACTTTTTTAATTGTTAGTGTGATCACAAATGGAAAATCTTATTTGCCTAGCACTGAGGCCACTTCTGACTAGATACATGTATGCCCTATTCCCAGTGCATCAAACATCATCTAATACAAGTGTCTTTGGTAGTTGTAGTGTAGTACAAATGTATTTTCACACATGATGTCTAAAATTTAGGAAACATACTTGTAACCGTTTCAGGCAACACGATATGCGAAATCTCTAGTGGATGAATCCTCAAATCCTAAGATATCGAACAAGAGCAAGATGCCGGTTCCATTGTTGTTCTTCACTGCCGTGAAACAATAAGCAAGGATACTGTTATCTCCCTCCCCTATCGAAATCTCAACTCCATTGACTAGCTCACAAGCCTCGTCATTTATACTGTCTTCAACTTCCACTGGGCTGCGAGACACTTTACAAGCCATAGATTTTATAAAACATAACGAGGGCAGGCGAGGATTTGAAATTGCAGATTCTCTGGACAATAACTGAAGCCTTTATACTCAAAATTTCCAATTATGAATAACAACTTTTTACCACTATAACATATAAAAGGCAGAAAGAAGACATTTGTTTTAAGTGAAATACTCTTATGTGCTCTACTTCAAGCATAAAATGCAAATCCAAAATATGCATATTTGACCAGACCAATTATGAATATAAATATTCCATTTTACAGCCAAAAAAAGACAATGACAAGTAAACAACATATGATTGGCACTCCTATTGTTTTCTTCTGTAAATTGTAGAACTAGTTTCCTCTACTTGTTTACAAGTGATCTAGGTATGGCTATAAGAAGAAAATGTTCACTTGGGTTCGAATGATAACAAATTAAATTGATAAATATACCAAATTATCACAACACACAATTTACATGTTGAAGCATCATTTATTTTGCAAGCAACGTGTCACTGGGATGGGATGGGAAGTGTTGTAGTTACCATTTAAGAAATGCATTTTCAGGTCAACCTTGGTCATGGAAACTCTCTCTTTATACATCAATTTTTCTCACCATATCATGCCAAGCAAAATATACCCAAATTAAAACCATCAAAGGTCGTATACCAGAAACTATATGAGGCCATTCACCCCGTATATGAGTATGATGAATAAGACATGGCAAAGGATTTCAATGGTTAACTGAATGTAAACCATGGTTGCCTATTTTTACCTAATTAAGTGAAGGTTAAGGTCACAAATCATAATTTTTGTAAGTTTCAAAATCAAGAATAGACCATTTTACATTTCTAAAGATCAACAACATAAAGCATCCATCCAACCAAAAACTCAAATATGGGAGCTCTTACTATTAAGATGGTGGTCTAACGAGAGAATTTGTTCCCCACAAATCCTTTTGCTTGGAATCCTTGATGTCAATTTTGCAAATGACGCTAATAACGGTGCCACATGTAACGTAAGCTTCAAATTTCCAAATGTGTTGACATTGAAACTTCTATGGATCTTTTAGGACACCCAAATGTCATTCTATTTTCCTTGTACACGAATGTGCTTAAATTATCAAAATTACCACTTACAACTTTATTCACATACAGAAGCTACATTTCACACACACCAACCATGAACAAATTAGGTGGAGGGGGCGGGGGGAGGTGCTATGGCAGAAGGGTCGATAAACATGACAACAATACCAGATACATCTACCTTGCTTACTAATGATTCTAATCTGGTTCATTCCTCAGCCCACAACCACTTCCCATCCCCAACCCTTGCCCAAATCTTGACTCATACATAAATTTGAGTAAACAGCCACTAAAACCCCCTCCACTCCTTTACTCAAACCTATACCAACTTGAGTTTCACTCAAATTTTGACTCAAATCAAGGGAGACTCATTTCCATTACTCAAATTTATATCCAATCAAAACTTGAAACATAGGTGCATTTACCCAAAATTTCCAAATTCTCCTTTACTCTGACTCCTGGCATCCACTCAAAACTTAACACTAGGTAATTTTACTAAAATTTGATTTTATCAATTGGAGTGTTTTATATCAAATGAAGCCTTTTACTAAAACTTCTACTCAATTTATTTATGTTTATTTTTATCTTTATTGATTTTTTTTTGCTGATTATAGAGTGATTCTTTAAAACCAAAAAAAAAAAAGGAAAAAAAAAAAGGTGTAATATCATTTAATTAATTCAAGATTCACAACTGAATCAACCCAAACTATAAGAACCAGATCAGTACTATAATCAGCACGAATCTCAACAACCCCTTAATATTTCTTCAAAAATCTGAACAATCAATAAAAAAAAACAATTTTAATAATAATAATAAAAAGCAATGGAAACAAACTTACAGAAAAGGGAAGCTGAGGAGAAGCAAAAGTTGAAAACAAGTGAGGGTGGTGATGGTTGAGCTGCCTTCTAAGTAAGATTGGAGCCGAAAACAAGGTTGATGATGCCAACCCCATAGCCATATCCCTCTACTCTTTTACTCTAAAAATGGTTGCAAAATTCAACTGCAGAATGGAAAAAACAAACAAGTGGAAGATGAATCATCATCATCATCATCCATTACAAATATGTAATGGATATTTATTGTGGTTCTTTTTCAAGGATTTAAATCAACCAAATTTGGGCCTGAAAATCATATTCCCCCAAATCACCCCCATTGTGTGGTTGGGGGCCCTAGTTGGTCATGAGTTAACCCGACCCGCTTACTGTTTTTGTCTTATTTTTATTTATTTAGAAACTCTCAATTTTAGTTTAAAAAAGTCAAAAAAATCACTAAAAAAAATCAACTACTCTCTTTATTTATTTATTTTTTGTATGTTTTTCTCTAAAAAGTTAAAAAAAAAACACCAAAAAAGTAAATTTCGAAAACAAATCTTAATTTTTTCTAGTGTATAAATGTTATGGACCACAAAAAGATCCCACTAAAAAAATTACTTTATTTGTTATTTTGAAATAATATATTTGGACCACTAAAGAATAAAAAAATTATACAAATGCCCAGTTGTTGGAAATAAAAATGACATGTGAATTTTGTCATAAAATAGTATTTGTAAATATTTCATTTTGACTAGTATAATACTTGTCCCATCACTGGATCATTGCCCTACGATAATCATATAATAGTCATAATTTTGAAGAATTTCTTGAAAGGAAACTAAAACGCCGTGTTTAGTTGAAACACAATAATGCTCAGGTATGGGGATGGCTCCAATTTTCATCACAAGACCCATTTGCAACCATGAATATAGGAAGCCATTAATTCCATAGAGTGCCTAAACTAACTTAAGAATATACATCATTCTATCCATCAAAGAGCAATTATATTGACCCAACTGCATGGAATTATAGAGACAACTAATAATCTCTACTTTCTAAAGAACTCAATTGAAGGAAAACAGTCAGTTAACAATGTATCTTCCCAATTGCTTAGGTTTTCTTCATCAATTACACAAGTCAAGAAATGATGGATCTTGATACCTGCTTCGGTGGGAAAAGAAGTAGCATTTAAAACAAAAATTTCCCAAATACAAAGGTTCTTGGCCAATATTCACCAAGTGACAGTAGGTTTCCATCTCTTCTCAATAAACAACAAGGCTACTTGCTCTCAATTTTAGATGTGGAAACTCGCTACTGAGGAAGAAAACTGAATATTGTGACGTGTGAGTAACATAGTAAGAGGAAAATGGATTTCCTTGCAATTAAACAAGTATTTTCTCTTCTAAAGATGAACCATGAAAGTACTGTCAAGCATTAAATATGATTGCAGAAGATCAGACATCAGTCAATTGAAAAAATGATTTTCTCACCAATCCATGCAGGAGAAAATAAAAAGAAAATAAACAGAAAGAAGTAACAACAAAAATGGCAACGAAACCTATGGCCTGTCCAGCTATGGATTTGCTATCCTCACAATATGCATAAAATTCAGCTAAAAAGGAGAGGAAATGAAAGAGAAAGGGAGCCAAACCACAAACCATTATATTTGCTTTGAGAGAAGTGTGTACAAAGTGTCTACGTGTAGAGGTCGTAAGACAAAGCTTTGAGTTGCGAATGCAGTGAACACTACAATTAAGAACGAGAACAAAAATAGAAAAACCCACTATGAAATTTGGGACCTTACGTAGCATAATTGAGAAGAAAAAAAAAATTGAAACTCATTATCAAGTAACCATGAAGATTATAAATTAATTGAGAAAATGTATAGGCACTCTATAAAGAAACCATTGAGACGCAATAAAGAAAACATATTGTAACTCAATAAAGAAACCATTGACACTCTAAAGAGACAACTCATTTAGGTGCATTAACACTAGCCACCGAATCAACGACCCTCAAAACCCTATAATATTTTTCACAAACCCCAATTAGTCTATCAAAACCACAAAAATAAAATAAAAAATATAAATAATTCATTTAGCAATTGATTGTTGGTTCATAAAAAGCCAGAGAATTTAGTAAAAGGACTTGATCATACATTCAACAATGGAAAATAATCAACAATTAAATGCACACCTAGTAATATCTATCATGTACAAATTAATATGTGCCTTCTCAACAAACTTGGAGAAAGTGAGTATAATATGTGAGAGAGAAAAGGTTCCATATAGGAGGTCAATAACCCATTCCAACTATTTCTAGCCTTTAAAAAAAATATTGGATGAAACTCATCAAGATGAAGAATAATTAAAAAAGTAATATGAATGACAGTTGAAAGAAAAAAGAAGTTATTTAAAAAAAAATTTATGCAAGGTTCCATGAGAATCAACAAAGTTGCATTTTTGTAACATCCGTGACAAGAAACTTCATGTCTTTTACCGAAGAAAAAAACTACTTGAGCAAAGGGCATAATTCATACAAATATAGATTACACTAAAACTATTAAGCATAACAAACATTTTGTTCCTGGAGATGATTTCATTTTTATTGAGCTCTTGATATATTTATTTGCCGACCCCATTTGATGGAACTTAAGGCTTGGTTTGGTTTGGTTTGGTTTGGTCTGGATATATTTATTTCATTTTCTAGACTTGTTCGGTAAATCAATTTTCTATTCAAGAATGAGCTACTAACTAGCCGCCATGGGTAGACTGCATATAAAAAAGAAGTTATTTGCGAAAAAAGTATGAAAAATTATGAGAATCAACAAAGTTGCATATAGAAACTTGGCTCAACAAGACCTGAATCCCATATATTAAACTCATATATACCTGCCACATTGCAAGACAAATTGTCAATTTAATTCTTCAACATATCTAATCAACTAAGAGTTACAATCCACAATGATAGTTATACCTGCCACACTACAAGAGAAATTGTCAATTTAATTCTTCAGCATGTCCAATCAACTAAGAGTTACAATCCACAATGAGAATTACTTTAGTGAGGATCAAAACCCAAGCAAGGGCCCCTGATATTTGATAATATTTCCAAGTTAATATGAACAATATAGAAAAATCTAGCTGAAATCCAAAAATTATAGAAGCCAAAAGCTTACTAATTCAACAAGGACAATAAATTGGTAGACCGTGGAATTAAGATACACGGGCAACAGATTAAAAGATCTCAATTCAAGTAATGTTGAACAACACAATAATCTTACTTTTTCTACACATAGAATATATCATTCACTTTCCACACATTCCATTTGTTAAATTCAACAATGGTCATGAACTAAACTAAATTTTAACCAAATCACCATAACATGCAAAACCTATAAATATTAAGATCATATATTTTTCAAAAAATACATTAAACCCATTATCACCAAATAGAGAAGAATATAGCCAATTAAACCTATTAAGGAAGAATTGACAATGTCCTTCCAAACACAAACAATTACCCACCCCTTTCCTACATTTATTTATCTTCATTCATTTCGTCATTTTTTTTTCCTTTTTTCTTTTTGTGTTCATCAATATCAATTCCCCCTTTCTTCCCTTTGTGCTTGTACAAATAGAGTTGGGTTAACAAACCAACTATGCAATGCAAGTGTGCATGTGTGTGTTTTCAATTATTAAAGCACACCACATATTCTATAATTAACTTGGAAAATGAAACTATGACTACAAGGAGCAGAAATAGAATTGATTTAGAAGTGTGAAAGAGGTGGAGAAATTGATCGATCATGAAAAAAACATAAAGTCGGTGCATGCCAAAAATCGATTAAGAGAGATTTTTAAGGCTTCTCAGAAATCGATTTGAGAGAGAGGGGGGGGTTATTGTTACAGATGGAGGGATTTTTAGTTTTGGAAGTGGTAGGGGCGTGGGAGTTAGGATGAGGCTTTGGTAGAGGGAAATCATTGAAGTGAAGAGGGCAAATAGAGAGAGAGAGAGAGAGAGAGAGAGAGAGAGAGAGGTCCATATATACCTGATATCTATCTGGTTGGAGAGAACACCTTCACTTCAACGATGGAAGCCAATAGAGGCTTGTAGTTCGTTGTGGCTGGAACTCAACAGAGGCTACTAGTTATTGCAGGAAATTAAGGATTACACAGAGATGGTGAGAGCAGCAGAGGAGGAGTGAGAGATGAAAAAGAGAGAAAGAAGCATAATCGTTGTGGATGTGGGGGAGTGAAAGGAAAATAGGAGGAGAGAGAGTTAACCAGTTGCTCAGGTTTCCCAATTTTTTACCATTAAACAATCCAATGGCCCTGATCAATTGTTTGCAATTCAAGGGCAGATAATTGGGTTGCATATGATGTGCAACCTTTAATGGGCTGCACAGCCAAACAGCTCCCTAAAAGAATATATATGTCATTTTTTTTCTATCTTGTATTATCTTTTTATTTTTCATCAAAAAACTTCTTCAACCTATTAGAGATTATTTCTATAGTATATAATTTTTTTTCTATATATACATACAATTTATATATCATATTTATGCATATAAATATATTCGTATATATGATAAAAAAAAATTATTTTTCTTTTAACCTCGCCAATAATAAAATGTTGGTTTCGTCCTTGGGCACAAGTACAACATAATGATCCCCATCATCTTCAATTTGACTTCATCCTTCAATTTGAGAAAAATGTGCACTGTAAAAGGAATCTTTTAGTTGTTCCTAATGCTGAACTGTCCAAAACCTTTGATTAAACTATGATTGCCAGCAAACTTTCCTACTTCCTTGGGAGAAATTATTCAATATTCTCAAAGTATTACGTGTTTGTACTTCTTAGTCAATAAACCCTAACTTGGACTAAGTTTTCAACGTAAAAAAGAAAAACACTTAAAAAAAATCTAATAATAAGCAAAAAATGATACCCTAGCTACGTAGGTCGCATTACCTTAATAAACAGACTAAAGTTTGAGTCTCTCTACCTTACCTGACAAAAACATGACAAAGGAAAAGAAAATACGATCAAAACATTTTATAAAAGAAGAAAAAAAAGGGAAAAAAGAAAAAAATAAAGCAAGAAGAGAATAGAGACAGGGGACAGTATATCATGCAACACTAAACTCAGGCTGCTATCCAACTCAATTTCCCCAAGGTTTAGTTTGGAAAGCAAAGAGCATGCAGGTCGGGCCTCCACCAAGGAAACACAGCCACTATAGCACTTGTTTATCTATCCTAATAGATGTACTTATCAAAAAATTAAACAAAATTGAATTTCATTAAGGCAGTGTCATGTTACTAAGTGAACAACCTCAACCTCATCATAGGGCACAATCAATGCTAGAAACTATCAAGTTGTGCTAGATACAATTTAATTTATGAATTCAATTTTACCTTTCATTTTGGAATGGCTTCCCAAAAATAAAAGTAGAGGTGGAGATTATAAAATGCTAGTGGATGAAGTCAAAGCAACCTAACATAGTGTGAAAACCCACATGCACTTGCTTAGGGCTTTATTTTTCTAGTCAAAAAGTCTTATTCAAACTTGAAAACTAAAGCCATAGTTGTGTAAGTATCAATGCACCTTCCCTATTAACATCCACCCAACCCTAGCTTCATCAAATTAACCTCATAAACCCTAGCTTCATCAATTAACAGCTTTCAAAACTCAAAATTATACAAAATTAAAAAACCAAAATCAAAACCCTAGAAACTTTTGTGTTCTATACCAAACACTTGAAAAAACGTACACACAAAATCAACTTACAAAACCTAAAGAAACAGAACAAGAACACTCCAGATTTATAGATTAATATAAAATAAGCATCAATCGACCAAAATATAAATTAAAATTACACTCTTAACAGCAATCAAAATGATAAAAATCGAACAAATTTGAATGAACCAACCAGAACTCACCTCATGCACAGATAATCAGTGTGATCTTGAAAGTATCTTCAATGACATTGAAAATGTACAATAACAGAGATTGGGAACATAGCTCTGTTCGTTATGAGAGAGAGAGAGAGAGAGAGAGACATTTGCAATTTGCACCTCCAGAAGATCGTCGGCTGTCGATTGAGAACAACTTGAAGGAACTTGATTCAGAATAATCTGAAATTGCCTATTTACCATTGTTCCATGAGCATTGAATAATTTCTCCTATTTACCAACTGAATGAAAATCAAAATCAAGTTACACAGACAATTTAATCAATTAAAAATATATTAAGTTAACTACAATGGATACAGAAATAATCCCAACCCCAAACCTGATTTTTTCAATCTCTAATTTTTCAATTGAAACCCATGAGGCCATGAAACAAATATTACATTCAAATTGTAAATAGGCAAGAGACGAGATAAAATATAGAAAACAAAATTAAGAAAAGAACAAGTAAGACAGTAAGTAACCAACTAGGCAAAGAATTCATTATTAGATATAATGTATCAAATTCTACCAACAAATTTCACCCAATATATCTTATAATCAAGTTGTGCGAGAAACAGTTTGACTCATGGAATTGCCTATTTATCGAGAAATAGAGCTTTAGGGATTTCAAGCCATACCTCTTCAATGAGAACTCTTTTGAACCAATAAGCTACTGGAGAAGACAGAGATCTTCAAGAAGCCTTCGAAAGCAAGAGACGAGAGCGACAGATGATAACGAGCAAGAGAACGGACAGAGAAATCAGAGAGAGAGAGAGAGAGGGAGAAACCATAGATTCAAAGCAAGGAGAGAAATTTTTAGGGATTTCAGAGCCCTACCTCTTCAATCCTTGCACAGCCTGCGACTTCGATCTCCATTCATGGAAGACGACCAGAGAAGAGAGAAGGGAGTCCTGTTTAGCCAAACAACAGAGAGAGAGAGGTGACTGATGAAAGTGGAGAGAATGGCTGGGAAAGTTTCAACCGGTTTAGCAGGTAAATTGTATAAACTGTATAAAATATTGAAGGGTTTAGATTAATTTAATCAAATCTAATGGCTAAGAATTAACTTGCATATGGCGTGCAAGTTTCAAGCCTTGCACACTACAACAGCTCCCTTGAGAATAATACAAAAAAGCTAAATGGTTTTATCTGTAAAATGACTGAATTACCCTCCTTTGTTTGCATTCTGCAAGGCACTCTTCTTGAGGGTAAAATGAGAATTTTGTCCTATAATCGTGAGGGTAAAATGGAAATTTTGCATTCCAAACATGTGATGTGACATGATATTTTACAAATTTCCAAAAAAGTAAAAAAAAAAAAAAACAGAATAAGCAATTGCCAAACACCCACACTGGTTGGTTTCGAATTTGAATTTGTGGGAAAGCATCAATTTTCTATGTTAGTAATTGTAAATCAAGTGATACCATAAGTGATAACAACTAAAACAAAGTAAACAGAGGCTTCATTTGGGAAGTGAGTTAGCTTTTTGATTTTTTGACCATTAGTTTGGGGTTAAAAGCCTTGTTTGGGCTGAATTTTTTAGTTTTTTTGACTTTTTGTAAGAGAAAAACTGAAATAATTATGATTTAGATGTGACATTTTAACTTATTGACTTTTTAATCTATTTTATCTGTTTGTGACTATTTTAACTAAAAAAACTCCAACCTAACATGCCAAACAAGGGAGGGCAGAGACAAAGGGTAACAAAACTATTAGAACCTTTGATTTAAGATTTGGGTTTCTTTTCTTTTTTTTTTTTTTGTTTGTTTTTGGGGGACTATTAAACCAAAATATATTACTTAAACTTAAATACATTTGTTGCCAGCTCAAGCACTAGCTGAATTACATCTCTTCCAACCTTACTAATACATAAATAGTTAAAAAACTTCGAATAATATATGATATCATTAATAATAGTAACAATGAGCCAAGTTATCTCCATGCATTGCTTTTGAAGCATTCGAACCATAACTTGGCAATTTGTTTGAACTGTGACACATTTCATCCCCTCATTCACAACCCATTGAACAATTTCCAAGCATGCCTTCTGTTAGGTCCCTTAGTCTTGTCAAATCCATGAACAAAACTTAAGTCGTTGAGTTGTAATTTCCTTGCTGTTTTGTCTTGCTCGCTCGAGCGAAGAAGTCCTCGCTCGAGCGAAGACTGCGTTTGGAAAAAACCTGAGAGAGGTGAATGTGCGCTCGAGCGCAAGTTGCGTGGCTCGAGCGAAGCCACTTATGGAAATCACGCGAGATAAGTTCCTCGCTCGAGCGAGCTTCACAGTCCAGGATTTCTATAAGTATTTTTTTTACTCCAAAACTAGGATTAGGTTTTTTAGATCTACTTTGAGGTTTTCTAAGATTTTCTTATGGAGTATTTTTTGTGAGTTTTCCTTGATAATTTAAATGAGGATTAAACTCATGAATTGACAAGCATAGATCAAGGAGGTTGATTGATTACATACAAGAGTAGTCTTCTTTGGTGGATTCCAAAGATTCAAACGTGGAGTTTCAAAGGAGTTTGATTCTATACGTAGTCGTTGATTCGACAAGTGAAGTTGCGGATTTAACTTCAGATTAATCAGTTCCGAGACGAAGGCTTGGTGAAAGAGTTACAGAAGGTTTGAAGACAAATTGGATGAGTTGGGTAATTTGTTTGTTATCTTTGTAATATTTCTTTCCTCAGTAGTGGATTGATTAGTGGCGTTTCTGTAGACACCCCATTTTTGACCGTCCTCAAGACTTGGACGTCACTGATTAAACACTCAGTGATCACCCTTGTTCTTGTTCGTGTTCGTTTTGAGTTCCCGGAGGCCTCGGCTGCGCGCCTTGCCTCAGGATCTCTTAACTCGTTCGTTTAGTATTTGGTTTTGCACCAAACACTTGTGTTTTTGCCTTGGAAGGCAGGGACTGGCTTGTTGGTCATCCCCACACTCCACCGGCCCTCCCTTTACATCACCGGCCATTCCTTGTTGCTACCGGCCGTGGTTGCTTGGTATCAATGACCGGTCGGCACTCTCTGTGGCCGGCCGGCACTTTATTTGGCCGGTGACCTATTTTTCCTGCCGGTGACCCTTCTGCACCCCTTTAGGCTTGGTGCATGCCAGCTGTGCCAGCTGGAATACACCAACACCACTCCCCATGCACGGGGATGGCTGTTTTGAGCCCTTGACCCCCTAGTTCCTTTTAGAAGGATGAACCCTTGGCCAAGCTTCTTGGGGAAGCTTGGCTAGCTGTCCCAGCTTCTTCAAGAAGCCATGAACCATTTGCACCCTTTGCCCCTTTTCATTTAGCTTCCTTGAGAAGCTTAGAGCCTTTTCTTTGCTTATATAAGAGCCCTTTTTCCTCCTTTGTCTAGGGTTAGAAGTTTGAACAAAAAAAATCAGAGAATATATACATACACATCTATCATATACTCTCTCTCTATATATCCCCCTCTCTCTCATCCTTTGTGTGTGTGTTGTGGCCTAAAAGTGTAGTTTTAGCTTAGTTTTGCACTAACACACACAATACCACACCTTACTTCGACCTTGAGGGACTTAGAGGGTTTATTCTTGAGTTTTTGGACTTACTTTGACCAGAAGAGAGTGGCTGGACCTGCTGTTCTTGAGGTGTTCTTCAAGGGTAACTATTTTGCTTTAGTTTCTCCAATTTTGAAACAGCTTTTTACTTGTCTTGCATGATGATTTGAGCTTTGTGTATAACTAGAAAAAGTCTTATATTTGCATGCTTTAAATACTTCATTGAGGTCATTTTGTGGTTTGCGGTCGAAATCACCCTCTTAGGCCTTATTTGGCCCTTTTGGTGCTTCCATTGCTAGGCTTGATTTGCTTGAGTGTTTTGTTCTCTTCACCACTGAAATCCAGTGGATTTTCAGTGGTAAAGAAGAGGGTTTGAAGTCTTGTATAGGGGAGGGACACCCCTCTTCCCTTTGTCCCTCTTTTATCCTTGTTTTGGCTTAAAGGGCAACATGCATGCTTGGTTTGTTCTTGGCTCCATATCAGATGTTTTTCGTGCTATTTAGGTCACATGTTATCTCTGTTTTTGGTCGGATTTGTGACCCTTTGCATGCTTAACATACTTGCTTTGTATTCCCTTGTTTGTGCCTAGAAATGCATCATGACTTTTGACTACCATGCTCTCATATCTTGGCTTTACTTTGTGAAGTTCTTAGCCATATTTTATCATGCTTAAGGTCTGTTGGCCACTGATTTGGTCTTTTTTAGCATGTTCGGTATAGTTGCTTCACATTTTGGCTTGTGAGTCTTGAATGTGTGAATCATAAACATGCATTGGTTAGGCTATTTCAATGATTGGGAATCATTTAACATGCTATTTCAGTCCCTATACCATGCTTACATGTCTCCATTTATCATCTCATTCATGCCTTGAAGAGTTGGCCTTTCATGACTAGGAATAGGTCATTGTGCATAGCCCTATGTTTGAGGCTTTGGGGCTGCCATATCAGGGGTATTTGGGGCTTATTTTGCATGTTAAAATTCTGTTTTTGGTTGTATGGTTCATGCCATGTTTGCTTGGGGTAATGGTAGTAGAATGCCCTTTTGTTGTGCCTTAGCTTTGGGCCTCTTTGACTTGCATGTTTGTTGTGCATATTGTCCATCATTTGGGATGCTTTTGGCCACTGTTTCGAGGTGGGCTAAGGTCTGCCCCTTCATGGTGTAAGTCCACCATTGCTTACTTGTCACATGTTTGTTGCATGTTTGATTCATGATGTGTTGTCACATGCTAGTTCTTTTGCATACTTGCCATGACATGTTGCATTGCATTTGGCATGCCTTGCATCTTAATCTTATGTTGCATCTTTGAGCCATGTTTGCATAACATGCATTACATTGCTTGGTTTAGGGTGTCAAGCCAAGTGTGAGGATTGAGAAGTGTTCATACTCCAAGTGATGTAACACGTCTCAACTCTCGGTCACCGAGGCCCTTGACTTTGACATGATAGGGTCTTGGAATTCATTTGTGTGTTGCATGCATTTTCATTGAATTGCAACCTTGGCCTCTTAGGCCATCATGCATCAAAATGCACAATTGATGGCCCGAGGATCGAGGGCCATGCTCCCTTGAGTCCACTGCATGATGGGGAGTGTGACCATGCTTACATTTGCTTGAAATTCCATGCCATACACTGTCTGTCCTTTGTTGCTGTCAAAAACCAGTTCTGCAGGAATTTTTGGCCGACCGGCCGTTTATAGTGCTGACCGGCCATGGATGAATGGCTGATAACATGAAGTCCAGCCGATGGACATTTTCCATGGCCGGTGGGTATTTCCTTCAGCCGATAGTACTCTACAGTGTGCAGGGAATATGTCCCAAGACTTTGGCAGTTTTCAGAAAAGCAGGGCAGTGTAAACAGAGGCAGCGGTGGCATGGTACGGGTTTTCCGGGCGAAACGGACTCAAGCATGCATCATTCGCGCATTCCAAGGCGGGGCTGTGGCCTTTTCCCTTTTGCATTTATTTTGTTGATTAATTAGGAGTTTTGTAATATTTAATTTGTAATAATTAATTTAGTATTATTTATTCGGACTGTAATATTTATTTGGACCCTCCGAGTGAGGGCAATTGTGTAATAAGTGTGTGTGTGAGTGCGTGTATGCCTTCCAATCCCACGTCTTTCTTCCCTTTTATTTACCTGCTTATGATGGTAGACTACGGCATGTTTAAATTAGCATATAGTATGATAGCATGTTTGCATTCATTCATCCGTTTTGCATGCATCGGGCTCGGCGCATCATTCTAACTGCATCTGTATTTCAATTTCAAATTGAATACGTGTTAATTGCAGCATTTCACATGTCATTGTAGATTAGCCGAGCCTATCTAAGTTGCATTCTGCAGGTGTTGCATTAGCCATCTTAACATGAACTAGGATCATGCACTTGATTACTAACCAGTTTTTGTTTTGGCTTGGAGTACTAGGTGAGCTTTTATGCTTTAGCATACAGCATGCGTGTGAGTGTTGCCATAATAGCATGATTACCATGAGGTTAGCTGCTTATGTGATATAACTGCTTGAATGCCTGTGGGTGGAGGTTGAATCACCTAAATTGGAATAATGCATTAAAACTGTGAGTTTTAAGCCCACTAGATAGTGGCAAAACCTTCTTTTCTAAAGCCCACTCGAGGGTGGTAAAACCTGCATTTTAGCCTACTTGCGAGTAGCAAACCATTTTCAAAACAAACACGCAATGTTTTGTTCCAATCTAGGTGATTTGGTCTATACTTGTTTGCTGTGCGCATAACATAGTAATTCTAGGCTAATAACTGGATAAGAACACATAATGCTTTCAAAAACAAGATATCACGGTTAGTAGAGGCCGATCTTCGAATCGGGCGAGAGGGGGTGCTCATAACTGACCTTCCCCAATTGTACCCAAGTTCCCGAGCCGAGGCAACTTTGGTGATGACGGACACGTGGCCTTTGGCACCGAGTCAGGGTTTCCTAAATTTCCCAAAATAAAATATTTAGGTGGCGACTTTGTATCTGGAAAAGCAGTCCATGTTTGGCACTTCTTTAAAAAAAAAAAAAAATCTGTTTTTCTCAAAACGATTTGCCGGATTTGGACTCTTTGGTTCAGATTAAGAACCGACAGCAAAAGGGAGTCCGAACTGTAGAGTGAGGCCCAAGGGCGCGTCTATAGTTTTGCCCGCGATTTTTTATTACAATTGAAGGTACTTCAATTGTGGTTTTTCCACGTAAAAATCATTTGTGTCGATTTATTGTTTATTTCGAAAACAACAATCTAAATCACTTTCGTAAGTGCTTGATAATTTAGATTGTGTTTTGAATGATTGGGAATTAAAATATTTTAATCATGATCTAATCATGAATCACTTAGGATTTTCAATTGGTATCAGAGCAGGTCACTCTTTGTTTTTTATCAAAATTATAGGAGTGTGATTTTGTGTGATTGGTGATATGGATTCAATTCGTGAAGGTAACTCGACCCATAGACCTCCGTTACTTGATGGTACAAACTATTCTTATTGGAAAGCTCGTATGAGAGCGTTTTTAAAATCCATCGATGAGAAAGTTTGGCACTGTGCTCTATGGATGGAGTGAACCTACTGTCACCGTTGATGGTATTGAGATTCCCAAACCCCTTGATAAATGGGACACAATCGATTATCAAAACTCGAGTTGGAACAACAAGGCTCTCAATTCCCTTTTTTGCTCCGTCACACCTGAAGAGTTTCGTCGTATCTGCACATGTGAGGTAGCAAAAGAGGTTGGGGACATTCTTGAAACAATTCACGAAGGTACTACTTCTGTCAAAAGGTCAAAACTTCAATGTCTCACCTCTGCCTTTGAAACCCTTTTTATGCGTGATGATGAGACGTTTGATGATTTCTATGCAAAACTTAGTGACATCGTGAATTCCTGTTTCACACTCGGTGAAAAAATCCCTGAAGCTAAAGTTGTTTGAAAAATTTTGAGGTCTTTACCTGAGAGGTTCCAATCAAAAGTGACAGCCATTAAGGAGGCTCAGAATGTTGATACTCTTAAGCTTGATCAGTTGGTTGGAAACTTGCAGACTTATGAAGCCCACCAGATTTCTAAGAAAAAAAAAAGATAGTGTGGCTTTCACTAGTGCTCATGAGGCTACAAAAACTCTGGAGACTGAGTTTGATTTAGAGTCTGAGATGACGGCTATGTTTACTAAACAGTTTAAAAAAAATTTGAAGAAAGAGAAGCCTAATTTCAGAGACCCTATTTCAAAAGACAAGAGTAATGAAAAACCCAAAACTTTTCCACCAAAACTTGCTCCAAAAACTGAAAAGAAGATTGTAAAGGGGCAAGGGGTCAAGTGCTATGAATGTCAAGGGTTTGGCCATATTGCCCTTGAATGTCCTTCGAAAAAGAATCGAAAGAAAGTCTGCACAGTGACTTGGGATGATGAAAGCGGGTCGGAGCAAAAACACGAAGAACCTGAATCCCGTGAAGACGGGGATAGTGCTTTCATGGCATTTTGGTCCACTTTCACTCAACCTCTTCCAAAGCTAGTGGAATTAGCTCGTGGTCAGAACCTGCATCATGCTCCCACCTTTGACGAGAGTAACTACTTGTATTGGAAGATTAGAATGAGGGCGTTTCTGAGAGCTTTCGATCCAGAAGGCTGGCAAGCCATTGAAGAGGATGTTGAAAGTGTTGACAATCCAAGCAATTAAAGAGTTCTGACTACTATTCGTGGAGCTATTTCTGATGAAGAACAGTAACGGGTTACTCACCGCACAAATGCTAAAGATGCATGGGACATTCTGAGCCAATTTCATGAAAGAGGAGAGTCATCTTCACCACCATCCATCACCTTTTCTGCCTTAGTTGCTCGATTAGATAAGGTCAAGGAGAATGAGGAGCAAAAAGATGATGATGAAACATCATAAGACAATGATGAGATTACTGGTGATGATCTACAACAAGCTTACGAAAAGCTTTACGATGAATCTTTGAACCTGTCTAAAATCAATGACAAACTCACTCTCAAGCTCAAAGCATGTGAAAGCGAGAATGTCAAGCTAAAAGGAGAACTTGTAGCAACAAAGCAGAATGTCATCAAGGTCTCAAGTGACAGGCAAGACCTATGTGGAAAACTTCTATCTTGTGAAATTGAAAGGAATGAACTTCTAAAAGTGTATTCCACATATGAAGAGAAGCTTGAAAGCCTTGAGATGTCACAAGCTACATTTAAAGAGATAGTCTGTCAGAAAGATGAAGAACTCCGTATTGCTAGAGCCACAATTGCCATGTGGAATAAAGGTTCCAAATCATTAGAAGACATCCTCGGGTCTCAACAAATGGGTTGTGACAAAAGTGGGCCAGGCTATGGTGTGACAGCTCACAAGGGACAAGCCTCTGCATCACATGACCTAAAGACTCAAGCAAAGGGAAAGTTGAAGGTAGACCAGGGTGATCCCTCTTTTCATCTACCTAAAGGGGGTAAGATCAATAAAAGGGAGGTAAAAGCTATTTTTATTTGTCATCATTGTGGTAGGTATGGCCACATTCGTCCTTATTGCTTTGAATTGTTTGGTAAGGTGTCTCAAAAGGGTAGAAATTTGAATACTTTTTGGGTTAGGAGACAACCTTACATGTCTAGGTGGAATACCAAGATTCATAAGGGTGTTCACAATGCCAAGACATTTACCAAGACCGCAAGACCTGATTTTGTTAAGACCAAAAAGATTTGGGTGAGAAAAGATGATTTGACTTGTTTAGTTATTCACACTGCTCTAAAAGCACGTGACGCACACATGTGGTATCTTGATAGTGGGTGCTCTCGTCACATGTCCGGTAACAAATCCTATTTCACCTCCCTTAAAAAATATGAAGGAGGAATTGTAACCTTTGGAGATGGTGGCACTTTTAGAGTCATTGATAAGGGCTTTATAAGTGTTGCTGGTCTTCCCAAGCTGGAAAATGCTTTACTTGCTGATGGTCTTAAAGCAAATCTTTTGAGCATTAGTCAAATGTGTGATTCCCACCATGAATAAATGTGAAATTTTGGATAAAAAGGGAAATACTGTCTTGCATGGAGTTCGCACATCTGATAACTGCTATGAGATTGTTACTACTAATGATCTCACTTGTCACTCTGCCATCATAAGTAACATTGATTTGTGACATCAAAGATTAGGTCACATGAATTTCAAAGACGTAACTAAGATAGCCAACAAAGAGCTTGTGAGAAGAGTTCCTAAACTGGGTAAGAATCTGAACCATGTGTGTGGACCATGTCAACTTGGAAAGCAAACTCGTGCCCCTCATAAAAAGGTGAACAGCTTTACAACCAAACGTCCTCTTGAATTGGTTCACATGGATTTAATGGGTCCTACTCGCACTGAAAGCATTGGAGGTAAAAGATATATTTTTTTAACTGTTGATGATTTTACTCGATTTTCATGGGTAAATTTTTTAAGGGAAAAATCTAATACGTTTGATGTTTTCCAGGCCTTAGTCCTTAAAATCCAAAATGAACAGGGTGTTTCTATTGGGATATCATAAGAATCCGAACTGATCATGGCCGTGAATTTGAAAACAGTTTGTTTTCGGATTTTTGTGATATGCATGGAAGTAAGCATGAATTTTCTGCACCTATTACTCCACAACAAAATGGAGTGGTTGAGAGGAAGAACAGAGTTTTTCAAGAAATGGCTAGGGTCATGCTCCTTAGTAAGAAACTTCCTCCAAAGTTTTGGGCTGAAGCCCTAAATACTGCTGTTTATGTCAGAAATCACGTGTATTTAAGGCCCGACACTTTACAAACTCCATATGAATTGTGGAAGGGTTTGAATCCTAATGTAAAATACTTCAAAACTTTTGGGAGTAAGTGTTACAGTTTCAAAGATAGAGAGCCTTTGGGAAAATTTGACTCCCGAAGTGATGAAGGTATTTTTCTAGGGTATTCAACCACTAGTAGGGCTTTTTGAGTCTACAACCTGCGAACTTCTTTTTTAATGGAATCAATCAATGTGGTTATAGATGACACAGGTCCCCTTACTCCAGCAACAAATGAGGATGATAATGGTGAGTCTCCAATCTTGGATACTGAACCACAAAGTCAAAGAGAAGCTGAGGTCCAAGCATAAGAAGTTGAGACAGCACCATCCTCACAGGTAAGTCAAAGTCCAAAGAGTGCACAAAGAGACATCACTCCTGATGCTTCTGTCATTGCAAGTCCTGAGTTCAAACCATCAGCAAGGGTGAAACTGAATTATCCAGCTCAACAAGTGATTGGAAGTGTATTGGATCAAATGAAAACCCGAAGGCAGATTCGGGATGAGGTATCACATATGTGTTATGTTTCATTAATTGAACCTAAGTTTAAAGAGGCCTTACTAAATGATAGTTGGGTCAATGCTATGCATGAAGAATTAGGTCAATTTGAACGTAACAATGTTTGGACTTTAGTTCCTAGACCTAGAGACATGAATGTGATAGGTACCAAGTGGATTTTTAAAAATAAATCAAATGAGAATGGTACTGTGGTTAGAAATAAAGCCAGGTTGGTTGCTCAAGGATACACTCAAGTAGAAGGTGTTGACTATGATGAGACGTTTGCCCCAGTTGCACGTCTCGAATCTATTCGTATTTTACTTGGTGTTGCTTGTTTTCTTGGTTTCAAATTGTATGAAATGGATGTGAAAAGTGTCTTTCTGAATGGGTACTTGAAAGAAGAGGCTTATGTTGAGCAACCAAAAGGGTTTGAGGACCCTAAATGTCCAAACCATGTCTATAAGTTAGACAAGGCCTTGTATGGGTTGAAACAAGCCCCTCGGGCTTGGTATGATAGACTTACTACCTTTCTTCTTGAGAATGACTTTCAAAGGGGTAGTGTGGATAAAACTTTATTTGTGAAGCATACTAGTCTCATATTCTTGTTGCTCAGATTTATGTTGATGATATTGTGTTTGGATCCACTGCTGATCATCTTGTGAAATATTTTTTGGGTTGTATGACATATGAGTTTGAGATGAGCATGATGGGAGAGTTGTCCTATTTCTTGGGTCTTTAAATTAAACGGTCTTCTTCTGGAATGTTTGTTTCTCAGACTAAGTATGCCAAAAATCTTGTGTCAAAGTTTGGTCTTTAGTCTGCCAAACATGCACGTACTCCCATGAGCACCAGTCTTCACCTTTCCAAAGATTCCTCTGGTATTGATGTAGATCCTACCCTTTATAGGAGTATGATAGGGAGTCTTCTTTACCTCACAGCCAGTCATCCTGATATTGCCTTCAGTGTAGGTGTTTGTGCCTGTTACCAAGCCAGTCCTAAAGGGTCTCATCTTCTTGCGGTCAAACGCATCATCAAATATGTTAATGGGACATTGGGGTATGGGGTTTGGTTTTCTACTGACACTACAGCTGAAATTACTGGTTTTTCTGATGCCGACTGGGCAGGGTGTGCTGATAATAGGAAGAGTACATCCGGGTGGTGTTTTTACCTTGGGAATAATTTGGTTTCCTGGCATAGTAAAAAGCAAAATACCATCTCTCTTTCGACTGCTGAGGCTGAGTACATAGCTGCAGGGAGTTGTTGTGCACAAATGCTGTGGATGAAGTAAATGCTTCATGATTATGGGATAGATCAGAACACTCTCACTCTTTCCTATGATAACACAAGTGCCATAAACATTTCAAAAAATCATGTCCAACACTCTCGCACCAAACACATTGACATTCGTCATCATTTTATTTGAGAGTTAGTGAAAGAAGGCCTTGTTGTTCTTGAACATGTACCCACTGAGCATCAAAAAGTTGATATTTTTACAAAACCCCTTGATCTTCTTCGATTTGAGTTCCTTAGAAAGACCTTGGGTGTCGCGCTCAGTCACTAGGATGTTACCTGTTACTTGAAGGGGAGTGAGTGTTTGCTATTTGTGTGCTTGGATGTTTTAATCTCATAGTCATTGATTCATGTTATCTTTGCATCAAAAATTTATATGAACACTGCTCATACTGCTTACAAGATCTCATTCTTCTTTGTTCATAGCTCATTCTAAATGCCCATACTCATTTACTTCATGATCTCATTCTGTATACATTCTTAAGATAAACTATTGCAGGGGTTTCCGCACAAGTGATCAAAGTTCTCTATGGACCACTAACAATGTTTCTTGTACTTTTTCAGAGGAATTGACCTATACTAGTATATCATGGGTGATGTTGAGTCTCTTAACCATCTACCATCATTTATTCACTTCCACGGTTTCTCCCTCAGTTCATTGAAGTCCGGGCATTAGGAAAAGACTACCTCAGAGGCACCAACTAGGCCATCCTTTTTTATTTCATCCTTCTCTGGTTTGGTCTCCATACTCTTGAGCGTGCATGCCACCAATGAGTGCCCACAAGAAAGCAAAGTTGAGAAAAAAAAAAGAAAAGAAAAGAAAAAAAAAGAATCATTGATTGAGGAGGAGCCTTCGCGTTTACTCAACAAATACCTCATGATCCCTAGTGGTTTGACTTTTCTCTATGATGTTCAGTTACTCTTGCCGGAGGTCCAGCCATCCGATCACTACAAGGATTAACTCTAGTTCTGTGGCCTCTCATGGTTTGCACACACACACATTGTTTTTGTGAGCTCTCATGCTAGTTTTTTGAGTTGTACATTCTCATATAGCTTATGTTCATTGTTTTGAGTTTATCTGACTTGCTCATGATTATTTGCTTCATCTTGTCAATTGCAAGTTAGCGGGCTTCATGGTTTGTATATTATTCCATCTTAGTATCACCTTCATGCTCTTGTGCTCACTCACTTGTGTTTTAGGTTTCACGACATAGTGTGAATATTGGTTTTTTTTTTTTTTTTTAAAAGTGTTTTGTTTTTTTTTTTTCTTCTTCACTCGAGCGAAGGATTTCTTGCTCGAGCGTGCTTCTGCTGCTGAGTTAGACCTGAGCACCTGCATTTTTGGCTCGAGCGACAAGTTCTTGGCTTGAGCGACCCCTTGCGCATTATTGTCCTCGCTCAAGCAAGAGAGTCTTCGCTCAAGCGACCTGTCGTGGTTTAAATACTGCTACTGCGTCTCTTCTATTTAGTTTTTTTTGCCTTCTTTGCTTGAGTGTTGTCTCTTTCACTCCCTTTGGGCGATTTCACTTCCATTTGTGTTCATCCCTTGGATTTCACTCGTGTTTGGGGGTTTTTTTTCTTCATCTAGCCAGCATTGTCATTTTTGGTAAGATTTCTTTTTCTCTTCCTTTGTTTTTCTTCGGTTTGAGTGTTTGGTTTAGTTGTGTCTATCTAGGGCTCTTCATGGTTGATTTTGGTTATTTCATACTGGTTTCGTGTCTCTCTCTTGCATCTAGGGTTTGTAATTTAGAGCATTGTGCTAGTTTATCACTGCTAGGGTTTAACTTGGGGTTTATTTATTTGTCTGTTTTTTATATAATGTCCTGTGTTTCCTATGTTCTTGCATGTGGCCTATTTGATTTGTATGAATGTTGCTTCTACAGTTCATTTCTTTCATGCTTTGCTACATTTGTGCCTGTTTATGTCTCACCTAGTTCTGTTTTTTATCACATTCATATTATGCTCAAGTTATGAGTCTTAATTGTTGTCTAACCATGTTGCACTTAAGGTGGTTTGTTGGCTTCTTCTGTTTTTTTTTTTTTTTTTTTTTTTTTTTTTGGGATTTCTAATATTTTCTTTGGGTGTCTTGTGTTGTGGGTTATGGGTTGTTTAGTCATGGCTGAGCCTTCTAAACGTCGCAAGACTACTGTTTCCTGTCCCCCATTCAACACTGACAAGTTCGAATCCAAAGAAAAGTCTAAGTTGTTTAGAGAGTTTTATACCACTCGTAAAGTCCATCTAGAGAGAAATGTCCTCCCCAGTGCTTTTGAGTTACTACCCATTCGTTCCTTGTTCGATGTCGTAGGAGGTGATCAAGTGTTGCATTTCTTGGGGCCGTAGAATCTAAGTCTTATCCGTGAGTTCTATTGTAACATGCACTCTATTCGCAAAGAAATTCTAGCATCATTCAGCTCTTGGGTTAGGAAGCAGTCTTTAGTCATTACCGGGGATGTTTTTCGGTTGTTTCTTAGTCTTCTCTAAGTCCCGGATTTTCGTTTTCCTCTCTTTACTCGTACTGGTATTAACTTTGATCAAGTTGCTTCTGCGCTTTGTGGATGTTCCCGGACTTGGTTTGCCGGGGCACTCATTCAGCAAAATGAGTTGCTTCCTAGGTTTCGTCTTCTGAATATCATTGTGTGTGCTAATCTTCATGTCACCACCCATTCTTCTCACATTACCCAAGATCAGGGTTATGTGTTGTGTTGCATCAATCACAGGCTTCCCATTGACTTACCCGAGATGATAGTCACGAAGATGATTTCTGTTTTTGAGGGACGTAAGTCCTTAGGTCTTCCGTATGGATGCTTGCTCACTCGATTTCTCACTTCTCTTAATGTTCTTGTTTATGATGATGATGAGTTTGCTTCTCCTATTAAACCCGTTACTAAGTTGACAGTCTCCCAGAGTCAAGCTCATGTTCGAGGGGGTGTGTCGGGAGTTGGAATGTTTGAACAAAGGTGATGATCCCCGTGCTGAGGAGGAGGAGTTTGATGCAGCTACTGCTGGTGCACCGAATCTGCCTGAGATGTGTCCTAGATCATTTCGTGGCCAACTGCAGCAGTTTGAGTAGTTTGTCACGCATCGGCTTGACCAGTTGGATGCTCGGATGGATACCCTTGATAGTCGCCTTGATGAGCAGAGCACTATGCTTGCACAGATTCTCTCCTTACTCCAGATGCAGCAGCCACCTCCTCCTAATTCTTAGTTTTTGACAGTCTTTGGATCATACTTTTTGGACAGTTTTTTTGCTCTTGTCTTGGACATTTTTCTTGTTTATTGTTTCGTTTGTCACTCCCGAACAAAAAGGGGGAGTATGTTTTTGGGGGGTATCTATGATGTTTTTTTTTAGGGGTATATATATGGATGTATATTGATATTTGTTGCACACTCATGATGGTTTTTGCAGAAAGCATTGGAATCGCATTGGACTAATGTTTTGTATGGGAAATTATGCTTTGTTTTTGGGCTTCTAATTTATTATATCTTTATGATCTTGATGGTTTGGTTTCTTATATTGAATAACACTTCTCTGATTTTAGCTTTCCATTACAGGTTTTCAACAAGCTTGGGTTGTTAGTTCAAGATGTTAGTTCAAGTTTGTTTTGAGATTGTTTTCCATTAAGTTGGCTTGTTTTGTTAGCACTTTTGTTTTGTAGGAAATTGTATTAGAAAGTTTTGTTCAGGAATTGACAAAGGGGGAGATTGTTAGGTCCCTTAGTCTTGTCAAATCCACGAACAAAACTTAAGTCATTGAGTTGTAATTTCCTTGCTGTTTTGTCTTGCTCGCTCGAGCGAAGACTGCGTCTGCCAAAAACCTGAGAGAGGTGAATGTGCGCTTGAGCGCAGGTTGCGTGGCTCGAGCGAAGCCACTTATGGAAATCACGCGAGATAAGTTTCTCGCTCGAGCGAGCTTCATAGTCTAGGATTTCTATAAGTATTTGTTTTACTCCAAAACTAGGATTAGGTTTTTTAGATCTACTTTGAGGTTTTCTAAGGTTTTCTTGTGGAGTATTTTTTGTGAGTTTTCCTTGATAATTTGAATGAGTATTAAACTCATGAATTGACAAGCATAGATCAAGGAGGTTGATTGATTACATACAAGAGTAGTCTTCTTCGGTGGATTCTGAAGATTCAAACATGGAGTTTCAAAGGAGTTTGATTCTATACGTAGTCGTTGATTCGACAAGTGAAGTTGTGGATTCAACTTCAGATTAATCAGTTCCGAGACGAAGGCTTGGTGAAAGAGTTACAGAAGGTTTGAAGACAAATTGGATGAGTTGGGTAATTTGTTTGTTATCTTTGTAATCTTTATTTCTTCAGTAGTGGATTGATTAGTGGCGTTCTGCCCGTGGTTTTTGATTACAATTGAAGGTTCTTCAATTGTGGTTTTTCCATGTAAAAATCGTTTGTGTCGATTTATTGTTTATTTCAAAAACAACAATCTAAATCACTTTTGTAAGTGCTTGATGATTTAGATTGTGTGTTTTGAATGATTGGAAATTAAAATATTTTAATCTTGATTTAATCACGAATCACTTAGGATTTTCACCTTCGCCTCTGCCGCTCATGGAATTTGGAGTGGATGTACCACTAGTGCAGTTTGATTGGTCGTTTGGTTCTTGTTATCCAAACAAATCCACGCTAACCCTGCACTTTGGTGAGGTGATTTCCATGACCAATCAATGATAAGTGTCCATGACTCCATAACATTCCTAGGTTCTGGAATTTTCTGCAAAACACACATGTCAGCTTTTTTATCCTCAACTACAACCATATTATCGGTGTGTATAAATGATGCTTGAAGAACATTATTAAAGAACAACACAGATAATGTGTGTCCTTACTCAGTTGTGCTTTCAGTAGTTAGAAGATTCTGATTGAAATACCACACTATTCCTTTGCAGCTAGATAGCCCAAAGAATGGCCACTGAATGAATGATAACTTGATCATCCTTGACTTGTTCAATCCACTCCTTAAACCATTGAAAGAAAGATATCGGTGTTCTAATACTAAAATCAAGCCCCAACGTGGACCCTCCCCATACCCTTTGCAACCAATGGCAATAAAAAAAACACATGCTCTAATGTTTCATCATTATTATTGCATCGAGCACACCACAAATTTACAGTCACTCCTCACTTCTTCAATTCCTAGTAGACTAGAAGTATTCTATGGAGACATTTCCAAATGAATAAAGTCCATTTAGGAGGTAAGTTTAAATGTCACAGTTTTTTCCATATCACTTGTTTCGATGCATTCCTATAAAACAAAGGGTAATTTCGAACCAAGGCTTGTTTATAGCCAGATTTAATTGAATACTCCCCATCTTTAAGAGGACTCCAAACTAGTTTATCCTCACATGGATGAATTGAAATGTGAATTGCTAAAATATGCCTAATACACTATTATGGAAAAAAGAGACGAATTAAATTTTCTCTCCAACAACCCTGTATATATAAAATGATCTACCCTCATTTCTGGAAAAAAAAATGTGAAGCCCTCTCCCCCTTAGTGGGTTAGATACTGCAAGAATCCATTGGTCCTCAAAAAGAAAAATGTGTTTTCCATTCCTCACCACCCATTGAATGCTCGAGTTTAGCAGATCTCTACCCCATAGAATACTTCGCCAACCCCATGTAGAAAAAGTGTCTTTTTTTAACTCTAAAAAAAGGTTGATTATGACAATACTTACCTAACAAGACTTTGGACAGCAATACATTCAGATTAGTGACCAACCTCTACGCCTGTTTTGCTAACAAATCTTGATTAAAGCATCTAAGATCCCTGAACCCCAATCCACCTCATTCTTTAAAAGACATAGATGGGTCCACTTTTTCCAACACACTCCCCTTTCTCTATTTGAATTCCACATAAACTTCCTGACCATCACTGTGAGCTTTTTCAAAAAAAGGGCTAGTATTTGAAAAACAGACATTAAATAAACCAGAATAGAATGTAACACATGCCTAACCAACACCCCTTTGCCAATAAAATTAAGAATATCACATTTCCAGCATTGTAACTTATTATGGATTTTATCAAGAAACGATCCAAAAATATCACCGTTTGATCTACCCATAAAGCCCAAATTTGCCCCTAAATAAACACCGTGCACCGGGTTTAGCCACCACCTTGACGTGCAACATTGACTCAAGCCATTGCTTAGCACTTATGGACATATTCGAACTAGGGTAAAGTTTAGATTTTTGGAAATTGATACGCAAACCTGTCTATGAGCAAAACGCACTCAAAAACCATTGCAAACACCAAACATTCTTTATGTCAAAGCCTTGAAATATGAAACAATCATCCGCAAATAACAAGTGGGAAATAGAAGGAGAGTTTCTACTAGTAGAAATACCCCTACAAATGCCTTGGTTTGAGAGATAATCAAATCCATCAGATAAGGCTTGCAAAACCAACAGAAACAGATAGGGCGACAATAGATTGCCCTGCTTAAGACCAGTGGACGGTTGAAAAAATTTAGACGTCCCATTAAATAAAACTAAAAATGCAACTGTTGAACTGCATTGTTTAATCAAATGAAACCATTTCGGAGGAAAACCCATCTTACCCATCATTGGTAACAAGAAATCCCAACGAACCCTATCATAGGCCTTATTCATATCCAATTTCAACCCAAATATAGACTTCCTTCCTCATCTCTTTCTCTTAATATGTTCAACAAGTTCACACGCCAAGAGAATATTGTTAGAAATTAGCCAACCTTTCAAAAACGCACTTTGGTTTATACGAAATCAAATTTGGCAAAATCTCACGACGCCTATTAACTAAAACTTTGGCTCTTATTTTATACAGAACATTACAAAGGCTGATAGCTCTATAATCATTTACAATAACGGGACTTTTCTTTTTAGGAATTAGAAAAATAAAAGTAAAATTAATATTCTTAAGTAAGAACCCTGAATTAAGGAGACTAATCATGGAATCAACTACTGATCGACCCACCTCGCCTTAAAAATGTTGGTAAAAACCCGCAATAAACCCATCTGGTCCAGGCACCTTAAGTCTACCCATCTGGAAAATAGCCCTTCAAACTTCATCCCATAAAAAAGTTGTTCTAGCATATTAACATGCAATGTACTTAACTTACAATTAACAACATTTTAAAATATTAAAATGGTTAGGGAAAAAACCTGTTTTCGAAGAGCCCCCATCTATCTCCTGAGATTTCGAAAAAAGTTGCTTAAAATGTTCCACAAAAATTCTTTGAATGGCATGTGGCTCTGTTATTAAATTACCTTGTGCGTCCTTAACAAAATATATATGATTTTTGAGCCATCTGCATGAAGCCATTCGATGAAAGAATCTGTCACGCCCCAAGTTTTATTACTCAAAAATATAACCAAAACCTTCCGTACAAGTCCATTTTATTAACTACAATTATAATTACTCACTACATGGGATAACAATAATATTATTCCCTCTCGAATAAATAAAACAACAATACAAGTCAAGATTCCCATTGAATTACACAAGAATCTCTCATTACAACAACATTTCTCATTTACGCTATGACAAATAAGAGAGAATAAACTCTCCAATCCTCAATCCGGCGTTCCAAACTTCCTTCCTGAAAAATGGTTAAAATAATTGGGATGAACACGAAGTCCAATAGGAATCTTCCCCGATTATAAACAATAAGGTCCCTAGATACATGTGATCATGAAATGCTAAAGAGTGATATAAACATAAATTCGTTGTGTTCTTTTCATACGCAAATTACAATACTTGTAGGTAATACCATTCTCATAAAGAAATTCATGAAAACTTTTCAAAGAAAAACCCTTTCATTTGTTTCTGTATCAATCAAATATATTTTTCAAAAAAAAAGTCTTTTCAAGAATCCCTTGTTAACTTTACCTAAAAGTATAAACATATCCACAAGTCATTTTCCTACATATCACAACACATCACAACCCATTATAATCCACATAAAAAGAACCCATGCAATTCCATATATTCGACTTTACCCAATCAAGATTATTCACTTTCCATCATCTCAAACACAAGTACAAATCTCGTTATAATCATTCCATACAATCCAAATTGGACACCGGCTCTATTACTAAGCCTTAACATCATACCACACGCTTTACCGGTCACAAGCCGGAAGGAATGCGGAACCTTACGCTTTACCGGTCATAAGCCAGAAGGAACGCGAAACCTTTATTAAGCGCCACGCTTTGCCGGCTCAAATACGGCTGGAAATGGACCCCAAGGCAACATTACAATCCATCAATTTCTTAAGTCATTGCTCATTATGAATTATGGGCAAAGCCCACACATTAATTCATTATTTCCATTACTTATTAGCTCAAGAACACGTACTCATTATTTTCCACCATTCTCTAGTATTCATCAAGTCATTCGTTGTTATAATTCCAACAAAACCAATAATAACATTCATTATTTTTATCACAAAATTCATCCAATAACACATCCACTAAGAGCATTTGGCACATTTTTAGAAGCATTCTCGATTCTTATATTTCAATGGTCATTTAACTTTTCCACAAAATTATCAAATCTTCATACACAATTTCATAACACAATAATCATCATAAATTATCCCCAATTAACTGATTTAATTACTCATTTTAATTTCTTCAAAATAACCTTTCTATACAATAGTTATTTTCCAACCATTATTCATCATTATCTATTCTCATCTCTACAAAACATAAACTTAATTTCATAAATCAAATGTCAATTAAAGCTTTCTTCATTCCCAATATAGATTTCATAACTAGGGTTAAACATAAATTAGGCCTTTTTACTATTTGACACAAACCCACATTCTCATAATCCAAACATTTTATATTTCACTTAAATCATCAATTCAACTTCCATAAATTAAAAACCCTAGCTTCCTTCACATGTCTTTTATAAAAATCTCCTCAAAATGAGCGTTTTATGCAATAGAAATTATCACACATCTATCCAGAAGATTATTGAAGAGATGCAAGGAAAATCCCTACCTTAAGTAAGGAGAGAGAGAGAAACCCGAAGTTTCGACTTCAACGAAAACACGATCCGCTTGGATGGATTGAAAGCCCTTGGCGCGCCCTACAACTTTCCCCAAGGGACCTACGTGAGAAAATGCTTCTAGATGAGTAGATCTAGCAATCTAAGTGGGAAAAAGTTGGGTTTAAAGAGAGATAAGAGAGGCTCACGGTTTGAGAGGAAAGGGGAGGAAAAAATCATGAGAGAGAAGAATGTTGGGTCTATTTATAGTAGTAGAAAAGTAGCCCTAAGGTCAATGCAAAGAATAATTCCAAAACCCCCAAAAGTCGGGCCCATTCGGACCTAAAAATTCTGGAAATAACACGCAGGGGTCGACACTTTAGGTAGAAAAGACAATCTGGCACAAGTAAGGGGGGGTCGACCCTTAGACAAGAGGGGGTCGACCCTATTTTCCAGCAACCAATACAAATTTTGTAACATAAGAGGGTCGACCCTTCCCAGACTGGTGTCGACCCTATAGAAAACCAGCAGAGACACTAAGAATTCAAACATGTATAACTCTCTCGTTTGCACTCCGTTTTAGGTCGTTCTTGTATCCGAATTGAAGCCCCGGAAACAAGCTTTCCAATGGTTCTAGCCTCACATCCAAATTCAAAGTATAGAAAAAGAAAAGGGTAAAAAAGTGAAGGCTGGTCAAAAACAAAAACTCAAATTTGGGGCTTTTGATCTAATCTTGCCTAAACACTTTGTTAAGGCTTCAATCAAGGTTCCAAACATCACCCAAGAATCCTCAATTATAAGATTTAAAGTTCACTTGCCAACCGATCAATACCAATCTGATATGAATTAGAATCCGAGTCATTACAGAATCTATTATTGCGATCTCCTAACTTCGTCCATGTTTGTTTTGACCGTTGTGCCCAATACAATTCCTGTTTGCCCAAAAGACCATCCAATTGTTGTCGCAACTCCATCTCTTTCTCCACCTGCCCACTCTGGTGAATAATGGAGTGAACTTGTTGCAACTTATGTTGAATATCATCAATATGTCCTTGTATACTTCTGAAAGATAAAGAATTCCAATTCTTCAAACGCTTCATCAAGACAGCTTGTTGTTGGGTGATGAAAAATTGATGAGACCCCTAGACAGAAACCTTTCACACTTTCTTGACAATGTGCTTTGTTGTGTCATCTATTAACCATGTTGCCTTAAATCTATTCCACTTTGGGCCCCTTAGGTTACATCATTCTGTATCAAGCAATATGGGACTATGATCAGACATCTGAATAGGTAAAGTAATCAGTGAGCACTGAGTAAAACCTTCTACCCAACTTTTTGAAGCTAAAACCCTATCCAGCCTTTCATAAACTGCTGTTGAACTCCTCCGGTTGTTGCACCAGGTATACCAAGCACCTGTGCTTGCTAGATCCACTAATTGATTTCTGAAAATCAAATCATTGAACTCCGAAGCTCTCTCGATTGGTCTATGCAAAGTGGTTAATTTTTCCGACCAACCCCTTACCTGATTTAGATCACCCATAAGTAGCTCTCTTATTTTTGCCTCTTCTCTACTCCACACCTTCGCTCTCCTTGAGGTAGAAGGATGACCATACAAAAACACAATGAACCAAATTCCTTTAATACTTTCTTGAATCTCCAAAACAATAAAATTCTCGGAACAGTAATTTGCAGAAATTAATATATCATCATTCCACCCCACCCATAACCCACCTACTTTTCCACAGCTGTTAAACCCACAACTGTATCTAAACCCTATAGCACAACCTATTTTGTTTGCTTGTTGAACAGATTGTTTGGTCTCCATTAAAAAACAAATACTTGGTTTATACTAACGGGTCAGTTGTTTTGCTACTTGAACTGTCAAGGGATGACCCATACCCCTACAGTTCCAACTTAAAATCTTTATAGCGGCCGAGGAGGTTTTTATGGGACAACCTCCTGCAAAACCCCTCTTTGATTGACTTTCAATAATTTAATAGCCAACTGCATCATCCTCGCAGTCTCTATCTCCACATAGAGCTTGTCCATTTCTTCCTAATTCAAACGCTCTGACTGATATGGTTCACGAATTTCAGGCGAACTGACCTCCATATCATAGCCCGTTTCAGATCCTTGAACCTCCCTAGTGCTTCTTTTACCATCTGCAGCAGACCTCCTCTTCCTCCCTCGTCTTGTACTCCCTTTCCCATAGTCAACTGTGTTCCAAGCACGAGTCTCCATATCAATCCTATTCTGAAAAGCATCTGCTACTAACCATTCGTTGTCGTAACTTTCTTCACTGCCATACAAATACCTCCACTTGCTCTCGTCGTTGTGACACTACTCTAGTTCCATGGTGCTGCAGCTAGTTCCGCCGTAGCCCTTGCCATAAACAGCTCAATCTTCGTCGCTTAAAGTATCCCACATAATGAAGAAGACATACTAAATCAGAAACACCCCCAGATCCATGTAACATGTCTGTGCTCGACCTTCTCCATGGTAGACCACCAGACTCATCTTCATCCTTCACCACTTCTATATCATAGGCAAGAACCAACCTTGATTCCATCTCTATTGCCCTCTTCCTTTTTGCTGGCCCATTTGTTCCCGAGTAGAACTCCTCCACTTGACTTGGCCCAGCCTGTGACCCATATCCTTGAGAGAGACTCACTATCGAAGAGATAGGTTGTGAACTCTCAGTAGTAACTGGGCCTGAATCTCTCATTTTTAAGGGCCTTGTTACCTGAAAAGACCGATTAACCACTTGGGCCTCTCCTAAGGGGAAATTTAGCCTGGAGCCTAATCCTTCTCTTTTAAGAGCTAGAACCACCTCCTCATCATCGTTATTAATGAACTCTTGGCCCTGTTCATTAGTAAGCTGCTCAAATTGATTCCTCCTCTCATCTTCACACGGCGGAACCATCATATCGCTACCTCCATCAATCACTGAGCGGTCTTTATACCTATTGATGCTGAGTGATATTCTCATTTATTCCACAGTAACTCCAATTCACCTACCGTTTCCACCTGTCTTTACCCAAACTCAAAAGAATTCAAATTTCGGAGCTATTTGGATTCGTTGATGGTCCGGCTTGATCCATCATTGCCCTATGCAGGACACTTCCTTATTCTAAACCATGCATGTTCCCTTACCGATCATCTTCACTTGTAGAATGAATTTGCTGTGACCCATGTTCCCAATCTCTTTCCTAATTAGCCACAAAATTATCCACATTCAACATCGTCATATCTTCATCAACCCCTACTGCATGATCATTAATAACTTCCGAAATCAAATTCTAGGCCGCCGTGTTAAACACTTTAGTAGTTCTTCGGTCTGGATGATGTGCATTAGCTCTTATTCTTGACGTATACATTGGTTGATTTTCTTGGAATATAATCGAAGCTCCTAACCTTCTTCCCATTTCGCCAATACGTTCATCTAAAGCGCACTGAGCTTCATGAAATGCTGAAGGATAGTGACATTGTGTATGCCCCACTTTTCCACAATTTCGACATACCCGACAAAGTCATTTATAACTACAAGTGATCCATTGATGATGTCCATCACGAAACTTCAAAAAGAAACAATTGATTAGTGGTTAATCAATCGAAATCCATACTTGAAGCCGTAAAAACTGAATATTGCGGGGCATAAGTGTCACGACCCCATTCCGCCCCTAGTAGAATGGTGCCATGATGGCCAGTGATTCGAGATCACCAAAGGCCACTTCCAAGAATTCACACGCGAGTCAGAGTATACATATGGGGCTTACAAATGCGGAAGCAATAAATTAAAAGCTGAGTAGTCCATAAGAGCAGTGCTTAAGTTAAATGAAATGTCATACATCTTATAATAGCTTAAATACAACAAAATGAAGTACAAAAATTACATCTTGAGCAAAAGGCTTCTTAGCCATCAAATACCAAATACAACGAAATAAAATTAAGAAGCATAATCTTCAAGATGTTGCAAAACATAATCCAAAACACGTCGGCAAAACATATCGGCAAAAGACATCTAGGCGTCGCCGCCGCCTTGTTCATCTCATCACCTACATATATATAGAGAGGGTGAGTTTGGATACTCAGTGAATGATATAAATAATAAAAGGGTTTACATGAATGATATTCGAGATCTTTTAACAAAACAACACAAAGGATAAATCAAGTTCATCTATCAAATCTTTCAAGCTTCAAGGGATGCTTACTAACATCAATATAATACAAGAGATGACATTCCGAACAAACAAACCCACGCGGTAAAACCGTCAGTGGCAAGGCAAGACAAGACAAGTGAGATCTCAAAACAATGGTGTCGTTGCATTATAGTCCCCGGACACTAAGAACTTGTGCTACAAATGCTTATAGTCCCCTAGCACATACGGACTTCCAAACTTTGTGCTAAAAATGCTTATAGTCCCCTAGCACATACGGACTTCCAAACTTTGTGCTACAAATGCTTATAGTCCCCTAGCACATACGGACTTCCAAACTTTGTCATCAAAACAAGATACAAGATTTGGTACGCAAAATAGGAATAATCATTCATGCTTGTAAATAATTCCCGAGCAGGGCAAAACAAGGTTTTATCAAAGCTTTATAACATATCTTTATTAAAATACCACTCACATAGTTCGTCGAACGTCGGGGTCAGGGCGAGTCCAAGTCCTACAAACACATGGCAAATCTATTGAATGCACTTTTAAACAAGCTTCACATGCATACAAAATGACCTCGGCATTCGCCAAAACTAAACCAAATCAAAACAAACACTGTTTCTCATCTCGGGGAAACATGCTGGGCACCAACCAGGTCTTGGCCGAGGTCCCACACCTTCTCGCCGAGGTGTGGTCCCGAGGGCCACATCCAAGGAAATGAAGTCGGGAAAAATCTGGGTTTTCCCTCTGTTCAAGAACATAAAGAACATGAACATGAAGAACATGAAGAACATGAAGGAAATGGATGCAAAGATCTTAGCTTATTACTATAAAATCTGAGATTTCATGCTATGAGTTTGAAAACATGGACCTGGGTACCCATACTTGAGGATCTTACGAAAACAAACACAAAAACATGTAACTTGTTGCAAACTTTCGGATCAAACGAGGCTTTTCTTCAAGAACTCATGAACACTAACTTTCTCTTTCTAAAACCAACTTTAAATCAATGCATGGCATGTAGAACAGATTCAATCGTGCAATGCAGCTAGATGATCAATAAGAACAACAAGGGTAGATCAAGATTCTAACCTCAAATCAGGAATCTAACGGTTTGAACTCTAAGAATCAAGCTTGCAATCCACTTTCTCACTCTAAAATTCCTCCTTCTTCTCCTAGAGCTTCTTTCTCCTCAAGAACAAGGATATGATACAAAATGATACATTTCTCTATCTGCCGGCTGACTTAACACTCAGCTCGGACACGTGGTAATGGTTGGTTGGCTCAACTTGAAAAGGTGACTGATTGAAAAGACAAGACTATGACAAGGTGTGTTCAACAAGTTAGGCGGCAAGGGACTCCGGCGAGTAATGACATCGGCTACTAACAAGACTTCGGCAAGCAAAGGGACAATGACCTCGGCTAGAAAGGACAACACTTGGCCTAGCTGTGCCACACCTCGGCCTAGATGTGCCACACCTCGGTCTAGGTCATACCAGTCTAGAGCAAGATCACTTGGGTTCAAAGGTAACATCTCGGCCCAGATAGTACACATCTCGGCCTTGGTGACGAACACCTCGGCCTAGATAATGATATATCGGCCAATATGTCAGGGTGCGCGTGAAGGTCAACCAGAGAAATCCCAAGATGGTCCTAAGTGTAAGAGTATCAAAGGGGCGACCTAGGCTCAAGATGTCCTCGGCTGAAACACAAACACACCAATGAGGAACATAGCAGTCAAGTAACACTTATACAAGACAAGTAGAGGTTTGAGATACAAGCTTATCAGAGCAAAATCATATAAAATGCATATGAGTACGGTTAGGGCGGTGTGAGGGTCACTACAATAAGCGTATCAAGATCAACCTTACATACTTCGCCAATCACTCGTCCTAGTCTAAACCCCGCTTCTTCCGTAAAACATTCCAAGGGCAAACCATACAACTTAACTTATACTACCATTTTCTCCATCACCAAGCTTTCCATGATCATATCAGGCTTCTAATAGTCTACCACTAACAATGCGCCATCAATGGCATATGGTCCATTCTCCGCAATACGGTGCATGTCCTGTTCATGCTCAAACAAAAACACAAAAAAATTCTCGCTCCTGCTGTATACAAACATAGCCCCTTCCAAATTCCATATATCATTGATGTGGAGTTGCATCACATAAGAAACAAAATGATGGACATCTGGAACATACCCAATCAAACAGCGTTCCAGTTCATGTCGTTCCAAATTCCATGTAGAATCCTTCATATCCATGCTTAACCTACACTTGTCATGATGTCTAAAAGGTGGTACAAATGCTTGATGAGGATGCAAACTTCTCATTTCCTCAGAAAATTCGCTCCCCACTTCTATTCCGCTACTATCTATCCACACCCCCTTCACGTAACAAAGAAAACGCTATAACCTCTACCAACTCTCAACAAATCCACCCATAACTTCGGGGTCCACACCAAGAAAGTGCAGTACGACTCCCTAAAAGAAACAAGGAACAACTTAGATGCTTGCCTTATATGTACCGACAACCCTCAAAAAGTAATAGAACCATGTAAACAACTTCACCCTGAAACCCAGACAGGAACCCCACACACCAGACAACACACCTCACCTTGAGGGAACACTGGCTTTCTTAGAGAGAGAAAGTCGTGCTTTGTTTTTTCAACACTCACTGGGTTGCAACTTCGGCGGGCTCAACTTGAGTAGCCCAAATTTTTTTAGGACTTAAATAAGATATTTTTAAATTGGGTATGAGTTTGAGCAAAAATTCAGAAGCCCGAATTAAATTTGGACAGGCTTGGCAAAGACGTCAAACAAACCGAGTAACCCGAAACCTGAATTATACATATATAGATATATAAAAATATTATATATATATATATATAAATTATTAGCCATTACATGATATTAAAGTAATTTAGATTATTAAATCATGTTGAATATATATTATATATACAAATAACATAAAATCTTACTTTTTATTTTTATTTTTATTCTCACTCTTAAATTGTACACTACTATAGCGGCATCTCTCTTACATTATATAAATTATTCGTTTTGATGGTATTAATGATTTTTTATAATAAAAAAAATGTAAATAGAGTCAAATTTTAATAATTTAATAATGTAGCTATTAAAATAAAAATAATAAAAAAAATTGAAATTTATTTACAAGTCGGGCAATTCAAGTTTAACTCGGATCGGGCTTTGACAGGCAATCTCAGGTTACAATTTGGGTCAGGGTGAGCCTGGACAGATCTCAACACAACTTGAGCTGGGCTTGAACAATCTCTCAATCCGACCGAACCCGCCCGAGTTACATCCCTAACACTCACTATTCTTAGGGGTGTAATTTTGGCCCGGCCCGGCCCTACTCGACCCATTCGGGCTCGGGCCGGGCCCATGTTGGGCCTTGCGGGCTCTAGGGATGGCAATTTGAAACCGACCCGACGGGGATCCCCGATCCCGACCCCGATTTAAGCGGTTTTTCCCCGAAAAATACCCCCGACGGGGAGGGGACGGTATTTAAAAATCAATCCCTGATCTGTTCGGGGACGGGGACGGTGATCAGTGTTCAATCCCCGCCCCGGCCCGACCCCGGCCCCGACCCCCGGCCCCGCCCCCGCCCCGCTCAATCCCCGAGGTGAAATTACAATTCTGCCCTGGATATATATATATATATATTTGTTTAGGGTTTCTTTCACATAGAGACAAACACACACAGCTCACTCACACCACACCACACCACACCACACGGCGCTCCTCCCTCCTCACCCTCAGTTGTCTTCCGTCTCTCTCTCTTCCCCCTCTTCTCTCTCTCTCACTGGCTCTGTTCTTCACCACGTCGATCATCGCCACTGTCGGCGTCGCGGCTTCGCGATCGGCCTCCTCTCCTCCGTCGTTCACAGCCACAGATCGGCCTCCTCTCCGCCGTCGTTCACAGCCACAGATCGGCCTCCTCTCCGCCGTCGTTCACAGCCACAGATCGGCCTCCTCTCCTCCGTCGTTCACAGCCACAGATCGGCCTCCTCTCCTCCTCTCCTCAGTTGTCTTCCGTCTCTCTCTCTACCCCCTCTTTCTCTCTCTCTATCTATATATATATATATATATTTGTTGTTGAAGAAATTTGTTTTTTTTTAAGTTATATATATTTGCTGTTGTTGTTGATGATTGTTGTGTGTGTTGAAGAACAAATCATGAACCATGAGGCCTCCATTCTACAGATTTTTTTTTTTTTTTTTTTGGTTGCGTTGAACAGATCTGTCGGGGATGTTTCGGGGTCGGGGAAACCCGATCCCCGTTAGGGGACGGGGGTGGGGGAGGTGAGGGGTTCCCCGTCGGGGATCGGGGCCGGGGACGGGGAATTTGGTAGCTTCGGGGATCGGGGACGGGGAGGGTGGTCCCCGGCCCCGCCCCGCCCCGTTGCCATTCCTAGCGGGCTCCCACCAAAAAATTGAGCTCAAACTGGGCTGGCCCACGGGCTAGAAAACTAGATACAGGCCTAAGCCCAGGCCCAGGGACATTCGGGTTTTAGGTGGGCCAGTGGAGCGAGGCCCCTGGGCTTGGGCCTGGGCTCGAGCTTTGGGCGGGCTTAAACAAATTTTTTTTATTTTTTTTATTTTTTCCACTAAAATTTTATTATTTTTCATTAAAAATAACACTAGGCATCGGGTGGGCCGATGCGAGCCGGGCCTCTGGCCGGGCTTTTGGACGGGCCTTAAGCGGACCGGACCGGGCTTCAAAATGATGGCCTAAGCTCTGGCCCAAGGCCTCGTGCTGGGCTTGGGTTTGGGCCTAAACAGGCAGGGCCCACCTCGAGCCACCCGCGGGTCACGAGCCAAAATTACCGCCTTATGTTCTTGTATCTAAAAACTCTCATAAATTATAAATATATCTTTGTATTGTCAGTACTATAATATTTTTTTAATAAATAAAATATGATTATTTTAATATATATATTTTTTGATAAGAAAACCAATTCGCATTAAATAATAATAAACAAAATACCAGTCCGATTCTAGTTTAAAAAAATTGAGAACGGTTTCATACGGTTTGATTTACAGCCTGCAAAGAACTGCAATAGTTCGAACTGACTCGAACACTGTATTTAAGGGTTATTTTGGAAAGACAAAAAAAAAAAAAAAAAAAGAAGAGGAGCCTTTTGCCTTATTTTTAAAAAGTCAAAATCTAACTTATTTGAGCAAAAAATCATTTGACAAGTTAGAAATAAGTTAACTTTAGAAATTATGAAAATACTCTTTTGTGTTGAAAGAGTAATAGGGTAAAGTTGTAATTTTATATAATTTTATGAAAATAATATGATTAATCTATCTATTTACCTATTGATGTGACAACATATAAAAATATTTTTGAACAAAATTAGAGAAGTAACTTTTTTCTATCTTCCCAAATAATTTTGGACATAACTTAAAAAGTAAGAAAATAAGTGCGCACAAAAAAAAAAAAAAAAAAATGTTTATTTCCATCTTCCTAAAATAGTCCTAAGTAGGAGTGCAACTCGGGTAGGTTCGGTCGGGTTGAGAGATTGTCCAAGCCCAGCTCAAGTTGTGCTGAGGTCTGCCCAGGTCCACCCAAACCCGAATTGTAACTCGAAGTTGCATGCCCAAGCTCGACCCGAATTAAACCCGAGTTGTCCGAATTATATATATATATATATATATTTTTAGCTACATTAGTAAATTATTAAAATTTGACTCTATTTACATTTTTTATATATAGAAAATCATTAATACCACCAAAACAAATAATTTATATAATGTAAGAGAGATGCCGCTATAGTAGTCTTTACAATTTGTGAGTGAAAATAAAAATAAAAATAAAAAAAGGTAAGATTTTATGTTATTTGTATATATAATATATATTCAATATGATTTAATAATCTAAATTATTTTAATATCATGTAATGGCTAATAATTTTTATATATATGTAATATTTTTATATATCTATATATGTATAATTTGGGTTTTGAGTTGCTCGGGTTGTTTGATATCTTTACCCAAATCCGTCCAAATTTAATTCGGACTTCTGAATTCTTGCCCAAGCCCATACCGAATCTGAAAATATCTTGCCTAAATCCTAAAAAAATTCAAGCTGGATTCGAATTGCTCGGATTGAACCCACCCAAGTTGGACCCTTAGTCCTAAGTGCTATAAATATATAGCCTCATTGCTCTTATTCTCTCATCTCACCACTAGTACCTCCATATTTTTCTGTCTCAGTCGGCCACTTAAATTCTTAACCTATCTGTGGTTTTGAAGTTAGATTTGTTCTTAATTGCGATCAGTTTGGGGAATGTTTGCTCCAATTTGTGAGCATATAGTTTTTTGGTTTCATCAATTTTAAAATTTTGGGCTCTCTTTTTCAGCATTGTACATATTATCTTGGTTCTTCTCACATGTTTTATTTTGTTGTGTTTGACCTGTTGTTCTATTCCTCAGTGATATGTAGCTCTATTGCTCAGTTATGTGTTTTGTGTGGTGGTTTGAAAAGTTGATAAAAAATTTATTTTTTTAATTTATTTTATTTTTTTATAAATAAAAAATATGAGAAACGATATGATTCAAAATGAATAAAAAATTAAAAACGCACTTTTTTTTGTTAACTTCCCAAAAAGACTCCTGTGTTTGCGTTAGTGCGACTATTTATACAAGCACCGACCCCTGTGTTTGCGTTATTGCGACTAGTTGTACAAGCACCGACCCCTGCGTTTGTATTATTGCGACTAGTTGTACAAGCACCGATCCCTATGTTTGTGTTATTGCGACTAGTTGTACAAGCACCGACAATGCAGATTGACTCTTAAATGTCTAAGAACCGAACCAATTTGAAACGAGTACACCCCTAACTAACTGTGTGGACCTCGTAGTGCTTGATGGCTTCAGGAACCAAGAAAAAAAAAAATTGGATACAGCAAAATGTTTCACAAGACTACTTAGATTTGACTTGTAAAAAGGTTTTTTTTGAGATTTTTTTAACTTTTTGAACTAAAATAGTATTAAAATATAAAATAAATTAAAATAATTAATAAGATAAAATGTCATATAAAATTTATAATTATTTTATTTTTTTCTCACAAATATTACATCTAATTATAAATAAATTTAATTATCTTTTCAAATACAATTATTTTAGTTAAGTTCAAATAGCCAACTATTAAAATCGCTATCAAACGGATTAGACCAAATTAAGCATTTAAAATAGTTAGGCTAACTATTTGATTATGTTTCGAGATTTATGTGCTTGAAAATTTTTGTCTGAGCCATTACTAGCAATGTATTCAGACAAGGAAATGGAAGATTTCTAGGCTTCGTTTGGGAATAGGCTTTTTTAGTGATTTTTTAACTTTTTGATTAAAATATAATATGAAAAAATTAATATATTTGGGATGATTTTTTAATTTTTTACGAAAAGATATTCAAAAACTAGAAAGAAAAAAGAAATCTTTGACTTTTTGGTATAAATTATTAATTTTTTAATTTTTTTAATAATTTTTTAACTTTTAAACTAAAAAATAATATTGTCAAACTAGACCTTAACCCAATAAAAATCTGTGTTGAGAGAGAGAGAGAGATGGAAAGCAGGCAATTGGTTACAGTTTCTATTTGCGTAGAGAGATATGGAACAAGCTCTTTAGGGTTCGTTTAGGAAGTGAGTTGACTTTATAACTTTTTTAACATGGGGTTAAAAAATCTCATTTGAGAAATTTTTTTTGATTTTTTATGAGAGAAAAAATGTAATGATTATAAGTTAAATGTGATATTTTGTCGTATTAAGCTAAAATAACTTATTTTATCTTATATAGCTATTTTAGCCCAAACCTTCCCCCTTAAACGGAGGTTTAGTGTGATGGGTCTGTCCAAATCAATTGGACAACCGGCACCTTATTGATAATAGCCAAGGTACCCGTGCCTAATTACTCAACCAACTCCGTATATTCTACTTTCTTCTCTTACTCATTTTGCATTTTGAAACTTTTTATTTTTTTTTAATTCAATTAATAAGTTCAATGTCAACGATTTCTTACTCTGTTTTAGTTTTTGGATTTAATCTTTAGTAGAAACTAGTGACTCACTTGGATTTGAATTATAGTCACGAATAAAAATTCATTATATATGATATGAATCTTAAATGTCGTAATCGAAAAGCGTTTCAATTAAATTAATAATCCATACTAATTTTTTATTACTTTGTTTTTTTATTGGAAAATCGTTGTTGCCTAAGAACAATAAAAATTAGACAACATTCTCTTGCATGACAAAACAATAAACAAAAGGTTTAATTGTAATCACAATTCATATTTCCATACCACTAGCATTGTAGGGCACGTGGTTACACGATTGGTCTCTCAACCTTGATCTTAGAGGACCATCTAAAATAATAATAAAAAAAGAGTAATTAACCATCTACCAAAAAAAAAAGAAACCTGGATATTAGAGGCTCAAGTCCCCTTGTTCCATTGAGAAGACACAATAAAATACTGCCATTATTTCTATTTACAAACTTTGAGCTCGTTTGGCATAAAAAAATAAAAGATTTTTTTGATTAAAATAATCACAAAAAGATAAAATAAATTAAAAAGTCAATAAGACAAAATGTCACATCTAAATTATAATCATATCATTTTTTCTCTCATAAAAATAAAAAAAATATCCCAAATAAAACTTTTTAACTCCAGACTAAAATAGTTAAAATGTGAATCCATAACCCAAACAAAACCAAGTCTCCATTACCCAGTTTCGATATAAATTTTGATTTTGGTTACTTGCCTTTTTTATTTTTTTGAATAGATCCTCATTCTATTGATCTAATGGTGAAGTTGCCAACACGTTTGACCTCAACATCGCAAAACCCCATTTGCTCTTCTCCTCCTTTGCTGGGACCCATGGTCGATTTGTTGAGGTCCCCTTTTTGGACTTTGGAGCAGCATTTTGAATTTGATGAATTTATTTCTTATTGTTTTCAGGCTATATATTAGCTTGGGCTTGTTATTAGCTTGTCTTAACTATTTTTCCAAAGCCAAAGACCTCTTTTTTTCTGCCGCTTTTGGATGAATGAATCTTTCACGGGATGTCTAACCAGAATGTTTGCCAGTGATGGATTTTGTAAACTTCTTTTTAAGCAATGTTTTGTAATATTAGGCATTATGATCAAAGAAGTTGTATTGCATATGGTTATTGGTATTGAAATTGATATTTTATCTCTTTTTTCATAATTATTATTATTTTGTTATATCTGGCGGCTGAATTCACTAAATTTGGTTTATACTTGCTTTGAATTTGATGATTTTATCTCTTATTTTCAGGTTAGTTATTAGCTTGGGCTAGTTATTTGATTGTCTTAATTATTTTGCCAAAGCCAAAGTCTTTTTTTTTCCCTCTACTTTTTGCAAGTGCAAGTGGATGAATCTGTGTCATTGATGTCTAACCAGAATGACAACTACTGATTGTTTTGTTTAACATTTTCTAACACTATAGGAAAAATGGCCTACTGCAACGTTTTTTTTTTTTTTTTTTTGTGACGTTTTAGGAAACATCATTATAGATGAATTAAAGACAACGTTTTCAAAACGTTGTCTTTGATTTCAGTTGAACGGCGTCATATTGGGTATTGTGGAGAAGTGGTTTGGAAATACTCTTCAGATCCTAAGAGACGCTAGTGATTCTCAGCTAGTCACCTGAAAAGATACAAACACTCCGGTCGGGGGTGCCGGAATTAGCACTCCGACAGATAAGTCAGTTCAGACACTCAGGATAGCTTGTTTACTAAGTTAAGTGAAGTGATTCTTACATATCTTTCTCAATCCATTGTTCCTGTATTTATACCTATTCCTTTCAATCCTCGGGGCCAGGGCCTACTTTTTAATTATTGTCCTTTCTATTATTCGGCTCTGAGGATCTACACTTATTCGGCACATATATTATATTCGGCTTCCCATTCTCGTAGGATACAGCCGATTAATATCAGTCTTCCAATCGTACGCACCTTCTGATTTTGCCATATATTCGGCTCCCACAATTGCCCCCCGAACTCCCCATTGACGGTAGTTAATCGGCGTGTTTGGTCTTGAATTGGAAAAGTTAAAATAGGTTAGGCGGCTTCGCGTACCCCAATACAGATGTCAGAATGCGCACACCTTTTCGGTCATCATTACACCTTCCCACCTCATTCGTGCGTCTCGCATTTATTGCGATTTGAAATTTCAGTCCTTTCGAATGCACATTTCGTCGAGTATTCGAGACTCTTGGACCGCCAGCGGGTATCCCTTCTCTGACTCGCATTTTCTGCAACTCTTCTCCATCTACCCTCGTCCCCCTTGCTCCTCGTAAGTCTTCTTCTCTTTTCTTTGCAATCCTACTTTTTGTTTGTTATTTTAATTTTGGCGAACCCTTTATTTTTGGCGAACTCCCCATTGACGGTAGTTAATCGGCGTATTTGGTCTTGAATTGGAAAAGTTAAAATAGGTCAGGCGGCTTCGCGTACCCCAATACAGATGTCAGAATGCGCACACATTTTCGGTCATCATTACACCTTCCTGCCTCATTCGTGCGTCTCGCATTTATTGCGATTTGAAATTTCAGTCCTTTCGAATGCACATTTCGTCGAGTATTCGAGATTCTTCGACCGCCAGTGGGTATCCCTTCTCTGACTCGCATTTTCTACAACTCTTCTCCGTCTACCCTCGTCCCCCTTGCTCCTCGTAAGTCTTCTTCTCTTTTCTTTGCAATCCTACTTTCTGTTTGTTATTTTAATTTTGGCAAACCCTTTATTTCTCGCGAAAATGGCTAAACACTTGAAAGACCTCCTTTCTGAGGGTCGTGTTTCCGGATTCCGGTGACACTTTTCCATCCCCGACGATGTCCATCTATCTCTAGTGACAGACAATACTCTGAATATGGAGAAAGAGGATCAAAATTCAATCGTCTTTCCTCTCCTATCCATTGCAGAGGGCGGGGTCCGTTTTCCTCTACATCCATTCCTTAGGTCCGTCCTCCGCTATTGGGGTCTGATTCCTTCTCAGCCCAACGTGAACTTTTTTCAAATCGTAATGGGGATCGTAGAGTTGAACCGGCGCCTCAGGATCGATCTTGGCATTCCGGCCATTCGACACTGCTATGCTTTAGCCAAATCTTCCGGTCGGCTTGGACGGTACTTTCTTAGGGCCAAGGATACTGACCATCATTTGATAACCATGCTTGCTAGTTCTGGTAAGCGTGTGGATGACGAAATGGTCAATGTTCGAGGGAACTGGGAATTTGGCGAAGGCGAGGGTCGCCTAGACCCTATTCCCAGACGGAGGGGTGAACCAGGTTGCCGTGTGTCTCCTTGCGTTTATTGAACTTTTCTTTTACTCGGCCTTCTCTCCGTGTCTAACCTTTTGTCTTTGCAGGCAGTAAATTGAAGAAGATTCTGGTTTCTACTGACGACGTAGTCCTTGTGCAGATTGCGACTGCACTCGGATACTTCGGCCATCCAAACGTACAAAAGCAAGGGAGAGCGGCCCACATACTTCTTCGATATGAGCCTACTTATACAACTTTTTCGGCCGCTGACAATATTCTGATTCCATCCGGCGATCAACACCTTGCGGCTCTTATCTTCCCTAGCTTCAAGAGCCTTAGGCAAGTTGGTCTCGAAGCTTCTGATTCGGGGCAAGACGTGGAGCCGGTGGTAGAGGTAGTCGCCGAACCAGCCAGAGAGTTCACTGAGGAGGCCGAAGAGGTTGACGAGGCCCTAAACTTGGCGTTTGAGGCAACCAGACTTAGTCAGCCTACCTCGCCGTCCACTTCGGGTCGGGCAGAGTTTTCTTCTGGAGATATTTTTGGAAGTTTGGAAGACCTACCCAGCGATTTTTTCGAAGGTATGGCTGGGGAAAACCTCACGCAAATGGCTCGAAAGAAAAATACCGAGCGAATGGCTGCCCGGAAAAAGGCCGAGGCCGCCCGTTCTGGACCTGCCTTGATTGAGTCTTTCGAACCCGTTATTGAAGAGTCGGCTCAGATTGTTGCGGCCGAAACGGCGAAAGAGGTTGAACAACCGGTCATTGAAGAACGGTTGATTCCAGAAGAGCGGGGCAAGAAGCGTAGCGCCGAGGGAGAGGCCGGTTCAAAAGATAGTCCTGCTGACAAAAGGCCTCGCTAAGAAGAGTCGGATGTGGTTGTTCCTTTCATTGTTCAGCCAAAGATCAGAGACACACTGATTTCCTCTGACGCATCCATCATTACTGACCCAGCGGTAGCCTTGAGCCTGGCAGCTTCAGTCTCCCTACCAGCTGATAAGGCATCCTTTTATGTCGTGCCGGATTTGCTGGCCATAGCCCTATCTACGCAGTTGGCCCTTTTGGTAGGTGAATTTGACTTGTTTTGATTTTGGTTGCCTATGGCATCTAACGATCCCAACTCGTTTTGTAGACGGTCGGCAGGATCGCCAACTTGGGCCGCCGCCTACACGATGCCCTTGAGAGGATTGACCGTTTGCAGTTAGAAGTGGGTGATCAAAAGAGCAGGGCCGAGTTTGAGATGATGAGAGCCGCAATGGAGACTGCGCGAGCCGAAGCCGAAGTAGAAAGGGCTCGGACTGCCGATCATCTCCGTTCTGATGCCGAAGATAGGGCGAACGCGAGCAAAGAATCGCTTAGGCTAGCCGAGGAGGCGCTTAAAAAGATGAAGACTAAGTTAGCAGAGTTGAAGGCGGCCAAGGAAAAGGCAGAATCTGAGGCTTCTGCCGCATTCGAAGCAGGAAAAGGCGCCGCCTTCAAGGAATACGTAGATGAAGTCCCTAAGTTTGAGAATCGGGGGTTCAAACATGGGTGGCTTAAGGCCCTTGATGCCGCTGGGGTTACATCGGCCTTGCCAATTCCTTATGAGCAGGTGGACGTTGAGCCACTTGAGTCTGACCCCGAAAATTGATCTGGGAGTCATTCGAATTTTATGAAATGCTTTCCCTTTTAATATATGTTTTTGTTTTAAGGACTTTTGTTGGTTCCGAGTAGTTTTCATATATAAATTGGTTATTGTCTGCGCTCAATTTATTAATGAAAATTATCTTGTCGTTGCACTACTACTTATGCGCAGTTTGTGATGTTATGTTGGTGAAGAATTTTTGTCTTTCACTACTTTAGATAAAATGATTACTCTGTTGAGCTTTCTACGATTGAATATTTTGGCAATATTGACTTATCATTCGTATGCCGAATAGTTCGTGGGTATTATGCTGAACCGATTCATGGGCTGGCTGGGGCACTTAATCCGAATAGATATATTAATCTGTCCTTGCCCCAGGCGGTGCATGATCATGCGGGCGCCGGATGAAATGAACTTAGGAGTTTTGAAGTCGATTCATGGGCCGGCTGGGGCACTTGAGCCGAATAGATTGATTAATCTGCCCTTGCCCCAGGCGGTGCATGATCATTCGGGCGCTGGATGAGATGAACTTAGGAGTTTTGAAGTCGGTTCATGGGCCGGCTGGAGCACTTGAACCGAATATATTGATAAATCTATCTGCCCTTGCCCCAGGCAGTGCATGATCATTCGGGCACCGGATGAGACGAACTTAGGAGTTTTGAAGTCGATTCATGGGCCGGCTGGGGCACTTGAGCCGAATAGATTGATTAATCTGCCCTTGCCCCAGGCGGTGCATGATCATTCGGGCGCCGGATGAGACGAACTTAGGAGTTTTGAAGTCGGTTCATGGGCCGGCTGGAGCACTTAAGCGGAATATATTGATAAATCTATCTGCCCTTGCCCCAGGCGGTGCATGATCACTTGGGCGCCGGATGAGACGAACTTAGGAGTTTTGAAGTCGATTCATGGGCCGGCTGGGGCACTTAAACCGAATAGATTGATTAATCTGCCCTTGCCCCAGGCGGCGCATGATCATTCGGGCGCCGGATGAGACGAACTTAGGAGTTTTGAAGTCGATTCATGGGCCAGCTGGGGCACTTGAGCCGAATATATTGATTAATCTATCTGCCCTTGCCCCAGGCGGTGCATGATCCAGTCGACGCCAGGCGATTGAGGTTTTCACAATTAATGAGATTGCCTCGAGGGTGCTGCCTCTGTAAAGGATAAATGATTAAAGGTACAACTTTTATGAGCACAGTAAACAACTGACTCCAGCTTTTGAAGGCATCGTGTGAATGTCGAACAGACTCTTCTTTAACAGCAGAGGGGAAGCGAAGACGGTAGCTGAGCTGGGTAGAGACATGAATTGAGGTAGTGACCTTTCGCGCACAGGGAGTAGGAGTTCCAGGGATCGAGAGAGGCGTCAGTCTCCTCGACGTCGAAGCAGGTCGCCCAGGCGGGACAAGCAGCTGCAGGGCAGATCTTCTCAACCTCGAGTCGAGAGGGGATCTGACGCGAATCCGTGCCCATTAAGCTTTGCGGTATTTGTGGGGAATAGAGCCATGACAGAGGCGGACTTGATCGTTTGAGACCCAAATGTAGCGGTTGAGTTTGCTCAACAAGTTTTTCCCCCTGAGGTTCAGCAATCGATGGTAGGTCGACAGGACTACGAAGTATTTCGTGAAGGCATTCACGGGGCGGTGAAGGGGCTTTACACTGCCTATGAAATCGGCATGCGATTGTGCGCTGCCCGCCGAGAAATGAAGAAGAAGGAGGAACATATTCAAAGTTTGGAGGCTCGCACGGAGGCGGCTGAGCGCGAGTTAAGGAAGACCAAGGCGGCTCAGGCCCAACCCGCGGGGCAGGGAAACCCAATTGTGGAAAAAAGGGTTACCAGTCGGCTCATCAGTACCGCGCTCGCCGATCGTGAGACGGCGAGTATGTTCGCAATGGAGACCGCGAAGGGGAGGGCCTATGAAAAAGGTTTTCAGGAAGGCCAAAAAGTTGGAATCGAAAAGACCAAGGAGAAACTTGCCGAAGAAGTTTGCCGATGTGAAAATCGTGGATTTAGGCACAGCCGGATCAAGGCATCTCAAGCCGCGGAAGCTCTTCGAGCGTCGAGTATTGATTCGACATCGCCACTCTACCACAGTAAACATTTTCCATTTTCCGTTTTTGAAGTCGAGAAGAGTGAGGATGAGGGTGAAGCCGTATAAGTATACCTATTGTAAGGTTGAAACGCAGATCACGTTCAAAACTATGTAATTTATTGTTTGTTTGATTGAATAAAAATGTTCTATTATAAATATTTCGTTGCAGTTCGTATTCGACATGTACGTGTTTCGTTTTATTGTATACATGTTTGAATGAATGTATAAATGTTGATCGGTCCAAGTATCTGTTAAGTGTCCAGTGATACCCCGGTTTATAGGCAGGGTCGACCCATACGCGATAGCCATTTATTCCTGAATGAGGCCATTGTAACTTGAGGAAACCGAAAACCAGTGAGTAGAGTGGCTGCGGCAAATTTGACTCGGCTCGGGGCCTGGATTTTTGGCCAGTGCATGTGCTTCAAAAAGTCGTTTGGATAACTAGGCCGTGGCGAATGTCAACCGACGTTTGTCTCATGGAGTTTAGCGTTAATGCAATCGCCTCGGGATTGGGGCCTCAAGATCGCTGCCAGTATTGAAAATAAAAAGAGTGGGCGCTTCGCACAGATACACAATCACTTATTATGTGAGGTGAGATAAGTTGGGATGTTAGTTAGGGAGGCTCGGAGTTCAGCCGAGCTTGGTGTTGCAATGGAACGCGGCAGAGAACCCATCCGTATGGGAGGTAGGGCGTCCAAAAGTTGGCATGAGTCTTCAAGTCGTCAAAGCAGATCACCCCGAAAGGAAAGGCAACGACCGTTGGGTTTATCCTTCCTTGTCCTGGATCTTTGCCTTGACATTGTCAATGGTATCAGGGGAAGTTTGGCAATGCACAAGTTGTAGGCTTGGGCACAGTTGGCTCAAGGCACTGCAAACCGTGGAGGACTTCCGGGTGACGGGAGTTGATTCGGCGCTGCGGCTTTACCAATGCGTCTTTTTCCCTTTTTAGCTTTTGAGGTTGAAAATGGGTATTGTAATGCTCAAATGCGGGTTGCGTTTATGTAACACCTATTTGATCAAATAAAAAGTTTTATTTCAAACATTTACGTCTTATTCTAAATTTTTATATGCTTAGTTAAGCACCTTATTTCGGATGTTGGCGTGTTTTGTTTTATTTTGTTTTGTTCGTCCCAAAGGGTACTCTGAATCCGGAGACTTAATCGGCCCTAAGGTGTCATGCACCAAAGGGGGCTCCAAATCCGGAGACTTAACGTGGCCAATCGTGATATCCACGAAGGGCGATCTGAATCCGGAGACTTAATCGGCCCTAAGGTGTCATGCACCAAAGGGGGCTCCGAATTCGGAGACTTAACGTGGCCAATCATGATATCCACGAAGGGCACTCCGAATCCAGAGACTTAATCGGCCCTAAGGTGTCATGCACCAAAGGGGGCTCCGAATCCGGAGACTTAACGTGGCCAATCGTGATGTCCACGAAGGGCACTCCGAATCTGGAGACTTAACCGACCCTAAGGTGTCATGCACCAAAGGGAGCTCCGAATCCAGAGACTTAATCGGCCCTAAGGTGTCATGCACCAAAAGAGGGCTCCGAATCCGGAGACTTAATCGGCCCTAAGGTGTCATGCACCAAAAGGGGGCTCCGAATCTGGAGACTTAACGTGGCCAATCGTGATATCCACGAAGGGCACTCCGAATCCGCAGTCTTAATCGGCCCTAAGGTGTCATGCACCAAAGGGGGCTCCGAATCCAGAGACTTAACGTGGCCAATCGTGATGTCCACGAAGGGCGCTCCGAATCCGGAGACTTAATCAGCCCTAAGGTGTCATACACCAAAGGGGGCTCCGAATCCGGAGACTTAACGTGGCCAATCGTGATATCCACGAAGGGCGCTCCGAATCCCAAGACTTAATCGGCCCTAAGGTGTCATGCACCAAAAGGGGCTCCGAATCCGGAGACTTCACGTGGCCAATCGTGATATCCACGAAGGGCGCTCCGAATCCGGAGACTTAATCGGCCCTAAGGTGTCATGCACCAAAGGGGGCTCTGAATCCGGAGACTTAACGTGGCCAATCGTGATGTCCACGAAGGGCGCTCCGAATCCGGAGACTTAATCGGCCCTAAGGTGTCATGCACCAAAGGGGGCTTCGAATCCGGAGACTTAATGTGGCCAATCGTGATATCCACGAAGGGCGCTCCGAATCCGGAGACTTAATTGGCCCTAAGGTGTCATGCACCAAAGGGGACTCCGAATCCGGAGACTTAACGTGGCCAATCGTGATATCCACGAAGGGCGCTCCGAATCCGGAGACTTAATCGGCCCTAAGGTGTCATGCACCAAAGGGGGCTCCGAATCCGGAGACTTAACGTGGCCAATCGTGATATCCACGAAGGGCGTTCCGAATCCGGAGACTTAGTCGGCCCTAAGGTGTCATGCACTAAAGGGGGCTTCGAATCCGGAGACTTAACGTGGCCAATCGTGATATCCACGAAGGGCGCTCCGAATCCGAAGACTTAATCGGCCCTAAGGTGTCATGCACCAAAGGGGAGCTTTGAATCGTCGACATGACGAGCGCTATAATGGGGTTTGAGAAATGAATTGAGCGACGATGAAAAATGGTTTGCATTGCAGAAGTGATATATGTACAAATATCAAAGCCCACAGGTCGGGTCAGTGATAGGGTTTTCATAAAATCTCTGCTTGTGCCGATTGCGGGGAGCCACGAATTTCTTCAATGCCATGGGCTGTCAGGAAGCGCACAAGCTGATGATAAGTGCTTGGAATGGCATTCATAATATGTAACCAGGTACGCCCTATGATGACATTATACGGCGAAGGAAGCTTTACGACCAGGAATTCTACTTCGACCGCTCTGGAGCCCGCTCGAACAGGTAGTATGATCTTCCCTAATGGGTACTCAGGATTCGTATTAAAGCCGAACAATGGGTGAGGCACCGGAGACAGATCTGACTCGTTGAAACCGAGTTTGATGAAAGTTTTATAACACATAACCTCTGAAGTACTCCCTGGGTCTATGAGAATGCGTTCAATGATGAACCGATTTACGCGTAATTTGATGACCAACGGATCGATGTGGGAGGCTGTTGTGCCACTAAGATCGGAGTCATTGAAAGTAATTGTCGGAGCTTCTCTGGGCCATCCGGTCGGAATACGTTGCTTTTGGGGGATTGGATGCGATTGAATTGTATGCACGGTTGGAGATGCAGGCAGGCTGTAGATTATATGGATCACGCCAAGTGGAGGTGAGTCCTGCCTCAAGGCTAGTGCCTTGATTGGCTTTCCCTTTCTCACGTACTGTTGCAGTCGACCGTCTTGCACCAGTTTTTCCAGGTGATCCTTTAATGGATAACAATTCTCAGTTTCGTGGCCGTGATCTTTGTGATACTCGCACCGCATATCTCTTCTTCACGTGTCGGGCGGCCCCACCATCTTTGACGGCCATTTGAAGAATGGAAGGTGTTGGACTTTGGTCATTATTGCAGTGATTGGTTCTGACAACTCTGTGTACTTCTTGTCGGCACGCCTCGAGCGCCTGCTGTCGACTTGCAGTTGTTCATTCGTCCGGTGGGAGCATTGATCGCTTGATCGGCGAGAGCCTCGCCTTTTGTCTCGTTTAGCGCATTGCTGTGGCTCAGGGCTCGGAGGTGGCACAGAACTTATTGGTTGAGCAATTTCAGGGTGGGCCATTTTGTTGGACATTTGTCCGGCTTTTATTCTCAAGGCATCATCTTCCACTTTGCAATACTCTTCAACTTTCTTCATCAACGCCCAGACTGTTTTGGGGGGTCTTCTGGTCAGGGAACTGCGAAGAGCACTATCAGGATGTAGTCCCATTTTGAAGGCGGTGATGGCCATTGAGTCGTTGCAAGCGTCGTCGACGAGGTTGAAGCACTCCCAATAGCGCGCCGAATACGCTCTGAGCATTTCTCCTAACTGGATCTGCATAGCCCAGAGAGAGTCGGCCTGTTTCGGCTGTACCTCGTTGGTAATGAACCTGGCCCTGAAGGATTTCTGTAATTGATGGAAGCTTTTGATCGAAGCCGGCTCCAGCTTGTAATACCACCTGACAACAAATGGCCCAGGCTGCTGGGGAATATTTGGCACATGAGGGCTTCATTGTCTACATGCAATGTCATGGCCTGCTTGTAGTGATGGATATGATCAGTGGGGTCTGATTTTCCGTCGTAAAGAGTGAATGACGGAGCTTTGAACTTCTTGGGCAAGGTCGCCCTTGCAATCCGTCGGACAAAAGGATCGTGCTAGTCCTCTTCGTTTGAACTGCTTCTTCTGCACTTGTTCCTTGTATGTAGACTCTTTTCAGAAGAGCTGGAAGTTTCAGATCGTCCCTTCTTGTTGAGCTCCGTGGGTAATGAGTTGGAGTCACTATCGATATCTTTTGGTCAGGCTCGAGGCCGTTGTCCACCTGCCCTCGGAGGTCGTTCGGGAGCTTAGCGCACGACTTCTTTGGATTTTGCTACTTCTAGGGCCAAATCTTGACGGAGACATTCATTTTCAACGATCATGTTCTCCTGCCTTTGTTCATTCTGCTTTGCTTGTTCCATGATCGCTTGCATTGTCTTTTGCGCTGAAGTCGTTAGTGAGTCGAAGTTCAAGGCGCATCTTGCAGCGATGGTTTCCTTTTCGAGCATTTGTTGGAGTGAGGTCATCTCTCTGTGTGGTCTCGTCAGTGGCTATCGGAGGATCTTCAGTCACGCCTGCCATGGATGTATTTGAGTATTCCCACAGACGGCGCCAGTTGTGGAGAAGTGGTTTGGAAATACTCTTTAGATCCTGGGAGACGCTAGTGATCCTCAGCTAGTCACCTGAAAAGATACAAACACTCCAGTCGGCGGTGCCGCAATTAGCACTCCGACGAACAAGTCAGTTTAGACACTCAGGATAGCTTGTTTACTAAGTTAAGTGAAGTGATTCTTACATACCTTTCTCAATCCATTGTTCCTGTATTTATACCTGTTCCTTTCAATCCTCGGGGCCAGGGCCTACTTTTTAATCAGTGTCCTTTCTATTATTTGGCTCTAAGGATCTACACTTATTCGGCTTCCCATTCTCGTAGGATACAGCTGATTAATATCAGTCTTCCAATGGTACGCACCTTCTGATTTTGCCATATATTCGGCTCCCACAGGTGTATATATTGACACCGTCCATACTCCGTATCTCACTTTCTGTCTCTCACTTTCTATGTGTCTCTTCCACAGCTTAGTCTTTCTCTCTCTCTCTCTCTCTCTCTCTCTCTCTCTCTCTCTCTCTCTCTCTCTCATCTCTTCCAAAGCCCTCGACTGATATTCATTGAACCAGATCAAAGACACACACACTCTCTCTCGCTTGTTCGATTGCAAATTTTGCATTGTATATTCGTCGAACTCTCGATCTCTGTTGCTTTTCATGGATCTGTTGCTAGAGGGCTTTGATCAGTCTCTTCATCAAACTCGAACTCAAACTCGATTTGTTCTTTATCAAATCGCAGATAATAAATATCATTCTCGAACCAGATCGATCTCTGTTGCTCTACTTTCTCATTGTCAAATCTACTGATTAACTCTCTAATTTTTTCATTCTTAGATTAGATCAGATCAGATCGTTGAACCAGATCGATCGAATTTGCTGGTAGTTTTGTTTGTTTTTCATTACTTTCTTTGTTTTTCAGATCAATTAATTCTCTAATTTGCAAGACAGTTTAGGATTAGATAGCTCATACTATAGATGGTCTCATGATCTCAGAATGACAATGTATGAGAGTATTTGGATGTTTGCAATTGATTATCTGTTTGGCAAGTGTGCTTGGTCTATATTTTTTGTGCTTATAATTTTCATTAGAATCTTTATTAGAGAATCTTCATCTTTGTGCTTATAATTTTGTGTTCGAGTTTGGTGTTTTATCACATCTTATCCAGTAATATTTTGCTTTTTAGATTATAATTAATTTAATTTTTTGTATTACAAAATATTTTATTTGAGATGCGATAATTGATATACTGCTTTCACAGATAATTTCCTATAAAAGTTCTTGACTAAGCTTTTATTGTTATTCCATGGCCCAAATTCTTGTTTATCTATTTAATCCAAGTATATGATTAATAAATGTGGTGCATCTTTTTATGTAACCAAGTACAATGTTGATGGTATTGTGGTACCTAGGTTTTCTAGACTCTTATTATTGACTCAAAATATCCATCCATGTGTTGGCATTCAACCTACTAAGAAAACTACATTTTCTCCCTCTTGAGTGGATCACCATCTAAGAGTTAAATTGTTGACTGTTTCTGTTTATGCAATGATTTTAATATGCCATTTGTTTCTGGTTGTCTAATGTTTCTAATGATGTCTTGATGATGATCACATATTATCAATTACCCAAAAAATTTCTTCACCAATCCTCTAAGCATGATTTTTAATGATTGTGTTATGTAACAGGTTTTAGGTGAAAAAGAAGCAATTTTTCATTCTCAGATTAGATCAGATTAGATCGTTGAACCAGATCAATCTCTCTTGCTCTTCATCTTAGGTACATTTTTCAAAGCAATTAATTCTTTGGTAGTTTTGTTTGTTTTTCATTACTTTCTTTGTTTTTCAAATCAATTAACTCTCTAATTTAAGATTTTGTAGATTTGTTTGTTTTTCATTACTTTTGAGAGGGGGTGGTAATTGATTTGCAAGACAGTTTGGGATTAGATAGTTCATACTATAGATGGTCTCATGATCTCAAAGTGACAATGTATGAGAGTATTTGGATGTTTGCAATTAATTATCTGTTTGGCAAGTGTGCTTGGTCTATATTTTTTGTGCTTATAATTTTCATTAGAATCTTCATTAAAGAATCTTCATCTTTGATGGATTAGCATGAAACATTGTTCATTATGGAATATTTAAGAGCAGATTTGGGCATCCCCATTTCATCATTCTGATTGAGCATACTTTGTTCGTCTTGTGTTTGTGCATATACAATTTATGATAGATCACAAGAGGATGACATAACAGTATTCAAAACTATTGATTGATGCCAAGCATGTGTAACATTATGATTTTGAATTTCTAATGTTTATCATAATTTTTTGTTAAGTAATTTGAAATCTACCCTTGTCTACACAGTTTCCTTTTTGGGCTTTGATAGGGACACAAAAATGGTGCTATAGAAATGAAATAGAACACTATTAAGATATAATGGTATGTGTGGGTGTTCATCTAGTAGTGAGAACTTGTTGCCTGCTTGTGAGTACAAGAACAAACTAAATGAAGCATCCCTAATATCTAGTACTTGCCATTGTAATGTGCTATCAACTGCAATCATGGAATTTTTTACTTTGTGATCAATTAGGATAATCTGGTTGTTCTTGTAGAATCTTCATTAGAGATACCTAGTCATCTTGATGAAGTTCTATATCAAGAGCATTGTAGAAACTTTTGGTTTCTTCCTTAATATCCTTCATGCTAGAAATGCTTCTAGTATGCTTGATAGTGTTGATTCAAGTTGCACCCCCGGGATGCAAAAATCATGACAGTTGTTAATTTAGCAAGTAATTATCCATGCATGCATAAATAGCCTTAGATCCGTCCAAGAATCTTCATTAGAGATACCTAGTCATCTTTGATGAGGCTCTTCTTGGATTGTCCAGTTTGGACAGTTCAAGAGCACAAGACTATGTTGTAATTAGTAGCTCTACTGCTTAAATGTAGTCCATCTCGTAGAGATTTCGTGTAGTAGCTCTCCATGTTCTCTGGGTGTATACTAGACAAGGTGTAGCAATACACCCAGTCAGTGTAGTGTACTTGGAGAACCATGGAGAGATGTTGCTGAAATTTTGTTAGAGATGGATAGAGCGATATGAGCTACTTTTTACAATATAGACTGTGCATTCCTGAATGAGAAAGTAGGATGAACCAACCAATTAAAGAAGAGTTAGAGGTGAATGGTGTCATGTCGCATGCATTGTAAGGTACTTAATTGAGGTTAAGAATAATTAAAATGAAATAATAATTTTGAACTTTGTTGATTTGACAGTGACATTTGTAGTGTAAGACGAAGTCAAATGGATAAAAGTTGGATAAATCAGCATAGGTTGCACCCAGAATATAGAGAAAGGGTTAAAGAATTTGTTAAACTTGCATGCCAAAATAATCCTCTATCAAATGAAGTCACATGCCCATGTAAACGGTGTCAGAATGTCAAACTAGTAAAGAAAGACCTTTTAGGGAAACATTTAATGGTTAATGGGTTTCTTCCAAGCTACACCAGATGGATTTTTCATGGGAAAGATTTACCAGCGTCTGTGCCATTAAATGAGAATGTCAATGATTTGAATGATGGCGATGAAGTCGATGAAATAATATATGAGGGGTTTAGACTTCCTCCACCAAGCTTGGTTCATCTTGCTAGTAATGAGACAGGAAGTTCTAATATCAAACTAGGCCCGAATAAGAAAACTAAAAGATTTTTCAATTTATTGAAGGAGGCCGAAAGAGAGTTGTATCTAAAGTGTCACAAGTTTTCAACGCTCTCATTTTTTTTTTGATTATTGCATATCAAGTGCTTTAGTGGATGGAGCAACAAGTCTTTCACGATGTTGCTTAAACTTTTGAAGGATGCATTCCTAAAAGGTAAAACTTTGCCAAAGTTGTTCTATGCAACGAGGGTACTCCTTAGGGAATTGGGCCTCGATTATCATAAGATACATACATGCCCAAAAGATTGCTCACTGTATTGGAAGGAGACAACTAGTAGGGATGATTGCATAGTGTGTCAGACGCCTAGACACAAACAGTTTGAGGGTGAGAAAAATGATTATAAAAAGAAGTAACAAAGAATTCCCCAGAAGATTGTGAGATACTTTCCTTTGATTCCAAGGCTTCAAAGATTGTTCATGTCATCCAAAACTACTGCATTAATGAGATGGCATGCAGATGGCCGGATTGATGACGGCAAAATGAGACATCCCGCTGACTCTCCTCTCTGGAAAATTTTTGATACTTTGTATCCTAAGTTTGCGAGTAAGCCTCGCAATGTTAGACTGGGTTTAGCAGCAGATGGATTTAATCCATTCAAAGCAATGAATGTTGCTCATAGCAATTGGCCAGTTATTGTGATGCTTTATAACTTGCCACCGTGGTTGTGCATGAAGCAACCTCCTATGATGATGATATTGCTAATTGATGGTCTTTCTTCTCCAACAGATGTCTTTGGAGGTGGATATAGGCAATCACAAGAACAAACTCGCCTCATCCAAACGCAATTCCAAGAGCAACTTAACCAATATAAAGCTCAAATGGAGATACAAATGAAGGAGATGATGAATGCTATATTTAATCAACAGAAAGTACAAATGGATATGCAAAGCACAATCCAAGCTCAACAAGCACGAATAGAGCAATTGGAGTGTCAACAGGCCATGGGTGGGCCTGTTGCATCAGCTTCTACACATGTGCATTCACAACAACAATCCCATGCATATACCTCATCGTTTAATTACCATCGTTCGTCTGAGGAAGTGAGTAAATAGTTAATTATAAAATTTTCAATATGACATTTTATTCATGTTATTTTTTCTTATCAAATGCCATTCACATATCAAAGAAATGAAAGAAGAAGAAGAAGAAGAAGTAGACAGGACAAATGTCGGCTAGAACTGTCCCTTTTTTATTTGATACTACATCACATATCTTTTCTAGTTGTTATCTAAATGCAGAAATTATTTTTATACTTGAAACATTCACAATACATTGTGATTTATGCATCTAGGTTCAAAAGAGGCTCTTAGAATTCATACTTGCTGTATTCCATCGATCTCTTGATTTTGTTGCACTTCTAAAGGTATTCTCCTAACCAAATTATGCCTAAACTTTTCGGTTGCAAGTCAATTATGTTGGAGCTTTATTGCACGTCAATTATTTTAATGGCTGTGAATGGTGAGACACCATTACAATTAATGGTAAGTGAAATAAATAAATAAACAAAATAGCAAGTCCATGTGAGCATCCATTCATGTCATCTGCCCAAAACCAGCATATTTCCCAAAGATACTTGAAATTCATATTGTGGGTGAATATGCATTATGTTTTTGATATGATTACCTGTGATATCTTATTCTAAGAAAAAGAAAGAAGAATAAAAATGAAAATTTTAATATGGTTGCTTTTGATTTAATGAATAATATGGTCTTGGTCTCTATCAAATAGTTGAATTGGTACTAAATTTTTTCTATGATGTCTCTCAATAATAGTTGAAAATATGTCAATCTTCATCTAATTCTATCCTTGAACATTAAAGAGTCCCAGGGTGCAACAAGGGCATCCTATGTCGAGGTTTCCTGGCCTGCCATCGCTACCTAAGACCTAGGCATTCTAAAATGGCAATAACTTTAGTTACCAGAGAAATTTGTTTTATTTTTTAATTATGAACCTATTGACTAGCTTGGAAAAGTCTATTGCATCAGTTATTTCCATCTCCAATTTCATCATTTCAAGCTTAATCTACAATTTGAATTGGAAGTTGACCAGCAAGAGCTTGTGTCTTAGCAGTTCCTTTTTATCTTTGTGTAGTTGTAGGTTTGGGCCAAGGAAAGAGAAGTTGCTGGATTGAGGGCTGGCTTGAATACATTGATGTTTGAAGTACAACGCTTGAATAAATTATGTGCAGAGAGGAAGGAAGTTGAAGATTCTTTGAGAAATAAGTGGAAAAAGATTGAAGAATTTGATGGCTGCAGATCTGAACTTGAATCCTTATATAATGCTCTACTTAAGAATTTCTTCTGAAACTGTAAACCAAGAATGGGTATGCATTGTACAATCATGGTCTTGACTAACTAATGATATCACTGATGCAGTGGATTTGACTTGTTTTTTTGATGTTTGCCTACTAGATGTTTGTCTTGATAATTTAATTGAAGAAGTGCCAAGAGGCACATGATCACTAGCTTTATACATTGCTTAAGCACAAATTTCACTGGTTGGATTTTAGCCCAACTTTTTGAACTAGTTGGTCACTGCAGATGACCAGAAAAAAGGCAAAGAAATAGAAAATTTGGGGTCCTAGTTGCATATAAATCTAGCAATTTGGTTGCATAGCGCAAACATAAAACATGACATCCCAAATTGTGAATTCAGTTTCTAGCAGCAGTAGCATAGAGAAATATCAGAGCCCCAAAAAAAAAGAAAAAGAAAGAAAGGGCGGCATTTTTGGAAAAAATGCCACTAAATGACGCCATTGTACACATTAATTTCTTGTAGCAGCAGGAGGACAAATAATAAAAAATAAAATAAAATAAAATAAGTGGCGTTTTTTAAATGACGTCATTGTGACATCACACGTTAATTTCGGATGGAAGGTGAGACAGATGTCAAAGATTTTGCGGCATTTTCAAAAATGCCGTCTAATATTTTTAGTGACATTTTTCAAACGTTGGAAAGCTATTGCGGCGGCCGTATCCGCGATGAAAATATTAAACGTCGCTATAACAATTACGGCATTTTTCAGGCTTTTCGCGATGTTTTAAAAACGCTGCTAAAAGGCGAATTTCCTGTGGTGTAGCCTTTATTTTGTTTTATTTAGTAATGTTTTGTAATATCTCTTCCCAGGGCATTTTGATAAAAACAAGTCATTTTTAATGCTTTGCATTCTTTGTATGGTTGTTGATGTTGAAATTGATGTTTTTGCTATTTTTTATAATTATTTTGTTATATATATACTTGGGGTTGAATTTATTTACTTTTTCTTTTTTATTATTTTATGTTTGCTATTTTTTATAATAATTATTTTCAGGGCTTAATTTACTAAATTTTGATGTTTACTTTGGTTGTTTTGTATTTGAATTTGTTTATTTTATCTCTTTTCTTATCTTAGGCTGGTTATTAGCTTGGGAAAATTATTAGCTTAGCTTAACTATTTTCCCAAAACCTTAGGTGTGGATGAATCTTTCATCGAATTGTCTGACCAAAATGACATATGTGGGGAAGTATTTTGTGAATGATAGCACGTGGCTAAGGTGATGCCGAAGTATCAGCCGAGGTACTATGTGGCTTGGTCACGCTACCTAGATGATCTCAGAAGAGCCGAGGTTATCTGCAAAGATACCGGAATCTAAGGTAAACAGATAAGGGACAAGAGTCCTAGAACAGGGAGGATCTCAGTCTAGATAGAGATATGGCTCAAGGAGAGTTTATCCCTATCCAGCTGAGGGTCCAAGATGAGCATTGAGTCTAAGTCCATTGAAGTGAGGCTTCTAAAAGAGTTAGGTCGCTGTTGGTTATAAAAGCAAGGCACCCTTGTGGGTCAGAGGTAAGTTCTTTCTTGTAAGTTTAAGCACAATTTGCTATCTTTGAGAGATATTGATTATTGACTTGATCGTGGGAGTGCCCCCGGGTGGATGAACCACCGCTGGATTCTCATCTTCTTGTGCAGGTTGTTGGGCTTAATTTATTCTGCCGGTGCTTTCCAGCTAAGTTTTCCATTTGGTTGTGTGGTCAAAAATCAACACCCACAATTTGACGTCGTCTGTGGGAACTTAAGGAGAATAGATGGCCAACAACGGGTAGGAAGAAAAGATTGGGGACGACATCTACAGTGAGAATGGTGAGCATGCAGATCTCAACGTCAAGGAAGAAAACCGCAATGAAGGAGCATAGGATCCAAATCTAAGGGAGAAGGATGTCAGCAAAGAGGGTAACGCCCCGAAAAAAGCTGGCCGAGATGAGTATTACAATGAAAGCGACCTCCAAGTATGGAAGGATATATGCTTGAAAAAGGACGACGAGATGAAAAGAATTGCAAACAAGTTGGCAGACCTACAGTCGGTTGTTAACTTCATGATGCAGAACAACGTGATGGAACCACCGTTCCTACTATAGGATACGTCGATACCAGCGGCCAAGACTGATGCCCAAAAAAAGGGGCAAAAAACAATCCCAGTAATCCCGTAGCATGGCAAGGAAAATAAGCACTCATACCGGCTATCACGGGATGTCGGGCGAGTAGAGTCAGTAAGAAGTGAGTCGCAAAAGACGCCACAAACTAAGGGGACCTATGTCAAAGAACCTCGGCATGTCCAGGGGAAGGGTTTGTGTTTTGATACAGTGAATGAAGAGAAGTCTAAGAGGACACACAATGACACTGGAAGCAGCACACTAAAAAGGCTGAAATCAGATGATAGCCGAGCACCCGATCAGGCGAAGGAGGACTTGAGAGACTACCTCCAGAGGAAGTGGCACAATGCCGAGATCCCATCCCTCGTCAAGCCGAGAATGCCGTTCTCAGTAGAGTTGGACATGTTCGAGGCCCCGAAGAGATTCCACATACTAAGGTTCCAGATTTATGATGGTAAATCTAATCCAAACATTCATGTCGGCTTATATTTAAATTCAATGGCCTTGCATAGCAGGAATGAGTAGTTACTGCGCAAGGTGTTTCCCTCATCCTTTAGGGAAATCACATTTGTTTGGTTCCACAAGTTGTCAAAAAGAACTATGAAAAGTTAGGAAGGCTTGGCCGAGATATTTGTGGCCAGGTTTGTAACAAACAAGTTGCAGCCACTAAAGGTGGACTCCCTGCTGTAGACACCCCATTTTTGACAGCCTTTTAAGACTTGGATGATCTTGCAGGTACATCTGGTGGCGAGTCTGATTGCTCACTGAGTGCTTGAAGTCTGCGGCAGAACGCCACAAGTTTGAGTTTTCCAAACCCTGCATCCTTGTTGCCTCATCTTTGGACCATGCTTAGGTCCTTTCAGATTGAGGTTGGTGATGGCCTACCGACCATTTTTGAGGGGTGCCGACCATGGCTTTTGGCCTGCCGGCCATTGATGTGCCTAGACGGCCATTAATGAACCCTTAGCAGTGTTCCAGCAGATATTTTGTGATATTTTGTGCCAGTTGTTTGCACAGATTGATACATCTTCCAACACGTGTGTGGCTGGATCTTTGTGAAGGGAATTTGCATTTTCTATATAGATGACCTATCTCTCATACTTGGGGGTTAGAAAATTTTGAGGACAAAAATTCTCTCTCTCTCTCTTTAGAATTTCCTCTCTCTCTCTTGTTATTTTGTGCCTTAAGGCTAATTTCTCTAAACTTTTGCACATCAACCCTAAACCAAACACTCTCACCTTGGAGCTGAGGTCTCTTGAGGTCTTTTTTCAGCTCTAGAAGTGGATTTTGGCTTGATTTAGCTTGTTTTGTTGCTCTAAATTGCATCTTGTCTTCAAGAGGTATAACACTTGTATTTTAAGCTTCTTTTAAATACTTGTTTTGTCATCTTTACATACTATTTTTAACCAGGTTTTGACCTCCAAAAATCTCTATTTTTATGGTTTAAAAATGGTGGTTTAAGGCCCTTTTTGAGTTAGGGGTGGTTCACCCCTTTTGTTACTTAGTTTGTTAAACTTTTGTGCCTTTTTTCAAAGTTTTTAAATCAACTTTTTTTGGCCTTTTAACCATTGAATTTCAGAGGATTTTTAGTAGTAAAAACCTTCTTTTGAAGTCAAAAATTATAGGGGTTAGCCTCCCCTCCTTGTGTCTTGTTTGCATGCCTAGTTGCCTCATAAGCTAGCATGTTTTTGTAGCTTATCTTAGCCTATTTCCAGCATGTTTTTTTTTTACCTCTAATTTGGGTTGCTTTGGCTCTATTTTGGGTTGTTTGTGATGCATGAGTAGTGTTTTGCATAGTTGCAGTGTAAAGGGCTTCACTAGCTTAGTGTTTTGAGCCTTTAAACATGAATTGCATGAGTTGCTTGCATGTTTTAGTGTCATTTCGCACTCCATTTTAGCACTGAAATCTCTGCAATCTCCCCTCTATTCTTCATTCTTTCATTTATTTTGAAAGTGGCTTTAAACCACTTTTTGGCTTGAATGTGGAATTGAGTCATCCATGCCTAATGGTTTAATTCCTTCGGGAGTTCATTATCAACGGCATGAGGTCTCTTTCATGCTCAAGGTTCTTGTGGTTTAAGCCCACTTTCAATTAGAGGACACTCACCTTTTGGACTAATCAATTAAAGAATGGATTGGTAATCTAAAATGAGTAAACAAAAGTGATAAGTAAAACTTGAGCAAGATAAGCATATTGCGTTGCATTGATGGCCGGCAGTGTCCTTTTGTAGCAGGCACATGGCCGGCAGCCTCCATTAGTGGCCAGCCAGCCACTGATGCACTCTCAGAACAGTGCCCTTTCAGCATACCAGAATTCAACTGTGCAAACAAAGGTAGTCAGCAGCAAAGCAGTGGCATTCCGGGTGGAAAATGAGCGTGCGCATGTGCATTTGATGCGTCTCAAGTTTAACTAGCTAGAACAGCATGCCTATTGTTATTTTTGAACTGGTTTTGTACTTAATTAATTTAGTTTAATTAATTAGCACAACATGTATTTGATTAGCTTAGATTGGTTAATTGATTATTGTAATAATTACGTAGCTTAGCTTTAGCTATTTCTTTATTTTGTTTTGTATTAATTAGCTTAGCTTAGATTAGCTTCATTCGGACCCTCCTTCACGAGGGCGTAATGTTGTAATAAGTGTGCGTGCGTGTGTGGATGTTTTCCAACCCCACGTCTTTCTCCCTTTTATTTAATCGCTTTCGATGGTTAGATTAGGGGCATTTTCAATTAGCATACCTTATGCTTGTATGTTTGCATCCATTCATTTGTCTTGCATGCACCGAGGCTCGGCACATCATTCAAACTGCATTGCAATTTCAATAATTCTTTGAATATGTGTTTATCGCATCTTGTTCAAATTATTGCATATGCCATATTAGTAGCCGAGCCTATTAATTGCATTATTGCATGCATTGTATTAGATATCTCGTATAGTTAGGATCGTGCATCTTTCTAACTAGATTTTGTTTTGGCATGGAGTACTTAGTGAGTTTTATGCTTTAGCATACTTGCATGAGTGTGATTGCCATATTGCCATGTTTAGCATGCTTGCCATGAGGCTATGTGCTTACTTGCTAAACTGCTTGATGCTTGTGGATGAAGGCTCGTTGTTTGAATTGGAACGATTCAATGAATGTGAGTTTTAAGCCCACTTTGTTGTGGCAAATTATGTTTTAAGCCCACTATGTTTGGTGGCAAATCCAAATTTTTAAACCCACTTGAGGTGGCAAATTCAAACCATTTTTGCAAACAAACATGAGTTGAATTGTTCCAATTCCTGCGATGTAGTCTATACTTGCTTATGTGCGTCACATAGTAAAGTTAGTTTAATAATCGGAATAAGAACACATAATGTTTATAAAACATCATATCATGGTTAGTAGAGGCCGATCTTTGATCGGGCGAGCGGGGTGCTCATTTCAAGACCTTTCTCTCTCGTACCTAAGTTCCTAAGCCGAGGCAACTTTGGTGATGACGGACACGTGGCCTTTAGCACGAGTTAGGGGTTTCTTAAATTTTCCCAAAACAAAATATTTAGGTGGCGACTCTATAATCTGGCAAAGCAGTCCAATTTCGGCATTATTTGATTTAAAATCGATTTTCCAAAACGATTTGCCGGATTTGGACTCTTTAGTGATTATTAGTTTCACATTGCACTTGTGAGACTAGATTCAGAATTGCGGGAGTCCGAACTGTGAGGCCTTCTTTTCAACCCCTTTCCAAAAGGCGGGGACACAGAAAAAGGCGAGTCCACAGTTTCTGGCGACTCTGCTGGGGATTTAGAGAACTTTACTTCTATTCATGATATGTTGTTTTATCTACACTTATGTGTTTCTTTGCATTTTCAGTTTGCATCGGTGCGCTTAAGTCACAGTGTTTGCCATCTACTATTCTTGAGCGGTTTGCCGGAGGCTTGCTTGGAAAAGCTTGCCAAAAGGCTGACCGGTTGCAAGCTCTGCCACGATGGGAACACAGCCCTCAGATCTGGACTACCACTATACCGTTTGATCCTCCTTTCACTTCTTGGTGTTAGGTGTGAGAGGTACATTAGGTAGTCTTGTTGAGGTACCCTTTTTGACCAATCAGCCAAGTTGCATATCGGAAGCCATAGAGACTGTTCCAAACTAGGACAGGTTGCTCACCCACAATGCAGTAATTGTGTGAAACTGCTTTTGTTTGATTAGTGAACCCTAATTCCTGACGAAACTAGGACCTGGTAACCCTAACCTCTCATAGGGGTGTTTTGAGTGCTTTTGTGCAAAATGTGAACTCTTTGGGAATGTGTGATACAATCCTTGGAGAGTCTTAATATTGAGGAGGTTTTTTTTCAAACCTTGAGGATCATAACAGAATCATATTTGGGTCAAAATCCACGGGTTTGTGTTTGATATGGTGAAAACATACCCGAATCAAAACCAGGGCCAAAAAAATTGTATCTTACATTGTTTTGACCAGCATACCTGGTATCCTAATCTGATGGGGCATTTTGTTTTCAATGCCAAGTTTGTCTGAGCCAGAGAAGGAGCAGTACCCGCCTTAACCCATCACAATCCATCCAATCCCAAAAAAAAAAAAAAAAGCAAGCCTATTCACCAAAGGTCCAGTCTATCTGATCCCTAAAAGGCCGAATCCAGAAAAGATCCAATCACTACCAAAAGATCCATTTTGAAAAAAGCCCAATTGAGTCAAACTCATCTAAACTAATCTAGTTCAGCTACGTTAAGTATAACCGGGGTTGAAATCCTTGTCAGTTAGCCCTCAACTTACACCTATCCATTTCCCCAATTGCCAACTCAGCAGACCCGCGATGGCACAAAGTCCGGAATAAGTTGTGGCCATGATAGCGGCATTAAACCAGGGAATTGCTATACAGGATGAGACCAATGCTGAAATGCAACGCCCATCTGGGGTATCTACTACACATCCAGTCCTGGGCCCCCAACAGAACTCTGACCCACCTCTACCAACTGAAAATTTGCAAGGTTCGGATCCTTGAGAAGGGTTGGCTCAAGCTCGAGTTTTCAAGCCCCTGGTGTAGCCTAATGAGGGGCATTATCCTCTTGATATTAATGAGCTCGACCCGACCTCATTAAAAATTGCTAAACTTGAGAAGCAATTCAAAAAGGCACAGGGCCTTAACTCCATTCCTGACATTGAGGATGGGTACACTGAGGCTGCCGTAAGACTCCCAGATAGATTCAAAATGCCACACATTGACCGTTTCGACGGGTCTAGAGATCCTATGGTACATATTCAGCTTTTCTTGGATGTTCTAAAACCGATGGATCTAACTAAGCCTCAGAAACTCTCTCTGTATGGAAGAACCCTGCCGGGCATAACAACCACTTGGTACGCTAAGTTAGAGATACAGTGAAGCAGAACTGGGAAGAATTGGCTGAGGCCTTTGTTGATTAGTATTCTTACAATACCCAAGTTGAAATGACCGCTCAAGAGCTTGAAGCAACCACCAGAATCCTACAGAACCTTTTGTGGAATTTGTTGCAAGGTAGAGAGCAAAGGCAGCACAGATGATAAATCGTCCTTCTGAGAGGGACCAAGTGCGGATAGTGGTGCAGAACCTTAAACCTAATATGTTGTAGAAGTTAATAGTTATTCCACTATTCACCTTCAAAATTTTGCGTGAATTAGGGGTGCAGATTGAGAATGTATTTAACTGGGGGATTATTCCCAGAATGGGCAAACCAACAAGGAGGGTGTTTCCCAGGAATACCAATGCTAGCAGTAGCATTGCTCCTGAACCCACTAAAATCAATACCGTTGCCACCACTCCTAAAACTGCCAACCCTTTTGCCAATATAAGCCCACAAATCGCTAGCCCAGCCCGACCTCAAGGCAGAACTTTCACCCCCCTCTATATGAGCTTAACCAGCGCACTAAAAATCCTAATGGAAAAAGGGTATCTCAAAGCCCTTAATCCTCAACCTCTTCCTGACCCACTCCCTACTAGACATAACCCCACCAAATACTGTGTCTACCATCAATAGTGCGGTCATAGCACCGATCGTTGCTACCGCCTTCGTCATGAGGTTTAGAATCTCATCGACAACCAGATAATAACTCCACCTCAAGACCCCAATGCTACCACCAACCCACTTCCCATCCATGACCAAATATCTCCTGCCTACCTTAACCTTATTCATACACTACCACCTACCTTCAACCCAGCATATACATCACCCCGGCCCATTTACCCAAGCCTGAGGTGTTCATTCCAGAGAGCACTGACTTGTGCATGATGGATGCACCTAATCCAGTTCAGGTATGCCAAAGGTGCCAAATGGGCAAACCCACTACTGCTGAGATGTTGGGAATGATTGAAGACCTTCAAGGAACGGTGGCAGATTTAACATTTGGGGTTTCTATCCCGTCAAAAAGCTCCCCAATCTTAGAGCGAGCTGTAGTTAAAAAGGGCCAACCTGAAACTATCCCAAGTCTGGGTGATGACAGATCAACAACAAATGGGTCTCGCTTCGACATAGCCACCCAATCCCTTGGCCAAGCAGAAGCAAGTGGTAAGAACAAAACTGAGACAAGTATTGATCCTTATGCACAACTTCGGTGGGCTATTAAGGCATTGAAGGTCAAAGGGCTGAACAGACAACAAGTGTTTACAGTTGTTGCAAAAACTGTGAAGTACACTTTTGTCGCTCAGGATGAGAGCATTTTGAATCAGGGGGCAAACAACGGAAAGGGATGCTTTACCAGAAACACCTATCCTAATTCTAGTCCCAAGCCTATGGATACCCGACCAACACCCGCTACTCCATTTGCCGATGTTTCTAAACCTAGTGCTTCCTCTTCCCCCAAACGAACCTTCACCCAACTCCATATGAGCCTAACCTGTGCATTTAAGGTACTAATAGAGAAAGGGTATCTCAAACCACTCAATCCTCAACCTCTCCCCGATCCCTTTCCAACCAAGCATAATGCTACCAAGTACTGTGCCTTCCATCAACAAACTGGCCATGACACTGACGATTGTTATCGTCTTTGCCATGAAATTCAAGATTTGATTGACAAAAAGGTCATCACCCCACCTGAAAATCCCAAAGCTGTCAATGATCTTCTCCCTGATAGCAATAGATTGCTACGCCATAACATAAAACCCACTAACAGCTTGCCAATGGCCAATCATTACCCTAGCCAACATATCATATCTACTAATGAGCCCAAATCCATTGTGTTCATCCTAGAATCTTCTGATTCCAATCTGAGCAAAAGGAGCAACATCTTTGAAGAGATGGAAAATTCACTCGATTTTGATGAGTGGAAGATTTATGAAGTAGTGCTGCCAACATTGGCAGTTAGAATGATGAACCTCAGTCTCAACTAGGGTAAAAGTCTGAAATCAATCCTTTTGGGTGTGGATGTGTGTTACTGAATTGACGGCAGGTCTAGACCTTCTCGTGGGCTACTTGAAGTTGTTTTTGAAATTCTGCAGATGAACTTGGAGAGTGAAAACCCCTTTTTGTTCAAGGGTACTGTTTTTGTTTTGGGTTATGTCTTGCAAAATAGTTGTGTTGTGAGTTTTATTTTTTGTCTTTTGCGTGGTGGCGTTAGTTGAGTCTTTGCTTTGTGTCGCTCTCGTGTACCCTCAGGTCTTCATCTTTATAAGAAATGGGAGTCAAGTTTTTGATCATTTTATTGTGCTTATAGTGATGCATGTGTGACCTTTTGAAAATAAAAGGCTTTGAATTTGTTTTCGAATTTATGTTGTTGAATGAGATTCTGTTAATAAACTTGAGTATTGAGAAGGATCCCCTGACTGGTTTGAATGAATTCTAACTTGTCGGTGCGAGGTCATTCATGCTTTCAAAAATTTTAAGTTGTTTTTCTTTGCAAAACTTGCGAAGATGGGTTCAGAATTGTGTGTGGTATTTTATATTGTCCTGAGGATTCTCTTCGCCGTTAGGCGATCATGTTGGCAAGCACAAGGTGGCTTTCAGACACGCAAGCACAAGACGGTGGTCAGACCTCACAATCATAGAAATTCTCCCCTAAATGTTTTCATTACCTCGAAGAAAAAGAGAGAAAAAGAAAGAAGAAAAGAAAAGGAAAGAAACAAAAGAAAAAAAGCAGAAGGAAGAAAAAAAAAGGAAAATAAAAGGAAAGAAAAGAGAAGAAGTCAACCATCAAGCTAGGGGCATCCATTGGAATGAAATCCAATCAACTATGATCCATTGGACTGAAATCCAATCAACTGTGAGGAAGGGAACTTCTGTCTGAATTCGGGGAAGCCGATACAAGAAGGCACCACATTGCCCGAAAAACCAACTTTCGTAATGGAGCAAAAGAAAGGAGGAAGGCATGCATAAAAGAATGGAGAACCAAGCTCAAATCAATGAGAAGCCAGTTCCAATGATCAGGGCAAGGATGACCATTGATCAAATTCACTTCATTCACCACAAATGTTGTAACATTATCCTTAAGAGGCTCGCTAGGTCGAAAACCAAAAAGGGCGACCTAGGCAAAAGTTAGAGCATAAAAAATAAGAAATCAAATAAATAGAGCTCGCAAGGTTGAAAACCCTGAAGGGGCGACTTTGGCAAAAGTCAGAGCGTAAAAGAAGAGTGTCAATACCTGAGTGAACCTTCACCATGAACTACGTTGACTTGATTCCCATTCTTGGGATACGTAGGCAACTTCATCATGAAGTTCGGTCTTAATCATATCCGTCTCATTCTGTCTCAACTCAATCACCTTGCCCAATTCACGTCGTCAGCTTCACATCAATCCATGAGCTACACCGACTACTGTGTATATCATATACTTGCGCTGGGTAAGAAAGAACTAGCTCGAATCAACAAGTGGAGAAATTTTCAATACTTGGACTTATCAGTAAAATCTCTATCTTGAGCAAAAAAAATGGGGGAGGGGGGGAATCGAAACTCGAGTTTTGCAAAATTGAGTTTTAAAGGGAGCATAAGTAAAACTAGGGGCACTGTGAATGATCAGTTACCTTGAGTCTTTTTTTTTATGCTTTTAGGTCAGTTGTGAATCCAGTTATGTCGTGGCCAGTGTTTGTTTCAGTCTGCGCTCTTCATCGAGTCACCATAGCGCATTTGTCGCTCAAAAGCACTCTTCATCGAGTCACCATAGCAAGTTTGTCGCTCAAAGTTCAATAGAGTGGCATGGTCAAAATTTCGTACACGAAGGTTCGCTCCAAACTCGAAAACAAGTCCATTTGTGGAATTCATAAACGAGCTGAGAGTGCCTATAGAAGAGGCATCGCGTTCATGATCATTGCAAATTGCATATGAGGAATCTATCACTGCTTTGGAGAAGACTGGATCAAATTCTCAAAACATGCTAGAGCAGAAGAGAAACATGAGTCGGATGGGTTGACAATAGATCTGATGATCCCCATTACTTGTGCCTACATAATGGTGAAAATAATGGCCAGTAACTGGACACTAGGGGCAATTTTCAGTGCATCTAATCGGGCCATCAATCGAACAAGGGGCATGAACCCAACCGGTGGCCAATGACTGGACACTAGAGGTAATTTTCAGTGCATTTGATCGGGTCATCAATTGAACAAGGGGCATGGACCCAACCTATCTCTCAATTTGCCAAAGCCTTTTGTTAGGCATTTTTCCCTGGATTAGGGTAGATTACCCCCATGATGATTTTGATATGATTCGGCTTTCGAAAATTGTCTCCAACCATTTTGAAACTCTCTTGGGATTGTCATCTTCCCTCTGATTAATACTTGTGCTTTGAATTATACTTGCATGTATACATTTTGGTTACTTTGAACTGCATGATTGGTTACTCTTGCTTTTAACTTTGTTGTGCATTTAACAGAGTTTTGTCGAGTTGCCTCCCTTTGTATTACATTTCAATAAGTTCTGGCAAAGTGCCCTACCCTCATCTCATAAGGTACATAATGCAATAACTCTATGTACTACTCATTTCCCTCTACATGCCTTTAAATTTGCATAAAATATGCTCTTGATTCATGCATAGAACATGCAACATGCTTTTAATCTTGCATAGAACATGCAAATGCTCTCATTTTGCATAGAGCATGCCTCGCACTTTTTTGTGCATCTTACTTGCACTTGTTTGTGCATTTCATCGCACTTTTTTGTGCATCTTACTTGCGTTTGTTTGTGCATTTTATCGCACTTTTTTGTGCATCTTACTTGCACTTATTTGTGCATTTCATCGCACTTTTTTGTGTACCTTACTCGCACTTTTTTGTGCATCTTACTTGCACTTGTTTGTGCATTTTATCGCACTTTTTTGTACACCTTACTTGCACTTGTTTGTACATTTCATCGCACTTTTTGTGCACCTTACTTGCACTTGTTTATGCATTTTATCGCACTTTTTTGTACACCTTACTTGCACTTGTTTGTACATTTCATCGCACTTTTTGTGCACCTTACTTGCACTTGTTTGTGCATTTCATCGCACTTTTTTGTGCACCTTACTGGCACTTTTTTATGCATCTTACTTGCACTTGTTTGTGCATTTTATCGCACTTTTTTGTGCACCTTACTTGCACTTGTTTGTGTATTTCATCGCACTTTTTTGTACACCTTACTTGCACTTGTTTGTGCATTTCATCGCACTTTTTTTGTGCATCTTACTCACACTTTCTTGTGTATTTGAATTTACATTCGCGCTTTCTTGCGCATCGTACTTTCTTGTGCATTGTATCTCACTCACATTGTCTCGTGCACTTACACTTTGTATCTCACTTGCACTGTCTCGTGCACTTACACTTTGTATCCCACTCGCACTGTCTTGTGCACTTACACTTTGTATCACACTCGCACTGTCTCGTGCACTTACACTTTGTATCACATTCGCACTCTCTTGTGCATCGCACTCTCTTGTGCACCCTCTCGGTCTAAAAGACCTTAAAATCCTGCATTTACACTTGCGCTTTCTTGCGCATCGCATTGTCTTGTGCACTCACTTGGTCTAGGAGACCTTAAATTCTTTAAAGGTGCAATTCCTTTAGTGTTTGTCATGCCCGAGCGACTTCTGGTGGTCTGGTATAGCCACCTGCCTGTGTTTGCGGTGAGTTCCTAGGAGATCAACTGAGACAGTGAAAACTAGAGTTCGAATGGCCGATGCCTAGAACGCAAAGGTTTAGGATTTCCGAGACTAAAGTCTGATTTAAATACCTAGGGGTGTATCCTCGACTTGAAATCTGTATGGCAGCCCCATAGGTTGAGGTAGCGTGTATACGCCTCAATTCTGAATACTGAACCAACCTAGTCAGTCACCCTGTTGGAGAATAGGGAAAGTTGCGAACATAGTCAAGTTGAAAAGTAGTACTGTGGTTTGGAAGCACAAGATGCAGAAGCGGAAGATTCCCAGCAGCATGAGGTAAGTCATCGCCTATTGCCCCTGTAAGGTAAAGCATCACTTCCTAGCTGCTACATCATATTAGTATCATTTATCGCATTGTATATAGCATCTATCGCATGCATCTACTGCATTATCTATTTATCGCTTGCAACTTTTCCATGTTAAGCTTAGTTTGGTAGGTACTCATACCTTTCCACTGTTAAAGCATGGTTCTGTGATAATTTGTACGCGCCTATTCCACTAAGAGAATTGTGGTCTGAGGGTTTTGGCACCTTTTCTGTGTTAGACGTGGTTTGTTTTGTGTCCATGCCTTTTCTAGGCACGATGTGGTTCGGCCTGCGCCTTGTTCACTGCATCCATTGCATCGTACTTTGTTTTGTTGCATTTAGCATTTAGGATCATGATCTTTCCTCAGCAGATCATTCCTCACTTATATCATACCATCTAATTACTTGTATTCTTTTTGCGAAACACATAGTTCTGCATGTGCACACGCCTATTCCACTAAGAGAATTGTGGTCTAAGGGTTCCGGTACTTTTTCTGTGTTAAACGTAGTTTGATGTTGCATCTCCATCCTTTTATGGTATTTGTGTGGTTTTGCACTGCCTGTGGTTTGATTATTTCGTTACATTATATATCATTTGCATTGTTTCGTTTTATTGTGTATCGTTTGCATTCTGCCCCTGAACTACGCCAGTTTGATTCCTTGCAACGGGATATGTAGGCAACCCTCGGGTTCAACCAACTGCATTTGCATTTTGTTTGTTTGCCCAAGTCTTACGGCCTTGTCAAAATGGGTCGTCTCTGGGCTTTGGCATTCACTCACATTATTTCATGACTTTGAGCTCTGTCAAAGAGGGGCAACTGTAGACACCCCATTTTTTATGGCCTTTTAAGAGTTACATGATCTTGCAGGTACATCCGGTGGCAAGTCTGATTGCTCACTGAGTGCTTGAAGTCTGCGGCGGAACGCTACAGGTTTGAGTTTTCTAGACCCTGCATCCTTGTTGCCACATCTTTGGACCATGCTTAGGTCCTTTCAGATTGAGGTTGGTGATGGCCTGCCGGCCATTTTTGAGGGGTGCCGGCCATGGCTTTTGACCTTCCAGCCATTGATGTGCCTGGACGGCCACCAATGAACCCTTGCCAGCCATCACTAATGGCCGACCGGCCAGTAATGTTCCAATAGATATTTTGTGATATTTTGTGCCAGCTGTTTGTACAGCTTGATGCATCTTCCAACACGTGTGTGGCTGGATCTTTGTGAAGGGAATTTGCATTTTCTATATAGATGACCTATCTCTCATATTTGGGGGTTAGAAAATTTTGAGGACAAAAATTCTCTCTCTCTCTCTCTTTAGAAAATTTTGATTGCCGTATTGACGTGTTTAGCATGCTTGCGATGAGGCTATGTGCTTACTTGCTAAATTGCTTGAATGCCTGTGGATGAAAGCTTGGTGTTTGAATTGGAACGATTCAATGAATGTGAGTTTTAAGCCCACTATATTTGGTGGCAAATCCGCATTTTTAAGCCCACTTCAGGTGGCAAATTCAAACCATTTTCAAAAATAAACATGAGTTGAATTGTTCCAATTTCTGCAATGTAGTCTATACTGCTTATGTGTGTCACATAGTAAAGTTAGTTTAATAACCGGAATAAGAACACATAATGTTTATAAAACATCATATCATGGTTAGTAGAGGCCAATCTTTGATCGGGCGAGCGAGGGTGCTCATTTCAGGACCTTTCTCTCTCGTACTAAGTTCCTGAGCCAAGACAACTTTGGTGATGACGGACACGTCGCCTTTGGCACAAGTCAGGATTTCTTAAATTTCCCCAAAACAAAATATTTAGGTGGCGACTCTATAAGCTGGCAAAGCAGTCCAATTTCGACATTATTTGATTTAAAATCAATTTTCCAAAATGATTTGCCGGATTTGGACTCTTTGGTGATTATCAGTTTCACATTGCACTTGTGAGACTAGATTCAGAACCGCGGGAGTCCGAACTATGAGGCCTTCTTTTCAACCCCTTTCCGAAAGGCGGCAGCACAGAAAAAGACGAGTCCACACCTGCTGGCTTTGAACATTAGCGAGGGTAAAAGCCTTAAGGCTTACGCCAAGAGATATTATGAGGTGTTCAACCAAATTCCTGCTTGCAACCAGGAGCTGGTAGTCGTGTCCTTTAAGAACGGCTTGGATGATGAATGCTCGCTTCGAAAATCACTGGCAAAAACTCTACCTAAGAGTATGGAGGAACTCATGGCACAGATTGAGAAGTATGCCAAAGTAGAGGAGGATACGCAAGGAATGAACACACCAAAGCAAAAGAGGAGAAACGACTCGCCAAAGTGAGGCTAAGGTAATTTTGGTGTAAACAGGCAGGAGACATGGTTGAGGGCCACACAGGCAGTCACCACTGTGTTCCGGATCCCGATCTACAAAGTTCTAGAGAGGATCAAGAACCAGCCGTATTACAGAGCACCGAAGAAGATCCCTGGCGAGTTTATGGGAATGAGCCTTGGGAAGCACTGTGCTTACCATAATGAGGATGGGCACTTGACTTAGGGGTGTAGGGCTCTGAAGACGCACTTAGAGGATTTGGACAGATAGGGTCACTTGAGAGACCTAGTAGATGAGGCCAGAACGAAAGAAGAGCATGCAAGGCTACCCCAGGCACTGGCAGCACCACCTCTGCCACTGTCGCTACAGCAAGTAGATGGACCTCGGGTGATCAATGTGATTCATTCGAGGGTCAATGAGAGTGATGTACAATGGGAGACCTAGAGAGTAAGGCACCTACAACATGTGTATTAGGTCCAGCAAAAGAAGCCTAGGATAAATGAGTATCAGGGACCAATGGTTTCTTTATTGAGGCAGACCTGGATATGGTGCAACATCCACACAATGATGCCCTGGTGATAACACTGAAGATTGGAAAGTGTCAGGTGAGATGCATACTGGTTGATCAAGGCAAATCTTGTGACATCATATATGTTAGATGTTACAAGGAGCTTGGTGTAGACACCCCATTTTTGACCGCCCTTAAGACTTGGGCGCCTTAAGTTGATCACTCGATGATGAAACTTATGTTGTACAAACGTTCGATTTCTTCAGCAAGAAGAGCTTTTAAATCCCAACCTTACACCCCATTTTGGACCAAAACTATTTTAGACCTTAAAACCCTCTCTTTCAAAATATTTTTGAAAATGTTTCCACGATGTATTGAGGCTCGCATTTCGTTTAAAATATTACACTTTTCGGCAAACGGAGTAAGGAGAATATGGAAATAAATGAAAGTGAGGGGAACCCTTTGAAAATTCTTTAAAACATCTTATTTATAGGTTTGGATTTGGAGAAAATAAGACGGGTGGGAAGAAACCTAGTTGGGGAAGAAGTTGGGCATCAATCCATTAGGATAGAAATGAGTAGCTTTTACTAAAATAGGAATATCTCTTTGTACACTTAGAATTTAGATATTAGGCCACCACTATTGGAAAGTAGACTTCTGGGGCTTCAATTTAGACTCAAGAATGACCTAAAACCAAGTCCGGATAAAGGAGATATGCCCGTTTGAAGACAGACCTGAAAGTAGATTTTTGTGGCTGGCCGCCCACTATTTGTGGACGGCCGCCCCATTTTAGTGGCCTGCTGGCCACTTGTGTAAAACACAGATATTTTCTGCCAGCTGTTCCCACAAGTGCATGCATTGCTCTAGCTGTCTCTATACAGATATTTCCGACCTGAAAGGCTATTTTTCTATATATAGTTGACCACCCCTCTTGAAAGGTTAGAAAAAATTCCTTAAGGACCAAAACTTGCATAGCACTCTCTCTCTCTATCTTGCAACCTACACTCTCTCTCTCTCTACACTTCCTAAACCAAAAATTTAGCTCTTCTTGCTGAGATTCTTGAGCTCAAATCTCAGCCCTTGAGAGTGAGAACTTATGGGTTTGTTAACAAAAGAGTTACCTTGCTTCAAGAGATATAATTTTGGGTATCTCTACACTATTTCTTTCCTATCTTTTCTTACTATTTTTGGGTTGTTTTTACACTATTTTTATGGACTGAAACTTGTGGTTTAAAGCTACCAAAGGTGGAGGGGTTAATCACCCTTCTTTGAATCTTGTCTCCTAAGCATTTACCCTTGTGTTTCCCATCTCTTAATCAAAAAATTTCAACATTTTACCACTGATTTTAAAAGGTTTTCAAAGGCTAAAAATGTGATTTTGAAGTCCCAAAAATGGAGGGGTTAGCCACCCCTTTTTTGGCTTGTTTATTAGCTTAAATTCTCCATTATTTTAGCTTACTCATTTAGTCGTTTTTATCTCAATTTCAGCACTATTTTAGCTAAATTTAGGATTGTTTGTATGTGTTAGTTTCATTTATGCTTTGTATAGTATGCTTGTAGAGTAATGGTCCTCATAGGTTTGGTGGTTTAGGCCTTAGCCACCAACCTATTTGAGTCGATAGCATTTATTTCAAACTTTCCATACTTGTGTTCATCTCTGATCATCTCTACAACCTCCCTCATTTCTTGGATTTTCCTTTGCTTTGAGAGTCGTTTTAAAATCGATTATTTGTTTAAGCTTGAGATAGAGATCGTTATGCCTAATGGTTTAATCCCTATGGGGGTTCATTACCAACGGCATGACATCTCTCTCATGCCCAAAATAACCCTTGGTTTGACACTCCTCTCCATTGGTGGACTTAATGCTCATTCTTGGACTAAAATGACTAATAAAGGGAAAGGTAATTAAAAGAGGCAATAAAACTTGGACTAAAATGGAACAAGATAATAAAATGGTATGGGGTTCAATCAGACATTAATTGAACCCATTGAGTCTTGAGTCGTTTCATACTTGTTAGTGATGAAAATGGTTCAAGGGTCGATGTCAAACGCTTCCCTTGATCAATATCATGATAGGGAGGATGTCCGTGAGTCTTTCATTGTGCATTTATCGAGATTGTCTCCTTTGGTTCATAAGTCATCGTGCAATGAATTTGCATCGATTGATGACTTGAAAATTGAGCCTATCCCTATTTTGATTTGTCTGATGATAAAGAGAGGCAAGGTGGATACACATCCCTTGAGAATGCACTGTTTGTGCTCTGTTTGCTTTCTATTGCAGTAGGAGAAACCTAATATTAGTGGCCGATAGGCCACCTTTACTGGGCAACAGGCCACTATTAGCGGGCGGCCGGCCACCATTTCTGGCTTGCCGGCTACCTTTTTCAGCTAGGCAGTACCACTTTTTTTCACAAAGCAGAGCAAAGGCTATGGTGCAAAACAGTGCAGAGGAATTCTCGAGGGAGAAATTCATGTGCATGCATAAGCCATTTCCTTGCTCCTCGGGACCTGTTAGATAATTAGTTAATTTGTATTAATTAATTAGAGTGTGTTGTAACTATTTATTAGTTAGAATAGTTAGTTAAATTCGGCATTGTGATAATTAGTTAAGTGGCTTAGCTAAGTCATTTATTCGGACCCTCTTGTGCGAGAGCCAATTTGTACTAATTAGCTAATGTAATTAATTTATTTCATTTGGTTTGTAATAATTAGTTAAGTAGCTTAGCTAATTCATTCATTCAGACCCTGTTGCATGAGGGCAAACAGTGTAATAATGTGTATGTCTTCCAACCCCACGTCGTTCTCCTTTTTATTTACCCGCTTATGATGGATAGCATATTCAATCATATTTTGTTTAGCATTTTCCATGCTTTGCATCCATTTGTTTTGCACGCATGAGGTTCTGCTCATCATTCTAATCAAATGTCAATTCCAAATTCCTTGCTTGGATACATGCTTTATCATATGCCTTGAATTGACTCACATGCCATGTTAGTAGTTGAGCCTAGTAGTTGCATTGTGTATGTGTTGCATTAGCCATTTGCATCGTTAGGATCATGTATTTTTCTAACTATTTTTTCTCTTTTTGCTCGCCTTAGGAATTGGGGTAAGCTTTATTGCTTTAGCATATTGCATAAGTGTGATTGTTGCCAAGTCAAGCATGATTACCATGAGGCTAAGTGCTTAAGTGCTATATATGTTTGAATGCCTGTGGATGAAGGCTAATTGCTTGAATTGGAATACACTGATTAATGTACATACAAACTCACTTTTTTCGAGTGGCGCGTATTCAAAACAGTTTCCAAATAAACATGAAATCAAAGTATTTTCATTTTTGCAAATTAGTCTATACTTGTGTGCATCACATAGTAATGTTAGCCTAATAAATCGGAACAAGAGCATATAATGTAAATAAGAATCACATCATGATTAGTAAGGGCCGATCTTTGATTGAGCGAGTGGGGTGCTCAATTCATGACCTTCCCCTCTCGTACCTAAGTTCCCTAGCCGAGACACTTTGCTGATGACAAATAAGTGGTCTTTGGCACGAGTCCCAGGTTTCCTAGATTTTTCAAAAATATTTAGGTGGCGATTCTGTATCTAGCTAAGCAGTCCTTTTTTGGCATTTCGATTGAAAATTGATTTTCCAAAAGATTTGTCGGATTTTCACTCTTTTGTGTTTATCTATTTCATATTGCACTTGTGAGATCAGATTCAGAACCACAAGAATCCGAACTGTAGGGCTATCGTATCCAAAAGGAGCACGAAAAGTCAAGCTACATTTTCTGGCGACTCTGCTAAGGAATTTAGAGAACTTGGCTCGAACTTCATGATATGAAATCTGATTTGCACATATATGTTATTTGCATTGGTGTGCTGAAGTCATTGTGTTTGCCATATGTTATCCTGGACGGTTTGCCAGAGGCTTGCCCAAAAGCTTGCCAAAAGGCTGATCGGTCGTGGGCTCTGTCATGTTGGGAACACAATCCTTGGATCTGGACTACCGCTGTACCGTTTGATCCTCCTTTCACTTCTCGGTATTAGGTGTAAAGGTATATTAGACAGTCTTGCTGAGATACCCCTATTTTGACCATTTGGACAAGTTGCATATAGAAAAGCTATTGTGACTGATCCAAACTTGGACAGGATGCTCACCCATATGCAGGATTTTGTGAAACTACTTACGTGAAGTAGTGAAACCTTAGTTCATGCCAAAACTATGATAGTTTAACCCTACCCCTTTGTAGGGGTGTTTTGGCTCTCTTTTAACTAGTATGTGCTTTAGAGTGAAACTGTACAGGAATGTCCATATCAATGGTTCAGTTGGTATTTGTTTGTGGGGTAGAATTCAGTGGGGAGTACATTCATTCAGTTGTGATCATATCTGTTCTAGTGGCGTTTGGCTGAAGTGCTATTTGTTTTCTCTTTCGCAAGGTAGTCTTGGAACTATAGCTTCAGAAGGCTCTAATATTCCCCAAGTACTGTGGACTCGTGTCCATAGACTTTGTCAAGTCAGAGATTTAGTTCAGGAGCAGCCAGTGCTTGCTTCACTATTACCAGTTGCAAGACGAAGAGGAGTCAGGCAAAGTTCACCAGTTTAGCAATTTCAATAATCACCCCTCAGCTCACCTATACTTAGTCCATTCAAGCACCGCCATCTACTCCTAGAATGGCACAGTATCCCTCATCAGATTTGGAGGAATTACTACTCCATCTGCAGCAGTCAGTCAACTCACTCTAGTACGACATGGCCCGCCAAGCCGAGGTCATGAATAGGTTGCAACATCAACAACAACAGCCGACTACGGCTTTTGCTTCTCATGCACCTAACGTGGCTACTTCTATGCTAGGCACCGCTACCAATACAGCTCAGGATCTGTCGGGTGTTCCTATTTCTCTAGGCCAGATAGATCCAGTCCCGGTTTAAATGTCTAGAGCTCCAGCCAAGGCACCTTACGAGTTAGAGTTTAACCCGACCTTCCTCAAAGTCAACAAACTTGAAAAACTATTCAAGAAAGCGCAGGAGGTTAGCTTCATTCCAGGTATTGAGGATGAATATACTGAATCCGTCATTACTTTGCTAGAGTAGTTCAAGATGCCGCATATTGACTGTTTCGATGGCTCTGGAGATCCAATGGTGCATCTGTGTCTGTTTTCTGATATCTTGCGTCCAATGGGTTTGACCCGAGTTCAGAAGTTGTCTCTATTTGGCCGAACCATGTCTGAAATAACTGACATCTGGTATGCTAAATTGGAGGACTCTGTGAAACAAAGCTGGCAAATGTTGGTCGAATCCTTCATTGTCCAATATTCCTATAACATGTAGATCGAGATCACAACTCGTAACCGAAGGAGGGCTTTTTAGAGTTTGTTATTCGATGGAGGACAAAGGCAGCTATAATGGCAAACAGGCCTCCAAAGAAAGAGCAAGTATGTATAATTGTCAAAAATCTGCATGAAAGGCTATTACTAAAAATGATAGTCCTTCCACTATTCAACTTTAAGGATCTCCATGAAATTGGGGTTCAAATCGAGGATGCCATCAGATAAGGGATCATTGTGGAAGATAATGAGCCTTTGAAGAAGAATGTTGTTCGCAGTTCCAATGCTACTACAAGTGGTAATATAGCTGCGAAATGCTCAGAAATAAACACTGTCACCACTCCCATCAAAAACCATTTTCCTGATAATAGCCAAAAATCAACCACTTCAACTCGACCCCAAGCTCGAAATTTCTATCCTCTTTACATGAGTCTCTCTCAAGACTTGAGAGAGCTGTTAGAAAAAGGGCACCTAGAGCTCCTAGAACCTCGACCCCTTCCAAATCCTCTTCCACCAAGACATGACCCCGCTAAATATTGTGCTCATCATTAACAGTATGGTCATGATACAAACCGTTGTATCCGCCTCCGTCATAAGATTCAGGATCTTATTGACGAAGAGATCATAGCTCCACCAAAAAGACCTCAAGCCACCACTAACCCATTACCTCCACACCTCAACCTAATCCATACACTACCATCTACCTATAACCCTAGCTTATACATCACCCTGGCCCGTTTACCCAAGCCTGAGGTGTTCATTCCAGAAAGCACGGACTTGTGTATGATGGATGCACTTGAACCCCAATCATCTTAAACCCATGAACCCACTACTTTTGAGCTAATGAGCATGATTGAAGCTTTGCAGAGCACTGTGGCAGATTTAGCCTTTGGGATTTTGGCTCGCTCATCGACCACATCACATGCCAGAAATTTCACGCCAAAAGGCTCCATAATCTTGGGACGAGCTATAAATGAAAATGGCCAACCTAAAGCTATCTCGAGTCTGGGTGATCACATGTCAACAATGAATGGGCCTTGCTTTGATATAGCCACCCAATCCCTTGGCAAAGCTGAAGCAAGAGGCAAGAACAAGGCCGGGGAAAGTATCGATCCTGATGCACATCTCTGGTGTGTTATTGAGACTTTGAAGGTCAAAGGGCTAAACAAGCAACAAGTGCTTGTAGTTGTTATAAAAACTGTGGATAACACTTTTGTCTCTCAGGTTGGGGGTATTTTGAATTCGACAGTAAGCCATGAAAAGAGATATCATACAAAAACACCCCTTTCAGCTCCAATCCTACATCCGTTGGAGATCTCCAAACCCAGGCAACACCTGCCAACCCCTCTGTCAATCCTTGTTGGACTGGTAACCGCACCTTCAATCCCCTTTTCATAACCTTATCCAAAGCTCTTCAAATCTTCATAGGATAAGGTTATTTCAAACCCCTTGACCCGTGACCTCTTCTTGATCCCCTTTCAGCCAAGTATAAAGCTGCCAAGTACTGTGCCTTCCATCAACACACTGGCCACGACACTGACAGTTATTTTCGTCTTCGCCATGAAGTTCAAGATCTGATTGACAAAAAGATCATCACTTCACCAGGTCCTACAAAGTCTATCGATGCTGGATCAATGAACTTGGGGAGATAATGCGACTGGTTCTGTGATCAAGAATGAACCACTTGCTGATGGCGCTCATTTTACTCCAGATATGGTGGATAGCATGCGCTGATTTTAGCAATTTGAAAATATTTTTTATTTTTACTTTCTGAACTGGGTGTTGAGTCAGTCTTGTTGTGTTAGGGTTAGGTGATTTCGGGCATGTTAACTCGGACATCACTTCCTTGTTTGCTTTGTTTGTCTTTACACTCTTTCTTTTGCGTCTATTTCTATCATTGAGCCAATTGAGCCAAAAGATCTAAATGAAACGGCAGTTATTTTCACCTACTTCTCTATGCCTTTAAATCATTGCATTGACTAAAGTTTTTCAAAACTATTACTGTGGTGAAAACAAAGAGAGAAGAATTGCTTGAGATTTGCAAAATTTGATCAACTAAGAGGAAGAGAGGTGTGCTAAGCCCTTAATAAATGAAATCATGTTTGTTAATGTGAGTACTGAGGAGGATCCTGGCTTGGTTCAGATTGGTTCTACATTGTCTTCAAAAGAGCACGAGTGATTAGTTGCTTTATTAAAAAATTTCAAAAAATATTTTGCATGGTCCTACGAAGACATGCTTGGAATTGATCTTGAGATTATACAGCATAGGATCACTCTCAGCCTCGAGACTCGACCCCTTTGCTTTCAAACCTTGAACCTTGATTCAGAATGTTCAATGATCAACCAAAATATGAGGCTTGCATGGTCAGATTGGAAGCAACCCTCGAACTAGGGGCAAAAAGGCCAGTTGTGATCAAAGGAAGTTTGCATGGCTGGATAAGAAACAACCCTTGAACTAGGGGCAAAAAAGGTCAGATATGCTCGAAGATTCAAAACTGGGTCATCTCTCAAACCAATGGTGACTGGCAAGAAGGCCAAATCCCATAAATGAAGAGAAGAAAATTTATTGCTAAAAGGACAATCGAGTTCCTATCCACAACACAAGGGGTAAATTTAGACCCAATTGAATGGGCCCTTATATCATCAAGACTATTTAGTCAGGAATAGGAGCCATTCTCGTGGATTCAGATAGCTTAGAGATCCTACGACCAATCAATATGGACAAGTAAAACTTTTTTATCCTTGAGAGGCTTGTTGGGCTGAAAACCCGAAAAGGCGACCCAAGCAAAAGTTAGAGCAAGAGAAAAAGAAAAAGAACAAAAATGCAAAAAAATGAAAAAAGAAAAAAGAAAAGAAAAAAGAGAAGAAATGAAGAAAAATGAAAAAGAAAAAAAAAAGAAAGAGAAAGGAAAATAGCTCGCAAGGTTGAAAACCCGGAAGGGCGGCTTTGGCAAAAGTTAGAGCACAAAAGGAGAGTGTTAAAACCCGAGTGCACTGTAACCCCAGGAACTACGTACAACGTGATTCCCATCTTTGGGATACCTAGGCAACTTCATCCTGAAGTTCGGCCCTAACCGTTTTCAACCTGCTTGTCTCATCCATGTTGGTTGGCTTATCCTTTTTCAAACTCGGCTATCCTATCCATGTCCAATTGGCTCATCTTCATTCAAATTCGGTCGTCCTATTCCGTTAGAAGATTTAGCTGTAAGACAAATCAAGTTTAGGTCTGAGGTTGTGCATCTCAGGAGTTAAATCCATGTCGATTGAGCAGTGGCCATTTGCAAAAACAGTTTTGAAGATTTTTAATAAGGTTGATTAATTTTCTCGAAAATTATTCCATTTTTCCAAAATTGGACCATTTATTGGACCCAAAAAAATGGGAAATTTTCATTGCTCACAACCTAACTTACATGATTTCAAAGTAGAAAGTCGAACAAGTATGTTAATCTAACTCTCGTGTTGGTCAAAATTGTTTTAGCAAAAGCCAAAAAATACAAAAAAGATCAAAGTGATGAACTAGGGGCACAGTCGAGTCAGGTTTTCTGTCTTTTCCCCATTGTCAACGGACTTGCCAGAAAGGGCACAACTGAAGCCAGCAACATAAGCCAAAAACTCTCTCATCCTCCAAGCAGTGAAGTATCGAACTAAGTGTGAAGCACTGACTGGATATGGAGCTGGATTTTTGACCCCCCCTCATAAGGTCCACAACTTCCAGCTTATCCATCAACCACACCCGGGAAGGGATAAAAAATAAAAGAGATTAAAGAATAGAGAGATGTGCGCTGAGAGAAAAAATGAGGAAAGGGCTTTTTAGAAGAAAAAAGATTGGGGGCCAAAGTGATGTGAGAGCCATAAATAAGAGAGAGTGGGAAACAGCACCTGGAGAAGCAGGCTCCCTATGAAATGAGAGGTCTCCTACCGGCGGAAAACATCCAAGTGTTGTGCTTGTTGTTTTTATTTGTCTCGATTCTTATTTTGAGTCGTTTTGATTTCGGTAGGTGTAAATCGATGTGTTTAGGTGGTTTTACTTTGTTTTTCCTTTGTTGAGTCGTGGTGTAATGTGGTTAGTCATAGGCTCAATATCGAGTTAAGAACTCATTTCTCAATTCTAATTGCAAAAATAAATCGTTTTGTGCTTAGAGTACTATGTCATTCCCAACATGATGTGCAACCCTGATCAAAAGAGGGAGCAACCAAACAAGGACCTATCTGAAACTACATAGATTCCGAACTGCAAAGTAAAAGAAAAGAGGGAAAATTGGAGCATCTAAGCAATTTCCAGGATTGCATTCCGGATGCACCTTCTCAGACTTTGTCATTTCTCTGAAGTATAAGTGTACCTTGACCTCGAGCTCAAGCTTGCTTCAAGTCAGAATGGTGATCAAAGTGCTCTCCCTAAACACCATTCCCCATCGGAGGCATCTTGGCTGTGTTTGCAAAGGGTTGATCGCCATTCTAACTTGACCTTGTCATTTCTCTGAAGTATAAGTGTACCTCGACTGTGACAGCAGAAACTAGAGTTTGAATGGCAATGCCTAGAACACAAAGGTTTGGAATTTCCAAGACTAAAGTCTGATTTAAATACCCAGAGGAGTATCCTTGGCTTGAAATCTGTATGGCAACCTCATAGGTTGAGGTAGCGTGTATGCGCCTCAATTCTGGATACTAAACCAACCTAGTCTGTCACCCTATTGCAGAATAGGAAAAGTTATGAATATGATCAGGATGAAAAGCGGCATCCGTGGCTTCTACATGCAGATGTTACCCATTTGAGGGCCTTTGAACTATGAGTTAAAGGTAAGAGTTTGAAGAACACAAGAGGGAGATCCCAGTCAGAGTAGAGTGGTTCATCGCCACTCGCCTCGTAAGGTGCTTTCTAAAGTGCCACTCTGATTGTTTGCTGCATTTTCTCAGCATTATCCACTACATTGCTTGTTGCACATATCATGTGCATCTATCGCACAAACTCATCATACTTTGTGCATCTATCGCATCATTTCAGGACCTCTTCTCACAATTTCAGCGTAGTTTGAGCGTTCTCTTCCTCATACGATTTCAGCGTGTTTGGAATTTTTCTCAGGACGCTTGGAACGCGACCTTGAGCGGTTTTTGCAGGACCTTTTCTCATGATTTTAGCGTGGTTTGAGTGTTTCCTTCCGATTTCAGCGTGTTTGGAATTTTTCTCAGGACGCGTGGAATGCGACCCTGAGCGGTTTTCTCAAGACCTCTTCTCACGATTTCAGTGTGGTTTGAGTGTTCTCTTCCTCACACGATTTCAGTGTGTTTGAAATTTTTCTCAGGACGCGTAGAATGCGACCCTGAGCAGTTTTCTCAAGACCTCTTCTTACGATTTAGCGTGGTTTGAGTGTTTCCTTCCTCACACGATTTCAGTGTGTTTGGAGTTTATCTTAGGGTGTGTAAGAATGCAACCCTGAGTGGTTTTTTTTCCCTCTTCTCACGATTCCAACGTGGTTGGAGTATGTCACCCTATTCATCTACTACATTATCCATCGTATCCATTACATCATACCATTTTATCCCCTGCATCCTTTCCTTGTTAAGCTTAATTTGGCATGTGCTCATACATTTCCCTCGTTGAAACATGGCTCTGTCATGTGTAAGTACCCATGCTGCGCTGAGGCCAGTATTGAGGGTGAAAACACCTTTTATGTGTTAGATGTGGTTTGTTTTGTGTCCATGCCTTTTCTAGGTAAGATGTGGTTTGGCTTGCGCCCCTTATTCACTTCATCCATTGCATCCATTGCATTGTACTTTGTTTTGTTATATTCAGCATTATCTTTCCTTAGGAGATCATTCCTCACTTATATTATACCACCCAATTACTTGTACTCTTTCTCTTTCTGTGAAAAACATAATTCTGCATGTACCCACAACCCTTTCACATTGAAACATGGTTTTGTTATGTGTAAGCACCCATGTTGAGTTGAGGCCAGTATTAAGGGTGTAGGCACTTAACTTGTGTTAGACGTTGTTTGGCTGTGCCCACTTCTTTTCTATATAAAACATAGTTTGATTTACATCTCCATTCCTTTATGGTATTCGTATATTTTGCAATGCTTGTGGTTTGATTATTTCGTTATATTGTGTATCATTTGCATCCTGCCTCTAAACTATGCTGGTTTGATTCCTTGCAACGGGATACGTAGGCAACCCTCAGGTTCAACCAACTGCATCTGCATTTTCTTTGTTTGCCCAAGTCTTATGGCCTTGTCAAAATGGGTCGTCTTCAGGCTTTGACATTCACTCACGTCATTTCGTGACTCTGAGCTCTGTCAAAGAGGGGCAACTGTAGACACCCCATTTTTTGCCACCCTTAAGACTTGGGCGCCTCAGGTTGATCACTCGATGATGAAAGTTATGCTCTACAAATGTTCGATTTCTTTAGCAAGAAGAGTTTCTAAATCCCAACCTTACACCCCATTTTTTACCAAAACTATTTTAGACCAAAATTATTTTAGACCTTAAAACCCTCTCTTTCAAAATATTTTTGAAAATGTTTCTACAATGTTCCAAGGCTCGTATTTCGTTTAAAATATTGCACTTTTTGGTAAACCAAGTAAGGACAAAGTGGAAATAAATGAAAGAGAGGGGAAATCTTTGAAAAATCTTTAAAACATCTTATTTATAGGTTTGGATTTGAAGAAAATAGGAGGGGTGGGAAGAAAACTAATTGGGGAAGAAGTTAGGCATCAATCTGTTAGGATAGAAATGAGTAGCCTTCACTAAAATAAAAATATCTCTTTTCACACTTAGAATTTAGATATGAGGTCACCACCATTTGAAAGTAGACTTCTGGGGCTTCAATTTAGACTCAATAATGACTTAAAACTAAGTCCGAATAAAGGAGATATGCCCATTTGAAGTCGGGCCTAGAAGCAAATTTTTGTGGCCAGCCGCCCACTATTTGTGGACGGCCGCCACATTTTAGTGGCCTGCAGGCCACTTGTGTAAAACACAGATATTTGTTGCCAGCTATTCCCCCAAGTGCATGCAGTGCTCCAGCTATCTCTATACAGATATTTCTGACTTGAGAGACTGTTTTTCTATATATAGATGACCACCCCTCCTGAAATTAGGTGAGAAAAAATTCCTTAAGGACCAAAACTTGCGTAGCACTCTCTCTTTCTATATTCCAACCTACACACTCTCTCTCTCTACACTTCCTAAACCAAAAATCTAGCTCTGCTTGCTGAGATTCTTGAGCTCAAATCTTAGCCCTTGAGAATAAAAACTTGTGGGTTAGTTAACAAAAGAGTTACCTTGCTTCAAGAGATGTAATTTTGGGTATCTCTACACTATTTCTTTCCTATCTTTTCTTACTATTTTTGGGTTGTTTTTACACTATTTTTATGGACTGAAACTTGTGGTTTAAAGCTACCAAAGGTGGAGGGGTTAATCACCCTTCTTTGAATCTTGTCTCCTAAGCATTTACCCTTGTGTTTCCCATCTCTTAATTAAAAAATTTCAACATTTTACCACTGATTTTAAAAGGTTTTCAAAGGCTAAAAATGTGATTTTGAAGTCCCAAAAATGGAGGGGTTAGCCACCCCTTTTTTGGCTTGTTTATTAGCTTAAATTCTCCATTATTTTAGCTTACTCATTTAGTTGTTTTTATCTCAATTTCAGCACTATTTTAGCTAAATTTAGGATTGTTTGTATGTGTTAGTTTCATTTATGCTTTGTATAACATGCTTGTAGTGTAATGGTCCTCATAGGTTTGGTGGTTTAGGCCTTAGCCACCAACCTATTTGAGTTGATAGCATTTATTTCAAATTTTCATACTTATGTTCATCTCTACAACCTCCCTCATTTCATGGCTTTTCCTTTGCTTTGAAAGTCGTTTCTAAATCGATTGTTTGTTTGAGCTTGAGATAGAGCTCGTTATGCCTAATGGTTTAATCCTTTGGGGGTTCATTACCAACAGTATGGCATCTCTCTCATGCCCAAAACAACCCTTGGTTTGACACTCCTCTCCATTAGTGGACTTAATGCTTATTCTTGGACTAAAATGACTAATGAAGGGAAAGGTAATTAAAGAGGCAATAAAATTTGGACTAAAATGGAACAAGATAATAAAATGGTTTGGGGTGCAATCAGACGTTAATTGAACCCATTGAGTCTTGAATCATTTCATACTTGTTAGTGATGAAAACGGTTCAAGGGTCGATATCAACCGCTTCGCTTGATCAATATCAGGATAGGAAGGAGGTTCATGAGTCTTTCATTGTGCATTTATCAAGATTGTCTCCCTTGGTTCATAAGGCATCATGCAATGAATTTGCGTTGATTGATGACTTGCAAATCGAGCCTACCCCTCTTTTGATATGTCTAATGATAAGAAGAGGCAAGGTGGACACATCCCCTGAGAATGCTCTATTTGTGCTCTGTTCATTTTCTGTTGCAGCAGGAGAAACCTAATATTAGTGGCCGACAAGCCACCTTTACTAGGCAGCAAGCCACAATTAGTGGGCAGCCGACCACCATTTCTGGCCTAGCGGCCACCCATTTCAGCCAGGCAGTACCACTTTTTTCCTCAGAGCATAACAGAGGCTGTAGACACCCCATTTTTTACCGTCCTCAAGGCTTGGACGTCACCGCTTGAACACTTGGTGATTATCCATGTTTGTGTTTGTTTGGAGTTCCCGGAGTTCTCGGCTACGCGCCTTGCCTCAGGATCTCCGAACTTGACTGTTTTGTGTCTGGTTTTACACCAAACACTTGTGTTTTGCCTTGGAGGGGCAGGGAATGCCTTGTGAGGCATCCCCACACACCACCGGCACTAGCTAGAGGCCACCGGCTGGTTTTTCTTGCCACCGGCAATATATATTGCCGGTCGGCACTCTTTGTTGCCGGTCGGCAGTCATTTTTGTCAAAATGACATTTTTGGCTAGCCGACTACTGTTCATCTGCTTTTTCAGATATTTTGAAACAGCTGTTTGGCATTTGCTTCCCCTCCATACACGTGTATGGAGGGATGTCCCTCTTGTTTGCTTACTAGTTAAGCATTACAAGATTGCCTCCTCTATAAGAGGAGGCCTTCTCTCCCTTGTTCTAGGGTTAGAAAAATTGGAGAGGAGAGGGAGAAGAGCTCTGGTTTTAGCTTTAGGAAATATATCTATCCTATATCTATACCTTCCCCTCTTTGTTGCTTTGTGTGTGTTTTAGTCCATACTATTGCACACAAGCACCTAGTGCTTCACCTTCCTTGGGCTACTGAGGTTCTAAGGGCTAGTTCTTGATCTTTTTAACTGGATTGGAGCTTAAGGAGGCAACAAGAGCACCCTTTGTGAAGAAGGTCAACAAGGGTAAGAAACTAGTACTTTTTACCCTTTTTTTTGCATCCTATTTCTACCCATCTTAGAGCTGTTTTTGTGTTCAGTATATAACATAAAAAAGTTCTGTTTTTAGGCCCTCTTGATTGTTTGTTAAGAGTGTTTTGTGGTTTGGGCGTGTTCGACCACCCTTAGGCCTTGAAAGGCCCCATTTTGTGTTATTTTGTGCAAGTTTCGAGACTTTGGTGTTTGGGCCTCTTCACCACTGAAATCTTGAGGGATTTCAGTGGTGGAGATGGTGCCTTGAAGTCTCCAAAAGGGGAGGGCCACCCCCTCTCCTTGTTGTCCTTGAAAGGGACCATTTTTAGTCTCTTAAGGAAGTCTTTGTTCAAGTGCGTGTTGAGCATGTCATGGCTGTATTTTATGCTTATATGGCCATGTTATAACTTTGTATTAAGTTGGTTTTGGTACTCCATGCATGTTTAGTATAGTTGCCATGTAATGCCCCCTTGATCCCTTAACATGCCTTAGGTTGTTAGCCTTTGTTTGAGCATGATTTAGGCTTAGACTTATGAATGTTTTGTGCTTATTTTGCCATGCTTTAGGTCTGTCCACAATTGTTTGGATTGATTTCGGCATGCTTAGTATAGCTCCTTTGCATTTATGGCTTGTCGGGCTTGTAGGCCTCAAGTATGTGAATATGTAGCATGTGTTGCTTGCATCATTTTGGTGGTTTGGAACCACCCAACATGAAATTTCAGTCCCTTTGGCATGCTCATATGCTTGCCTTAATTACCTCTTTATTGCTTTGAGAGCATGTGTTGTATGCCTTATGTTTTGACCATTGTGCATGCCTTTGAATTCAAACCATTTAGATGCCATCTAAGTAGTCCTTTGGGCCTGATTTTGTGTGTTAAAGCTTTGATTTTAGTTGCTTAATTCTTGCCATGTTAGGTCTTGACAAGTGTAGTTCAATGCCTTTTGGCTTGCCTTAAATACTTAGGCCATTTGCATGCTTTTGTTTGTTTTGTTTGAGTTGGTTTGGCACCTCTTCTAACATGATTTCGGAGCTTAACTTGCATGCTAATTGTTCATGTTTGTGCCCTTTTAAATGTGTTTAAAAGTTGCCCCATTATGCTTTAAGTACTGGACCATGAGTGCTTGCATGTGTGTGTGCACTTTGGCCTTCACTTCCTTGGTTTTGGCTATTGATTTTGGGCCTATTTGGAGTTGCCTAATTCATGTTTAAGTCCCCCTTTTATTTTGGTTTGCATGCTTGCTTGTATGTTTGTATAAGTGCCTTGCATTGTCCATATTGCATGTTAGCCAACATGTCTAGGATTGCATTGCATTGTGCATGCTTGGCCTCCTGAAGTGAGCGTGATAGAGGTTAGGCTTCCTTGTGTGATTATATGGTTTGCATGCATTTGAAATTGAAAGTGCACACTCGATTCTTTAGGCCATCATGCATGGAAATGCGTGATTGGTGGCCCGAGAATCGAGGCACATCCTCCCTTGAGTCATTAACATGATAGGGATTGTGTTTGGTGCATATATAGCTTGAATAGCATTGCCATGCAAGTTTTGCCCTCTGCTGCTGTGAGTTGCAGGTTCTGCAGGCATTCATTGCCGGCCGGCAGTATTTAGTGCCAACCGGCAGTCAATCAATGGCCGGTGGATTCATTTTGTGCCGACGACCACAAATTCACTGCCGGTAGTCATTCCACTTAGCCGGTGATGATTCTCAGTATCCAGGGAGGCATCCTTAAGACTTTGGCAGTCTTCAGAGAAGAAAAGCGGGGAAAACAGAGGCAGGCTAGGCATGGCAGTGCAATTCCGAGCGGAATCTGAGCGCGCATGCATTGAGCCCTCTCCCCGAGGCGGTTTACTATTTTTCTTAGCGTGGTTAATTTGTTAATTAATTAGGCAATTTGTAATATTTAATTAGCTTGCGTAGTTAATTAATTTGTATATTCGTTTGGTCCCTCCGAGCGAGGGCAAATTTGTAATAAGTGTGGGTGAGTGTATGCATGTCTTCCAACCCCCACTTCTTTCTCCCTTTTATTTACCTGCTTATGATGGTAGATGAGAGCATATTTAAATTAGCATATCTTATGCTATGCATGCGTGCATTCATACATTTGTCTTGTATGCACCGGGCTCGGCGCATCATGCTAACTGCATTGTATTTCGATTCCAAATTGAATACATGTTATCTGTTGCATTTCACATGCCATGTTTAGGATAGTCGAGCCTGCCTAGATTGCATCTTCGCATGTGTTGCATTAGCCATCTTAACATGAACTAGGATCATGCATATGATTACTAACTAGTTTCTGTTTTGGCTTGGAGTACTAGGTGAGCTTTTATGCTTTAGTATACCGCATGCGTGTGAGTGTTGCCATAATTGCATGATTACCATGAGGCTAGCTGTTTATGTGATATAACTGCTTGAATGCCCGTGGGTGGAGGTTGGATTGCTTGAGTTGGAAAAACTCGTCGAAATCCGTGTTTTAGCCTACTTGCGAGTAGCAAATTCCAAAGCATTTTCAAAACAAACGGATATGCAATGCTTGTTTCCAAATTAGGCAATCTAGTCTATACTTGTTTGCTGTGCGCATAACGTAGTAATTCTAGGCTGATAACCGGAATAAGAACACATAACGTTTTCAAAATCGGATATCATGGTTAGTAGAGGCCGGTCTTCGGACCGGGTGAAAGGGGGTGCTCATAGCTGACCTTCCCCGATCGTACCCAAGCTCCCGAGCCAAGACAACTTTGGTGATGACGGACACGTGGCCTTCGGCACCGAGTCAGGGTTTCCTAAATTTCCCATTTTAAAAATATTTAGGTGGCGACTCTGTATCTGGCAAAGCAGTCCATGTTTGGCACTTCTTTTCAAAATCTGTTTTTCTCAAAACGATTTGCCAGAGTTGGACTCTTTGGTTCAAGATTAAGAACCGTGGCACAAAATTGAGTCCGAACTATAACCAGTGAGTTCCCTCGCGGACCTGTTACAGAGGCTGAAGTGCAAAACAGTACAGAGGCATTCTCGAGGGAGAAATTCATGTGCATGCATAAGCCATTTCTTTACTCCTCGGGACCAATTAGCTAATTAGTTAATTTGTATTAATTAATTACAGTGTGTTGTAACTATTTAATTAGCTAGAATAGTTAATTAAATTCGACGTTGTAATAATTAGTTAAGTAGCTTAGCTAATTCATTTATTTGGACCCTCTTGTGCGAGGGCCAATTTGTACTAATTAGCTAGTGTAATTAATTTATTTCATTTGGTTTGTAATAATTAGTTACGTAGCTTAACTAATTCATTCATTCGAATCCTCTTGCATGAGGGCAAACAGTGTAATAATGTGTATGTCTTCCAACCCCACGTCTTTCTCCTTTTTATTTACCTGCTTATGATGGATAGCATATTACATCATATTTTGGTTAGCATTTTTCACGCTTTGCATACATTTGTTTGCACATATGAGGTTCGACTCATCATACTAATCAAATGTCAATTTCAAATTCCTTGCTTGGATACGTGCTTTATCATATGCCTTGAATTGACTCACATGCCATGTTAGTAGTTGAGCCTAGTAGTTGCATTGTGTATGTGTTGCATTAGCCATTTGCATCGTTAGAATCATGCATTTTTCTAACTATTTTCTCTTTTTTTACTCGCTTTGGGAATTGGGGTAAGCTTTATTGCTTTAGCATATTGCATAAGTGTGATTGTTGCCATGTTGAGCATGATTACCATGAGGCCAAGTGCTTAAGTGCTATATCTGTTTGAATGCTTGTGGATGAAGGCTAATTGCTTGAATTGAAATACATTGATTAATGTACATACAAACTCACTTTTTTCAAGTGGCGTGTATTCAAAACAATTTCCAAACAAACATGAAATCAAAGTGTTCCAATTTTTGCAAATTAGTCTATACTTGTGTGTATCACATAGTAATGTTAGCCTAATAAATCAGAACAAGAGCATATAATGTAAATAAGAATCACGTCATGATTATTAGAGGCCAATATTTGATTGGGTGAGTGGGGTGCTCAATTCATGACCTTCCCCTCTTGTGCCTAAGTTCCTGAGCCGAGGCACTTTGGTGATAACGGATAAGTGGCCTTTGGCATGAGTCCTGGGTTTCCTAGATTTCCCAAAAATATTTAAGTGGTGACTCTGTATCTGGTAAAGCAATCCATTTTAAGCATTTTGATTCAAAATCGATTTTTCAAAAGATTTGCTAGATTTAGACTATTTTGTGTTTATCTATTTCACATTGCACTTGTGAGATCAGATTCAGAACCATAGGAGTCCGAACTGTAGGGCTATCATATCCGAAAGGAGCACGAAAAGTCAAGCTACACTTGGCTTTTACCTAGATGATCCGGAACAATCCAACATCCCGATGGTTGGATTCAACGGAACGCCGACGTGGCCTCTAGGACCCATGAATTTGAAGATGCAGGCAAGCACCAAGAAAGTAAGCACGGAGTTTACAATAATTGACACCCCCTCCCCTTACAATGTTATCTTGGATAGACCGTGGTTGCATGCAATAAGGGTTGTTCCCTCAATATTGCACCAGCTGTTGCGATTCTCAACCGAACATGGGATTGAGGAGGTCAAGCAGGCAAAAAGTTGCTCCATGGTAGCAATGAAGTCCACCTACAACGTATGAGAAGCAGAGATAGTAGAAATTGACGACGAGGATATAGAGGTCCTAGATAACATCTGCAAAGAACCAGCCAACAAGAGTGAGGAAGCCTTGAAGAAGATTCTGGTCCAAGAAGATGATGGAGAGCGTTTCTTCCTTCTTGGCTTAGGTTTAGCCGAGGAGGAGGAAAGGGAGTTAGAGGCTTTCTTGTGAGCAAACACAGAAGTGTTTGCTTGGACGCCCCACGAGATGCCTAGCATTGACCCCAAGGTCTCTTGCCATAGGCTCAATGTAGATAGGTGGGCTAAACCTGTCATCTAGCGGGCAAGGAGGCCAACATTGATACATGTGAAAGTAGCCGAGGAGGAAGTGGACAAGCTGTTGGATGCCCAGGCCATTTGGGAGGTGAACTACCCTACCTGGCTGTCCAACGTTATGGTAGTGAAAAAGAAGAACGACAAGTGGAGGGTTTGTATGGACCTCACCAGCCTAAATAAGGCTTGCCCCAAGGATAGTTTCTCACTGCCTAAGATCGATCAATTAGTAGATGTCACTTTAGGGCATAGAATGATGAGTTTCCTAGATGCATACAGAGGCTACCACCAGATAGCAATGTATGCCCCAGATGAAGAGAAAATGGCGTTCATTACCCCGAAAGGACTCTATTGTTACAGAGTGATGCCTTTCTGGTTGAAGAATGCAGAAACAACCTACCAGAGGTTAGTAACTAAGATATTCAAGCATCTGATTGGGAGGATAGTAGAGGTCTATATCGATGACATGGTCGTGAAGACCAAGGAACCTGGGAACCATTTGGCCGATTTACAAGCAGTTTTTGATATTCTAAAAGCATATCAACTTCGGCTCAATGCCTCTAAATGAGCATTTGGAGTCGGATCTGGTAAATTTTTAGTATACTTGGTGACCAAGAGGGGCATTGAAGCAAGCCCAGATCAGATCAGGGTCATCCTTGACTTGAAGAGCCTGACATCAGCCAAGCAGGTCCAAATTTTGACCGGCAAGAAAGCAGCCTTGAGTAGATTTATTAGCCGAAGTTTTGATAAATGCAAGCCATTTTTTCAATTATTAAAAAAGACCACAGATTTTTTATGGACAGAAAAGTACAAAGTCACCTTGGCCAACTTGAAAAGATACCTGACAACAGCTCTAGTTCTGTCAATTCCAATACCTAGAGAAGAACTGTTCCTATACTTGGCAGTTCCAGACCACGCAGTAAGTGCAGTGGTAATCCGAGTAGAGGAGTGAGAGCAAAAGGCAGTATACTATGTGAGTAAAACCATAGCAAGTGCAGAAACCAGGTACTTGCCCGTGGAAAAATTGACACTAGCCTTGGTGATGGCTTCCAAAAAGCTGAATCACTACTTCCAAGCTCGCAAGATTGTGGTGCCGACTGAGCACCCCCTGAAGTCCTTGTTGCAACATGGAGATCTGACAGATAGAATAGCCAGATGGGCAGTGGTGCTGGGCCAATATGACTTGGAGTTCAAGCCTAGAACAACAATCAAGGGCCAAGTGTTGGCTGACTTTGTAGCCGAGTTCACTCCTAGCGCATTCCAAGGCGAGCTTTGGTGAGCCGCGGCTTAGGATGTCTAGGGGAGCAGGAAGAGACCCAGCTGGGGCCAAAAGACCCCACTCCAACAAAATAGAAGAAGAAAGAGAAACCAAAACCCTGCGACATCTACATCGGCAACTCCTTCCGCCTGTTTGTTGATGGAAGTTCAAACTGTCAAGAAGGGAGGGCAAGAGTGGTGTTGGTATCGCCAGATGGGCGAATGATTGAGCAATCTATTCGTTTGGGGTTCAAGGCCTTAAACAACGAAACAGAGTATGAGGCACTGATTACAGGACTGAAACTAGCAGCAGCCATAGAAGTTGATGAGGTGGTAGTCTTCTGTGACTCCCAGCTTATTATGAATCAAGCAACGGGCGAGTATGCAGCTCAAGACGAAAGGATGATAGCCTATGTCAAGGAGGTTGTCAAGATGCTAACACTGTTTGAAAATTGTCGACTACTGCAGGTTAGCTAAGATGACAATAGCCATGCCGACGTCTTGGCTAACCTAGCCAACGCTATGAAATCAAGTGAGGCTAGGACAATAATGATTGATTATTTGTCAGGCCCAAGTGTAGAGCCTCTGATAACGGAGTACGAAGCGATTTATGTGGAAATGGGTCCAAGCTGGATGGATGCCATAGTTGTGTTTCTCAAAGATGGTAGGCTACCAACACACAAAAAGGAAGCAGACAAAATCAGATTGAAGTCGGCCAAGTTTTGCTTGTCAACAAAAGGCCATCTCTACAGCAGATCCTTTACTGGACCTCTGCTGCGGCGTGTGCACCGCTCTCAGGTAGAGGACTTTTTATATAAGATCCATGAAGAAGTTTGTGGAAGCCATGCAGGGAGGAGGTGTAAACACCCCATTTTTGACCGCCCTGATGACTTGGATGCCACCGATTGATTACCCAATGATGAATTTACATGCTTGTCCAAATGCTCGATTTCCTCAGCAGGAAACCTCAGTTTTGAGCCTTAGAAACCCACAAACCTTGTGCTTTGTTTTTCAAGCCTGACCATCCAGGGGTCTGCAGACCCATTGGTGGCCTGCCGGCCACTATTAATGTACGGCCACCCCGTTTTAGTGGCCTGCCGTCCACTTGTGTCAAAAATCAGATCTTTTTGCCAGATGTGCCAATTGTCTCCACAAATGCATGCACTGCACCAGCTATGTGTATATGGATATTTTCAAGACAGTCTCATATATTTCTATATATAGATGACTCCCTCTGAAAAATAAGGTTAGAACAATTTATAGAAAAAAGTCTTGGAAAATATTTTTCTCTCTACATTTCTCTCTTTTTCCCTTGCAACTTCTATGCCCTTTGCCTAGACACTCTAAACCAAACCTTGAGGGTTCTTTGCTGAGGTGTTTGAGCTTGCATTTTAGCTTTTGAGGGTGTGAAATTGGTGGTTTGTAATTCAAAGGATCACTCCTCTTCAAAAGGTATACATCCTAGCTCTTTTGTACCATTTCTTCCCTATCTTTTCTTATAGTTTCTAGTTTTTTTTTTTTTTACCTGTATTTGTGGGCTGAAACTTGTGGGGTAAAGCCATTAAGGGTAGAGGAATGGACCACCCCTCTTTGAACCTTGTCTTCTAGGCTTTTACCCTTGTGTTTTCCACCTTTTCATTATCTTTTTTTGAGCTTTTTACCACCGTTTTAGCCTATTTTAGGACTGTTTTAAGTTGTTCATGTCATTTATGTTTTGTATTACATACTTATAGTGTAACGGTTCTCATAGGTATGGTGTTTTAGGCATTAGACACCAACCTATTTGAGTTGATAACATTTATTTCAAGCTTTCTATACTTGTGTTCATCTCTAATCATCTTTGTACTTCTCTTGTTTCTTGGATTCTTCCTTGCTTTGTGAGTCATTTCAAACCAATTGTTTGTTTAAGCTTGAGATAGAGATTGTTGTGGTTAATGGTTTAATCTCTTCGAAGGTTTATTACCAATGGCATGACATCTCTCTTATACCCAAAACAACCCTTTGTTTGAAACTTATTTCCGTTAGTGCACTTAATCTTCATTATTGGACTAAAAGGCTTAAGGAATGGAAAGGTAATTAAAAGAGGTATTAAAATTGGAATAAAATAGAGCAAGAAAATAAAATGGTTTGGGTTCAATCGGATGTTAATTGAACCCATTGAGTCTTGAGTCGTTTTATACTTGTTAGTGATGAAAACGGTTCAAGAGTCAATGTCAATCATTTCCTTTGATCAATATCATGATAGGGAGGAGGTTCATGGGTCATTCATTATGCATTTATTGAGATTGTATCCCTTGGTTCATAAGTCATCACGCAATGAATTTACGTCGATTGATGGCTTGCAAATCAAGCCTACCCCTCCTTTGAGCTATTTGATGATAAGGAGAGGCATGGTGTACAGACATCCCCTGAAAATGCTCTGTTCGTGCTCTGTTTGTCATCTGTTACAGCAAGGCAGTACCACAAACTCGTGGCCAGCCGGCTACTTTTTCTGTACAGTCATCCACCACTTCTGGCCGGCCGGCCACCTTTTTCAGCCAGGCGATGTCCATTTTTCCTACAAAACAAAGCAGAGGTTGAGGTGAAAACAGCGCAATTTTCTAACTGCAAACAAAACCCTTTTGGCAGCAAAACAGAGGCATTTTCGGGCGAAAACCGCCTTCATGCATGAGCATTCCTTACTTCTTGGGGCTGATTAGTTAAGAATACTTAATTACTTAGCTTAATTAATCCTATAGTGTAGTTACTTAGTTAGTCCTTTATATTATTATATTTGTGTTGTAATTAATTAATTAACATACCTAGTTAATTTTGTGTTGTAATCATTTAATTAGCTAGGATAGTTAGTTAAATTTGGCGTTGTAATAGTTAGTTAAGTAGCTTAACTAATTCATTTATTCGGACCCTCTTGTGCGAGGGCCAATTTGTACTAATTAGCTAGTATAGTTAATTTATTTCATTTAGTTTGTAATAGTTAGTTAATTCGTAGTAATTAGCTAGGGCATTCATTCGGACCCTCTTGTACGAGGACAAATTGTAATAATACATGTATGTCTTCCAACCTCACGTCTTTCTCCCTTTTATTTACCCGCTTATGATGGATAACATAGAGTGTCATATTTCGTTTAGCATTTCTCATGTATAAAGCATTCATTTGTCTTGCATGCATTAGGCTCAGCCCATCGTTCTAACCCACATTGTTCTTTATTACTTCTTTGAAAACGTGCTCAAATCGCATGCTATTAAATTGATTCACATGTCATGTTAGTAGTCAAGCCGATTTAAATTGCATATCGCATGTGTTGTATTAGTCATGTTGCATTGTTTAGGAGCATGCATGTTCTAATTCTTTTGTTTTGTTTGGCTTCCCTTGGAGTACTAGGTGAGCATTTATTGCTTTAGCATATCGCATGCGTGTGATTGTTGCCACATCAAGTATGAATACCATGAGGCTAAGTGCTTAATTGATATAACTATTTGAATGCCTGTAGATGAAGGCTAATTGCTTAAATTGGGATAATTTGCTTAATGTACATACGAGCCCACTTTTTCAAGTGGTACGTATTCAAACCAACATGAAATCAAAATGTTCTAATTTTTGCAAATTAGTCTATACTTGTGTGCATCACATAGTAATGCTAGCCTAAATAATCGGAGCAACAACGCGTATTATAAATAAGAATCACATCATGATTAGTAGAGGTCGATCTTTGATCGGGCAAGTGGGGTGCTCAATTCGTGACCTTCTCCTCTTGTACCTAAGTTCCCGAGCTGAGACACTTTGGTAATGATGGACACATGACCTTTGGCACGAGTCACGGGTTTCCTAAATTTCTCAAAAATATTTAGGTGGCAACTCTGTAATCTGACAAAGCAGTCCATTTTTGGCATTTTTGATTCAAAATCAATTTTCCAAAAAGATTTGTCGGATTTGGACTCTTTTGTGTTTATCTATTTCACATTCCACTTATGAGATCAGATTCAGAACCACGGGAGTCCGAACTCTAAGGCTATCGTATTCGAAAGGAGCACGAAAAGCAAGCTATAGTTTTTGGCAACTGCTGGGGAAATTCAGAGAACTTGACTTGAAATTCATGACGTGAAATTTTATCTACACTTATATGTTCTTTGTATTGCATTTGCATTGGTATGTTTAAGTCACTGTGTTTGCCATCTGCTATTCCTGGATGGTTTGCTGGAGGCTTGCCCAAAAGCTTGCCAAAAGGCTGACCAGTCATGGGCTCTGCCATGTTGGAAATACGACCCTTGGATCTGGGCTAGCGTTGTACCTTTGATCCTCCTTTCACTTCTCGATGCTAAATGTGAGAGGCATATTAGGTAGTCTTCCTGAGGTACCCATATTTTGACCATTTGGCTTAGTTACATATAGAAAAGCCATAGAGATTGTTCCAAACTAGGACAGGACACTCACCCGAATATAGGATTGCGTGAAACCGCTTGATTGAAATAGTGAACCCTAGTTCATGACAAAACTAGGATAAGGTAACCCTACCCCCTCATATGGGTGTTTTGGCTCTCTCTTAACTAGTATGTACTTTATAGTGAAACTGTATAAGAATGTACATATCAGTTGCAAGGTTGTATCTGTTTTGGGACAGAATTCAGTGTAGAGTACAGTCCTACAGCTTTGGATCATGTTTGTGTTGATAAAACTCTTAGCTGAGGTGTTGTGCGGTTTCTAATTCCTGTTATTTTACTTTATTTCTTTTGCTAGGTAGTTTAAACCATAGCTTCAGAAAGTTCGGATATCTCCCAAGTACTCTGGACCTGAGTCAGAAGACTTTGCAAGGCCAGGGATCTTGTTCGGGGACAACCCGTGTTTACCTCACTCTCACCGGTTACAAGACGGAGGAGAACCAGACAGAGTTCAGCAATCCAATTCTTACAGCAATCACCTCTCAGCTCACCTGTGTTCAGTCTGGTTCAAGAGCAGTCATCCATATCCAGTCCGATTCAAAACCAATCACCTATTCCAATGGCACAGTATCCCCCGGCCAATATAAAGGAATTGCTACTCTACCTACAACAAACAGTTGAGACCCTACAGCATAATACTGCTCGTCAGGCCGAGGTTACAGCCGTTAGGCCGAGATCATAACCAGGCTACAGCAACAGCCATCGCAGCCGGCCATGGCCTTTGCATCCCATGTACCTACCACAGCTATCCTAGCACCCGGAGCCACTATTAATACTGCCAATGTTCAAGAAAACCAGGGCAATCTAGCAGAACCTATCCCGGCACAAGCTTCTAGAGCCCCGGTTTATCAGACTGAGGCACCATTCTAGTTTAAAATTGATCCAATGGCGCTTAAAGTCACTAAACTAGAGAAATTATTCAAAAGAGCGCAAGGGGTTAACTCCATTCCAGACATAGAGGATGGATACACTGATTCTGCAATTACATTACCGGATCAGTTTAAGATGCCACATATTGATTGTCTTGACGGTTCCAAGGATCCGATGGTTCACTTGCGACTATTTTCAGATATTTTGCGGCCGATGGGCTTAACTAGACTACAGAAGCTGTCTCTCTTTGGTTGTACAATGTCGGGTATAGCGGTCATTTGGTATGCTAAGTTAGAAGATTTCGTCAAGCAGAATTGGGAAGAGATGGCCGAAACTTTCATTGCTCAGTACTCTTACAATACACAGATTGAGGTCACAACTCGTTATCTCAAGGCAACACGTCAAGAGCCGAAGGAGGGTTTCTCTGAATTTGTGACAAGATAGAGAGCTAAAGCCTCGATGATGACCACGAGGCCTACCAAGAAGGACCAGATCAAAATGGTCATCTGGAATCTGCATAGCAAGCTATTACAAAAAAATGATTGTGCTCCCGTTATTTATGTTTATAGAACTTCATGAAATGGGAGTGCAAATCGAAGATGCCATGAAGCAGGGGCTTATTACAGATGAGAAAAAGCCGACAAAAAGGCCGCTTGTTCGCAGTTCTAATGCTGTCAGTGGTGGCACAGCTACAAGGCCATCGGATGTAAGTGTTGTCACCACCACAAAAACTGCCGACCCCTTTGCCAATGTAGGCCCACAAACCTCATCCAACCCTACCCTACCTCAGGGTAGGACTTTTAACCAACTATACATGACCCTATCCAAAGCCATGCAAGTGCTAGTTAAGAAAGGGCACCTAAAACCCTTAGAACCTCACCCACTTCCTGACCTTCTTCCACCTAAGCATAACCCCATAAACTACTGTGTTTTCACCAGCAGCACGGTCATGACACCGATCAGTGCTGTTGATTACATCATGAGATTCAGAATCTTATTGACAACAAGGTTATCGCTCTGCCTCAGAAACCAAATGTAACCACAAATCCACTCCCAACCTATAATCAAGTCCTCCCACCCCGAAACCTTAACCTTATCCATACACTGGCCACTCTTATGACCCCAGCGTATATATTACCCCCTCCCACCTACCGAAACCAATGTTGTTCATTCTTGAGAGCACAGATTTGTGCATAATGGGCGCCTTTAAGCCACAACCTGAGCCTCACAATGTGGTGACAATACCCGTGGTAAAGGAGGGTCTGACCTCAGAGGGAGGTATTGGCTTGTCGTCGGAGTGTCTTGGGGACTTGTTTGAAAAGGCATACAATCCAAGTTGCTATATTGCGCTAACCAGTTAAATCAGACCTAAAGTGGTGCTACCAATCTCGATAGTCATCAATGTGGTCAAAGAGAATGGCCCGAGCCAAGGGTTGGATGACCTTGCAGATCTGGAAGAAGATCTAGATAACTTGCAATTCTTCGACGAGCACGATCAGGGAGATATATAGCTCGGGTGGTTCGACCTGAACGAATCAATGAATAATACTAGATGGCTGAGTGACGAGCCAGACAAGGAAGACAAAACTGGGATGAAACCAGAGGGAAAGGAAGCAAAGATAGCTGCAATGGCCAGGAAGGCTGATGAAAAAAGAAAACTATCGGAGGGCACACGTGCGGGAAACCCAACCCAAGAAATGGATGTTGTGAGCACCACAAATACTGAACAAAAAGCTGCACTAATGCAGTTTGAAAGAGAAAGAATTGAGAACAGCTTGAAAATTGTAACCGCCTATCACCCTGAGAAGGACACTTGCACTGTAAAAATGATTCAAATGGAGCCTGACAACTATTTGTCGACTGTTGATGACAAGTGGTGGGATGACAATGATTTGGGTCTGGCCTATACCGACGAAGATCGGGGAGACTGCATCCTGGATAATACAAGGTATGCTGAGAAGATAGACCATCTTACCCACAGTGGACAATATTTTAAGCCACTGCACCTGGATCAAGCAGAGGCATTTGGAAAGGACAAGGAGGTCGAGAAACAAAAATAGAAGCAACTAGAAAATGAGTTAGTAGTGAAACAGCTCAAGAAAATCCAAACTGATATCTCTATCTGGGGACTCCTCATGGCTTCATGGGTGCACTGGCAGGCAGTATTGTCGGCAATGGATAAAGCTAAATTGTCCATTGATACTACGCTCGAGCAACTTGTGGGCCTAGTCTTCCTAAGTGGTGCCAAGCCAATACTTACTTTCTCTGACAAAGAGCTGCCGCCGGAAGGCTCGGCCCACAACAAGCCATTATATATTTCTATGGAATGCAGGGAGAAGTGGGTGCCGGTGGTGTTGGTAGATACCAGTTCTGCCATTAATGTCTGTCCTTCCCATACTGCTTACGCGGTTGGCCTTAAACCGGCGGACTTTGTTCCCACAACCCAGGTGGTACGAGCATATGATAACACAAGCCGAGAGGTCATAGGCACGGTGAAGGCACGAGTCTAGGTTGGCTCGTCAGAGTAAGAGATCGAGTTTCACGTCCTAGGTGTAACGGCTACTTTTAACTTGCTGTTAGGAAGGCCTTGGTTACATCACGTGAAGGCTGTGTCTTCCAGCCTCCATCAAATGTTAAAGTACACTCATGGGGGAAGAGTAGTAATTATTTTTGGGAACTCATCCATCCATTCACCTCTAGAGGTGACTACGTCAGTACTAAAGATCAATCATGGCGCTGAAGATATGTTCCTCTCGGAATTCACTCTGGCTAAAGCCCGGGTAGTGCAGACAATTCTAGCCGCGGACAAAGACATATACGTTAGTGTCTAGTCTATATACTTCATGAACAAATTGTGGCATGTTCCGGGAATGGGGCTTGGAAAGAGTGGATGGAGAGGTGTCACAGCACTGACAAAGGTGCCACACAACCCGCATGCCTTTGGACTGGGCTACGTGCCCACCAAAGAGGACTGGTTAAGAAAGGGAGAAGAGATAAAGGGCAAAGAAAAGGCCAAGAGAGTTGGAAAGCAATATGAGCTTGTCCACAGGCCAATCCGGGGGATGTTGAACAGCCATTTTGTTCAATAATGAGAAGACTTCCCTTTTTGTGGATTTCCTGAGCCTTAGGTAAATTCCTTGAAAAAACGTGTCCCCGGGTTCGAGATTTTCTTTGATCTACAATTACAGGACAGTGATGAGGAAAGGGCTGAACCAAACATCAAAGCTAACCAAAGCACGGAAGATAACTCAGACAACAGTGAGGTTGAAGTGGGGGCAACACTGGCCAATCTCCTAACAGGTCCTGCGGCTGACCTAGAGAACTTGGGAGATTACTGTCTCCATGATCGAGGAAGAATCGAGTGTGGACCCAACCTCTGAAATTTTGGATGTATCGAGGGCACCACGTCTTACTTGGAAGCTGGAGGAAGGCTTTCTTTCCAGTTCTGAATCTGGTAATGAGCCAGAATCTGATTCCACTAAGTCTGTGGAGTCAGGATCAGATTCAAGTCAGTCCGGGAGGTCTGAATCTAGCATTCTCGAGGGTGTTAACCCAGATGCCAAGGTCCTATCGAGGTTCTCTTTTTCTTTTAATTTTGAGTCGGTTGTAACCAAGGGGACGGAACTTTTGAATGAAATTGCTGTAGATTCTGTGTACTTTTCTGTGCCGCTTATTTATTGCATTGACTAAGATTTTCAGAATTTTAATGAAAACGAAGAGAAAGAAATTCCTCTGTCTATGAAAAACTTGATTAATCGAGACGATGAGAGGTTTGTTAAGCCCTATATTGACGAAATCATCATTAATGTGGATACTGAGAAGGATCCACGCATGGTTCAGATTGGGTCCACGTTGTCTTTGGAGGAATACAAGCGTTTAATCGCTTTATTAAAAGATTTCAAAGATGCTTTCACGTGGTCCTACGAAGATATGCCTAGAATCGATCCTGAGATTGTACAGCAATAGATCCCTCTTGACCCTGAGGCCCGACCAATCAAACAGAAACTGCGTAGAATTCATCCGGACTGGGCATTGAAAATCAAGGAGGTGGTCACCAAGCAAATTGATGCAAGATTCTTGTTAGTGTCCAAGTATCCGACCTATTTGGCCAATATCGTCCCAGTTCTGAAGAAGGATAGCAGAATTCGAGTTTGTATCGACTTTCGGGACTTGAACAGAGGCAGCCCGAAGGATGACTTTCCACTGCCGCATATTGATGAGCTGGTAGACTTCACCGCTGGCCATGCCTTGCTTTCCTTTATGGATGGATTTTCCAGATATAACCAGATTCTAATGGCACGGGAAGATAGAGAAAAAACAACTTTCACTACACCATGGGGTACGTACTACTACCGAGTTATGCCGTTTGGGTTGAAAAATGTTGGGGCTACCTATCAAAGGGCTGCAACCATCATTCTACATGATATGATCCACAAAGAGGTTGAGGTGTATGTAGACGATATGATTGTCAAGTCCAAAGAGCGAGAAGGCCACTACACTGCACTAGAAAAAAAATTTCAACGGATCAGGGAATACAGATTAAGGTTAAACCCATAAAAATGCACCTTCGGCGTAACGGCAGTGAAAATCCTAGGATTTCTGATCACATGGAGGGAATTGAAGTAGATCCTTCCAAAATCAAGGCCATCTCAGAAATGCCACCATCGAGGACTAAAAATGAGGTGCACGGCTTTCTAGGTAAAGTGCAATTGATAAGATGGTTTATTTCAAAACTAACCTTGACTTGTGAACCACTATTTGGTATCCTAAAGAAAGAGAAGAAGTTCTAACAGGACGATCGATGTTAGTTTGCCTTCGAACAGGTCAAACAGTACTTCTAGAATCCACCTATGTTGTCATTGTCAAAGCCAGAGAAGCCTCTGATCTTGTACTTATTGGTAACAGATACAACCATGGGGTGCATGCTCACTCAGGAATCTGAGGATAGGGTGGAGAAGGCCATCTACTACTTGAGCAAGAAAATGCTAGACTACTAGACCCGCTATACTCCCTTAGAGAAAGCTTGCTTAGCCTTGGTATGGGCTACCAGGAAGTTGAGGCACTACTTGTTAACTCACTCTGTAATCCTGGTTTTCAGATTAGATCCCATCAAATATCTCTTTGAGAAACCAGCACTTACAAGTAGGCTAACCCGTTGGCTACTTCTTCTCTCTAAATTTGATCTCAAATATGTTACACGCAAGTCAGTTAAAGGAAGAGATGTAGTGAAATTCCTGGCAGACCACCCAGTAGAGGGTGATAAGGAGGTGGAGTACTTGCTCCTAGATAAAGACATTCTACAAGTTGAAGAGAAAACTTGGATGATGTACTTTGACGGTGTGTCTAATCAATACGGTTATGGGATAGGCGTGTTGCTGATAGCACCCGATGATTTCCATATACCCCTAGCCTTCAAACTCTAGTTCAAAATGTCCAACAATAAAGCAAAATACGAAGCATGTATTGCTGGTTTAGAAGTTGCCCTAGAACTCAAGGCAATAAGGCTAGACGTCATCAAAGACTCAAACTTGGTTGTTTCCCAAGCAAACAAGGACTGGAAGGTCAAAGAAAAGAAAATGAAAGTTTACCATCAAGCCCTGGATATGCTGATTCCAAGGTTTGAAAAACTAACATTTACATATCTGCTTAGAGAGAACAACTAGTTTGCTGATGCACTAACAACTCTATCTTCTATGGTAGACATCCTTTGGGACTGAAGATGCGTCCAATCATCATTGAATAGAAATACACGTCGGCTTATGAGACTATCACTGCTATAGATGAGGTTCAAGACAAGAACCCCTGGTACTATGACATTTGGAACTTTATGGAAAAGAAGGTATATCCACCAGTGACAAATGCCAAAGACAAACGGGGCATACAACGTTTGGCCGTCCAATATATCATCTGCGAGGGCAAGCTCTACAAAAGAGGCCATCTGGGAATGCACAAGCTGTGTGTTGAAAAGGAGCAATCGAAGCACTTATAGAGGCTATCCACAAAGGAGAGTGTGGGGCACACATGAACGATGTGATGCTAGCTCGGAAGATTTTCAGACAAGGTTATTACTGGCCAACCATAGAGGAGGATTGCATTGGTTTTGTACGGGGATGCTACAAATGCCAGATCCATGCCAATCGCATGAACATACCATCGTCTAAGCTTTACAACATGACTTCACCATGGCCTTTCTCAGTTTTGGGAATCAACATTATCGGTGTCGTCTTGCCAAAAGGGTCAAATGGGCACGAGTTTATTTTGGTGGCAATTGACTATTTCACGAAGTGGGTGGAAGCTCAGTCTTATGTCGTGTTGAAAGCGTCACATGTAGCCAAGTTTATTAGAAACAATATCATTTGCCGGTACGGTATTCCGAATGAAATCATCTTAGATAACGATTCGCATTTCAAGAAAGAGGTGGTGGATCTGCTTGAGAAACACAATGTGGCTTTTCATAAGTCATCGACATATAGACCACAAACCAATGGAGCTATTGAGGCCGCCAACAAGAACGTTAAGAATATCCTACGGAAGATGGTTGAGACCTACAGAGACTGGCCGGATAAACTGCCATTCGCACTTTTGGGCTACAGAACCTCAATCTGAACATCTATAGGGGAAACCCCCTATTCTCTCATCTATGGGATGGAGGTTATTCTGCCAATTGAAATTGAAGTGTCGTCCCTACAAGTCATGGCTAAGTGTCAAATAGTGGAGGTAGACTGGCAGTAGAGTAGATTTGAGGAGTTAATGGTGTTTGATAAGAGAAGACTAAGGGCATTGTATCATGTCCAAGGCTACCAGAGCAGAATTGCTAGAGCTTTTAACAAGAAGATCAAGTCCAGAAATCTTAAAAAATAGAACATGGTGCTCAAGGACAACCAGGCTCTCATCCATGACCCTAGGGGCAAGTTCTGACCCAATTAGACTGGCCCTTTCATTATCAAATCTATCTGGTCAGAAGGGGCAATTATTCTCATGGACCTAGATGGCTTGGAGTTTTCACAGCCGATCACTATGAACAAGTTGAAGAAATACTATCCTTGAGAAGCTTGCTAGGCTAAAAACCCAGGAGGGGCGATATAGGGAAAAGTTAGACCATGAAAAATTAAAAATGAAGAAAAACTGAGCTCGCAAGGTTGAAAACCCTAAAAGGCGACTTTGGTAAAAGTTAGAGCACAAAATGAGAGTTAATACTCAAGTGAACCTGAACCGAACTACGGAAGGCCTAATTCTCATCTTTGGGATACGTAGGCACTTCATCTCGAAGTTCGGCCGTAACCATCTCCGACTCAACTATCCTATTCGTATATTTTGATCAGGCCATCTTTCTCCATTATCTGTTAGCTCAGTTATGTGATCTTCATTTTGGCAGAAAGGCTGGTATGGTGAATACAGTTATGGGCAGTTGCAATCTGTTGATTCGGGGTTGTGTATCTTGAAGGCTGATTCTATGTGTGTCAGGTGGTGATCATTCTCGAAAATGGTTTTAAAGTTTTAATAAAAGTTGATTTTGTTCAAAATTTACCTTTTACAACTTAGACCATTTTGGGACCAAAAGAAAAAATTTTAGTGTTCACAACTTGAATTTCATTTATTTCAACACAAATACATTCTCCAACTCTCTAAGTTGAATCAAAGTTGCTTTTACATCATAAAACTTGAAAAGAAAAGTCAAAGCAATAAACTAGGGGCATAGATGGGTCAGGTGTTCCTACGTCCTCTGCTTGTGCTCGTGGAAGCCTCTGCAGCCAAAGTTGGCCCAACCTGTGCCTCGTCCTCTAGCCAAGCTAAGCATTCGCCAGAAAGGGCATAACTGAAACTAGAGGCAGGGCCAGAAGCTCTCTCGTCCTCCAGGCAGTGAGGTACCGAGTCAAGTGTGAACCACGAAGTAGGAATGAAGCCAGGTATTCTACCCCCTCATCTGGACGGGTCTGATCATGTCCAAACTGGCATCTAAATTGGAAGAGGAAATAAAACATGCAGTGCGTGAGGCCAATCAACTAAATACCTGGCTGTTAAGACATGTTGTAGCTCATCTCAGTCAAGTTATGCCAAGGGCAACGCTAAGCTATGTCAACTGCAGATCTGCTGCACATCCAATTACACCACCATCTCTTATTGGGAAAGTCCACTAGTCGCTGGCGGAAGAAGTAAGCTCGGGCTGAATATTTGGGGCAAGGGTCCACCACTTTTAGCTTATCCATGAGCCATACCTGGGAATGGACGAAAAAGAAGAAAGATTAAAAAATAGAGAGATGTACGTTGAGAGAAAAGTAAATAAAAGGGTTTTAAGAGAAAATAAAGCGTGAGTGCCAAGTGATGTGAGAATCACATATATAAGAAAGGGTGGGAAACAATACCTGGAGCAGTAGTGAACTCCCTGCAAACCTGGTGGTCTTTCACCGATGAAAAGCATCTAAACCCATCAGAGTCTCGGACAGTGCTAAACCAATGCAGCTCTTACCCTCTTTCAGGTATTGGGCTATTTCGATTAGCTTAATGCTGGCTCCACTGCAACTAGAGGCAAGAAGAAAATGCGTGAGCATACATAAACAGAGGGCATGTTGCCAAAAGCCTTGCCAGAGAAGGTCGCCTCTATCTCCGATGTTAGAAAACCGATGAGTCAAACCGGGTACATCTAGCTCCCCATCATGAGCCAAAGATCGAGTTTCATGCAAAGTAAGCCCACACATCCATCCCAAAGCCAGGGCATAGCCAAAACAGGGCTGAGGCATGATTTCCTCGTTGTGTCGAGATTCCAACAATGCTTGAAACTCTTCAAGAGTCGGACACATTTCCTATGCTCTGAAATGAAATACATGTGTAATTAGGTCCTAACATCAGGCTGTGGCATGGAGGAACGGAAAACAAAGTGGAGTACGGCTCAATGAAAAAAGCGCGTTTATGTCGAAACCTTGAAAATTCACCTTTTCTGTGCCATCTAAATTGGTTATCCACTCTTTGAGTTTCTCGACAAGGAAGATCTCCATTTGCAAAGAAAGCAGTAGCTAAAATGAGGCTCTGGTGAAGAAATTACGAAAAAGGACCTTTTGTAGAAGATAAGGCTGTGAGTGAAGGCCAGCTGTCAGCCAACTAGTGGATCACCACAAGTGGCCAGCCGTCCACTTTTATTGGTCAGCCATCCACTTTTATTGGCCGACCATACACTTTTTGTGGCCGGCCGTCCACTCTGTGGCCTGGCAGTTTGGTATTTTGGTTTTGTCCTGGTCTTTGTGTTTTGGGATTTTGTTTTGAGTGTTTTGTTTATAGCAAATGTGTCTAGCTATGCTTAAGTTATTTTTATTTTGTTTCCCGTTTATCAAGTTGTATGTTTTATTTTGGTCGTTGGTCGACTAATTATCCTATTAAAAATATCGTTCCAATACAAGCATTTTTGGTTTCAAATTCAACTCCATTTTCATTTTATGCAAATATGATGCTCATGATACAAAAACAATAACTCTTTTCAGAAAAATACGGGGTTTTCCCCCGATCATAGTTTTTTACAAAAGAGAGTACAAGTTTTCAAAAGCAAAAGTAAAATCCTATCTGAAGCTATACATGTGATAAGCTACCAAAATAAAAGAAACTAAGCAATAGAGTACAAAAATCTGCTCCAGTCACATCAAACTCGAGAGGCCCTCTTCGTCCTTTTTCTCGTAGAGGACTAAGGAGCACTGTCTCCATCGACGCCACTATCAAAATCGGACTCCGAGCCAGTGCCAATATCATCATCTCCGCTCCCTGACTCAGAACCAGCCTCAGTGTCCTCCCTGCTCTCTAATCCTAAGCCAACATCATCATCCCCGATCTCAGACTCAGAGCGTCAACTCACTGCCTTTTCGGAGTCGTTGGTCTCAATATCATCCCCACTCAAAATAAGCTATGAGCTACCCTGACTCCGAACACCTCTACCCCTGTCTCAACCTCGATGCTCGTCTCGGCCGCGTGGTGGAGCCTTTCTACCTCTTCTCCCTGCCGTTGGAGGAGGTGTCGTCGGTGCTGCTATTGTTGTTGATGCCCTCAATGTAGGTGGAATCTAAAAAACAAGCATCAATATATCAGATACAGTGTATGCATTGCAGAATGAAGTATGCAGCATGAGTATGATATAGAAAATAGATGCAGCATGGGTGTAGTATGTCAGTATAATGTGTCAGTACAGTGTATCAGAATGTATGTCAGTTTACTGTATGAGTATCGTGTATCAGTGGGAATATGGCATGTCAGTATAGTGTGGGAAAAAATGCAATGCATGAGGAGAAGAGAAGTATACCTGAATACCGTGCAGAACAAGCAGCATCTCCCTCCTCTGTACCATGTGAACTAGGGAAGCGACCAGCTGAAGAAGGCCCTCCGTATACTTTGTAGGCGCCTGCAAGTGAAGTTGAATAATCAATATCCGAAAGGGAGAATACGGGATGCAAGGTGTCAAGTATGGTCCATACTTAAGGTGCGCCTGAGGCTCTGGCATACCCGTGCCCCACCTTCGGTGGTTCGATTAGGAGCTAATAGGAATCGCTAGCCAACCGATAACCTACGCAGCGGGAGAGGCCTCTCTAATACTATCCTCGACCTCCTGAGCAGCCTCTCCAACCAAAGGAGCACCTACTGCGTCGATCGCGCAAACTCCAGTCAAGGGTGGCATAAGATGAGTCCGGATGAAGGTCGTGTAATCTCCATCCCCTCGGAAGTAGTCGGCATCCAGCCCCATCATATCTGAATAATGACCTCAGCTAAAAGACTATCAGTTATCCTTATGGATGCTGGGGGCGGCATAGGAACAATCGGGGTAGGCAAGCCCAGTGTCTGACGTATAAAACCACTCTCCCAAGAACCAGGCCCAGTAGAATGGGCCCTCCAGCAAAATCCAATACGTAGAGGTAGCCCAAGCCCAGCATATTGGTCTCAAACTCCGGCTGGCATCATCGCCCATAGCTACCACAAGATCTGTAAATGGAGAATTTGCGAGTTGTTGTTGGGTGTCAGAGTATGAATGAATATGAATTGGAGTAGTAACAAAGGTAATAAAGCAGAAATGATTGTGAGTTTTGGATTACCTAACGGGTAACCACAGTGTCAAAGTAGCGACGGTAGAAGGCAAAGGTCATGTCCTCGCGGCTTCAGCGATGGCACCTGCCATCATACCGCCGCGAGTTGGGCACGGCCGAAGCAATCTCATCCATCAGCTCTGGAGCAAGGACCGAAAAGTAGGCATAAACCCATAGCTGCAAGAAAAGATCAGCAGTGTGCATCAACAATGTGTGAACAGATATTAAACAGAAAGTGCAAAGCAAAAGGTACAGTGTGTGAGCAGATATTAAACAAAAAGTACAAGGAAGAAAACACAATGCATGAACAGATATAAGGTAGAAAATGCAAAGTAGAAAGCAGAAGAAGAAGTAAGCAGAATCGAAAGTGCAGTGCATACCTCCTAGGCTCTCCATTAGCCTCCGATCTTGTCTCCCTTCATACAAGAACTGGAGCTTATGTAGCCATAGAGTGTGGCAAGGCCGGCTCCACCCTAGTCGTAAAATCGGACCCGAGGCAAGGTCACAAAGGCTCTCAACAAGTACAAACCCACGGTGTTCCACATGTTCGCGAACAAGGTGGTACCGAGAAGGTACATTAAGAAGCCCCAGGTGTACTGCTCTACCTCGCCCTGAGTCTTAAGCTGACTCTTACAGAAACGCTCGAGGAACCAACTGTATCGCACCATAGCTGGCCTGTATAGGGGCGGGCTTGTTCAGAGCAAGTAGATCCAGGCCGCCTCCCACTAGCCCATGTCCATGTCAAAAGGGATTGGATCACCCCCTACTCCTAAGCCTGTGATCATTGAAAATTCATAGAGGGTCATCGTCATCTCCCCAGTGGAAGAAAAGTGGAAGGAGTTGGTAGTATCCCACCATCTCTCCACTAATGCTCCGAGTAGGGCCCAACTAGCCATGTAGCGCGTGAACTCGGTGCAGAGTAAGCCAAAGCCTGCCTCATCAACAAGGTCGCAGACCTGGAGGAGGGAGCTCGTGATACCAATCCCTGGCTGTCACTGCCCTGTAACCCTTACAGAAGCGAGAGTCCTTATGTAGCAAAGAAAAAGTGAATTAGATGGAAGATAGTGATAAAAGAAAAATCAGATGAGAGGCAGTGCAAGACAGTCAAATGAAAGGCAGTAAAGTATAAAAATAAAGGTTATACCTCAGTGGCACCTTGGGAAAGGTGGAAGTGGCTCCCTCAGCAAAATATCCTCCGGCACGCCATCAACGAAGTCATCAAAGCACATCATGCCTCCAAGCGACATCATGTGAGTGCAGGGGTGGTACATGGTCGAATCAAAGGGCCTCACCCTCAATGGTAGTAACTCAGGCTCAGGCCCTAGGGCGAAGACCCCTGCTTCTGCATCAAGGTCAACGGCAATGTCCTCTATTGCCTCATCAGCCTCATCAACTATAGGCTCCTCAACCTCGACAGCAGATGGAAGAATAGGTACCACGGGAGGAGCACCGTTGTGAGAAATGTCATATGTCATCTGGAAAGTGGGGTGAAAATTGGTAAAAAGTGAAAAAAAAATGAGGAAAAAGAGGGAAAACTTGCAAAAAGTCAACCCTAAGAGAGAGAAAATTGAAGAAAAAGTCAAAACCCCAAAAAGTTTGCAAAACCCAAGAAAAACTCGAGGGAAACAAGCCCGAAGTGTTGAAAACCCAAAAAAATCAACGAAAACAAAATCTGATCGGTTCAAAGTGAAGACGGCCAAAGAGGGTTTACGAATAAAGTTTGCGTAGGGCGTTGGAAAACGCATAAAAGCACAAATCTAGAGAGAGGAAGCACCTAGAGAGAGAAGGAGAGTGATTTCGGTCATAAGGGTGTGTGCAAATGAAGCTTGGATGATGATTTAAAGAAGACCAGCGACTAAAAGGACAAAACTGCCCCGACTTTACATTAGTGGCCGGTCGTACACCATTTGTGGCCCGCCATACACTATTAGTGGCCGGCCGGCCCCTTTTGTGATCCAATTCTAGTTTCTTCTATCCTGTTGCCTAATCCATGTATAGGAGGTCCTATTTTGGTCTTGGGGAGAATAATGGAGGTATGGAAGGATGGTGTGGATTCTAAGGGTCTCGGAATTGTGTTCCGGTTGTGCCGTCCCACTTCACGTTGTGTCTCTGATGCATGAATGTGTCCCGATCTCAAGTATGAGCAAGGTGTATCCTTTTTGAGCTTTGTAAAGAGCCTTCGAGTGGTATTTGGAGTGGGTTTGATTTTCGAGGATATCGAACCTGTGTTTCGATTGCGTTGTTCCAATGCCCGCTGTACTTCGGCGCATGAACGTGCCCCAATTTCAAATATGAACAAGTTGTATCCTTCTGAGCATTTTGCAAAGCCTCCGAGGGGTAAGTCGGAGGTTGTTGTTAAACATCGCTTTTGTTCATTTTGTCGATTTACATATCTATTATCTTCTTTTGCATAGAACATGAACTCTCACATACCTTGTATGTTGCATGTGCGCATTGTATCATAACTCACATGCTTTCAATTCTTTCGCATAGAACATGCTTTCACTTCTTTTGTATAGAACATGCTTTGAATTATCTTGCTTGGAACGCACATTACCTCTTATGTCGGTTGTCTATTATGTTGCATAGAACATGTGTTGCTATCATGCTAGTTTCAATTACATCGCCTTGTGTCGTATTCAGGTGCAGCACCTATCGCACTCATTCACTTTGTGCATCTATCGCACTCATTCACTTTGTGCATCTATTGCACTCGTCCACTTTGTGCACCTATCGCACTTATTCACTTTGTGCATCTATCGCATTCGTTCACTATGTACTTCTATCGCACTCGTTCACTTTGTGCACCTGTCGCACTCATTCACTTTGTGCGCCTATTGCACCCGTTTACTTTATGCACCTATCGCACACGTTCACTTTGTGCATCTATCACACCTGTTCACTTTGTGTATCTATTGTACCCGTTCACTTTGTCCATCTATTGCACTCGTTCACTTTGTGAATCTATCGCACTCGCTCACTTTGTCCATCTATTGCACTCGCTCACTTTGTGCATCTATCGCACTCGCTCACTTTGTGCATCTATCGCACCCTCTCACATTGTGCATCTATCACACAAATCTTACTGCCTTGTGCATGTATCGCACGATCTCATGCTTTTTGCATCCATTGCAGCATCTCGGGGTGTGCGAAAGCACGACCCTGAGTGATTTTTTCTCCTATTCAGGTTTCTCCTCTTCAGGACCCAAACCTGCCCCTATAGGTTTAGCGTCATAACCGGCCAGTAATCATAGATTACCTACGGCCTCCATACAAATAAATCTCTTAATATAAGATACGGGGCTTAGCGAAAAACTAAAAATGACATAGAAATTACCTATTGAGCCGTGCATATATGAAGAGAACTAATATAATAAGAAAAAATTTGTTCCATAAGTACATTGTTCACCATTGCATAAAATTCACGTCTTGCAAATATACAACCCAACAAAACATTTATCATGAAACCACTAAAACAAACAAAAAAGGATTTCACTAATATGGCTCCACCTAAGCCTGATGACTTCACTTGGAAGCTCATTAAAAGGCTGACCCAGGGTAGACTCGAGGCTTTTTAACTCTGATGTTCAGCTTGCCCACCTACATATATATACACATAAATAAATAGTGAGCTAGAGCCTAGTGAATAATAACAAAATAAAGAGGTTAAATGAATGAAGCTCAACATTATTGTCAAACCAAAATTTGTTTTCATCATCAAGATCTTTCAATATCGTTTTATGTGGTACATCCATTAAGTGACAACATTCCAGTGATAATGGAGCATACTAGAGATTTTTGTATGTCAATCAATTCAAACGTCATGGTATTATTACCCCCAGGTAAGGGCCTAACATTGGTATTGTTACCCCTGGGCAAGGGCCTAGCCATGGTATTGTTACCCCCAGGCAAGGGCCTAGCCATGTTATTGTTACCCCCAGACAAGGGCCTAGCCATGGTAACAAACACCTCCATGTTTCCTTCCACACATGGTACAAGTTGGTGTTGAATTACCAACTTGGCTTGAGCCAGTATTGCTAGAACTCCCAGATTTGAACTTCTTATTTGTTGATGTAGTTCCCTTTTGAAAATTCTATTTTCTGCCCTTCCATTCAAAGTTCTGTTTACAGTTAGCCACATTTCTCTCTGCTATTAGTGCCCTATCAAGTACATCCACGTATGTCGGTAATTTGAGCACAATGATTTTATCCAAAATTGGATCACACAAACCTCCCTCAAACTATCTAGCTTTCTTGTAATCCATATCTACCATGTGGGGTGCGAAGCGAGCTAATTCTGTAAATTGAGCCTCATACTCAACAACTGATTTGTTTCCTTGCTTGAGTTCTATAAATTCAGACACTTTTCTGTCCCGCATACATTGTAGAAAGTATTTCTCATAAAATATTTCCAGGAAACGAGCCCATGTAACATCCTTATTATTATCTCGAACCAACATCCACCATCGCCTTGCATCATTTTCCAATGTAAATGCAGCTAATTGTACCTTTTGAGCTTCGGTACATGGGAACACTTCAAACAATTTCTCAATCCCTAATACTCAAGCCTCGACCTTCAATGGTTCAATTCCACCATGAAACACAGGTAGCTTCATCTTTTTAATTTCCCTAGTCAAAGCAACAGTATAGGTCTCCGGCTGACATCCAGGAGCTGGAGGTGGTACAGGCATTAGAGGTGGGGGTGGCAGTTGTTGTTGTTGTTGCTACTACTGTTGTTGTCTTATGGCTTCAGTCATGTCTTGCATCATTCGTTCCATTCTATCCAATCTTGAGGAGGTTGCCTCTTCTAGTTCATCACCCCTTGTCCTCACCATTTTCTATATAAAACTTGTATTACAATAAACACAACAAATAAAATATATCTACATATATAAATTCAAAACATGTGATCATTCAATTTGTCTCACTCAAATATTTAATTACATATGAATGCAATCCTAAAGTCTTTTCTAGACCCTCTATAGCTCAATGGACAAGTGAGTGAGACATAACTCGTGCTCTGATACCACTCTGTCAGGACCCAAACCCGCCCCTATAGGTTTAGTATCATGACCAACCAGTAATCATAGATTACCTACGGCCTCTATACAAATAAATCTCTTAATATAAGATACGCGGCTTAGCGGAAGACTAAAAATGACATAGAAATTATCCATTGAGCCGTACATATATGAAGACAACTAATATAATAAGCGAAAATTTGTTCCATAAGTACATTGTTCACCATTGCATAAAATTCACGTCTTGTAAATATACAACCCAACAAAAACATTTATCATGAAACCACTAAAACAAACAAAAAGGGGTTCTACTAATATGACTCCACCTGAGCCTGATGACATCGATTGGAAGCTCCTCAAAAGGCTGACCCGGGGTAGACTCGAGGCTTTCTAACTCTGATGTTAAGCTTGCCCACCTACATATATATACGCATAATTAAATAATGAGCTAGAGCCCAGTGAATAATAACACAATAAAGAGGTTAAAGGAATAAAGCTCAACATTATTCTCAAACCAAAATTTGTTTTCATCATCAAGATCTTTCAATATCGTTTTATGTGGCACATCCATTAAGTGACAACATTCCAGTGATAATGGACCATGCTACAGATCTTTGTATGTCAATCAATTCAAATGCCATGGTATTATTACCCCTAAGCAAGGGCCTAGCCATGGTATTGTTACCCCCATGCAAGGGCCTAGCCATGGTATTGTTACCCCCAGGCAAGGGCCTAGCCATGGTATTATTACCCACAGGCAAGGGCCTAGCCCTGGAATTGTTACCCCCAGGCAAGGGCCTACATTCAATGGATGCCACTAAATCATTCCAAAACAGAACTTCATTCATTATGAAAAAAACAACATTTCAATAGGCCATGTCATCAATTCATTCAATCAATCACGCATCCATTTCGATAGTAATAACATTTTTGAAAACTAAGATAAATTGAAACTCCATTGTCACTAAGCCTCGGACGTCCACCTAAACAAAATACATAAGAAAGCACAATTGAAACTCCATTTCATTTTAACTCAATTCTTTTTATGTGTTTCTACTCATTCTATGATTATATGAGTCTAAATGGCTCCTAAGAACACTTGGAGTGGCATGTGGATGCAAATATGCACTTAAAAGAGTTCCTTAAAATTTAGACTCATAGGGTCTCCGCTCGAGCGTAACTTCCTTCGCTCGAGCGAGGGTTCAAAAACAAAAGTGGTCACTCGAGTGCAACTTCTGTCGCTCGAGCATTCTGCAAACTTGGTAAAAGTACTGGTTGCATGAAATTCCTGCTCGACAATCGCTCGAGCAGGAGACTGAGTAAAAAGGGGTCCTCGCTCGAGCGCCATTTTGGTCGCTCGAGTGGTCTATAAAATTTTATAAAACTTTTGGAAACTCGATTTTCACGCTCGAGCGAAGCTTTCCTCACTCGAGCGGATAGCACGAATTCTAGAATTTATAGAACTAGGTTTGAGCTTCAAAGTTGATATTCAAAGGTCTAAAACTTGTGTTTTTAGTACAAAAACTTGGAAAAACATTGTATAACATGAAAATACTTCCAATTTGAAACCATTTATTCAAAATCAAACTTCAATTGTCCAAATTTGAGCTCCTACTATCAAGTTAAAGCCATGCATGTTATGGATTGAGTCCTCTTCATGTTAAATCACCACAAAGTGATATGAAGTGCATGAATCCATGGATGATCTTCAAGTTCATGTCTCCTAAGCTTCATACATGTATGAATTTCAAGAAATCTTAACTCAAAAATGAAAGATTAAGCATGCATGTGCATAATTCAACTCAAATTCATCATATTCATAATAATTCATACTCAACCTACTCAAATTCAAGCAAATGACTCTATAACTCCATTCTCTTAGTTTCTACATGTCTCAATTCTAAGAATTTATGATGAATCTCATACTTAATGTGTGAATTCAAGTGTTGGTCTAGCAATTCTCTTCAAATTTCCTCTTTCTCTCTCTAAAGCGTTGAGTCTCTCCTCCCTTCCTCAAATTCTCAACTCAAAATGTGTAAGTATGAGCCTATAAGCTTGATTAGAGTTATTTATATGTTGTGATTAGCTTAGCCTAATCAAGTATAATTAAGGTTGAGTAATCTAGGCTCAATTCTGATTAATTCAATCAGTTTATTCTAATTATTTTGATCCAAATCAGTTTTCAATTAAAGTTATCATAAAATTCTAAATATTCTAATTAGTCTATTACGCTATTCAATTTCAGTTTCTGAAGCCGTCTGGGCTCTCAATTTTTGTCTCTGAGTGGTCAATTCGAACAGATATTCCATGTAATAATAGATAATTGCGAATTTAAACATGTAATCACATAAGTAAACACATAATCATGCAATTAGGCTCATTAATATAACATAATATACTAGTTCGGAGGTCGAGGCCGTCACACCACCCCTCTTTGAACCTTGTCTTCTAGGCTTTTACCCTTGTGTTTTCTACCTTTTCATTATCTTTTTTTAAGCTTTTTACCACTGATTTTTAGAGGTTTTTTAGAGGCTAAAATGTGGTTTTGAAGTCCCAAAAATGGAGGGGTTAGCCTCCCCTCATTTGGTTTGTTTACTAGTTTAAATGCTCCATTATTTTAGCTTACTTTTGTAGATGTTTTTACCTTAATTTCAATGCTTTTTTAGCCTATTTTAGGACTGTTTTAAGTTGTTCATGTCATTTATGCTTTGTATTGCATGCTTGTAGTGTAACGGTTCTCATAGGTTTGGTGTTTTAGGCATTATATGCCAACCTATTTGAGTTGATAGCATTTATTTCAAACTTTTCATACTTGTGTTAATCTCTAATCATCTCTATACTTCTCTCATTTCTTGGTTTCTTCCTTGCTTTGAGAGTCGTTTCAAACCGATTGTTTGTTTAAGCTTGAGATAGAGATTGTTGTGGTTAATGGTTTAATCTCTTAAGAGGTTCATTACCAACAACATGACATCTCTCTCATATCCAAAACAACCCTTTGTTTGAAATTTCTTTCCATTAGTGTACTTAATCTTCATTATTGGACTAAAAGGCTTAAGGAATGGAAAGGTAATTAAAAGAGATATTAAAATTGGAATAAAATGGAGCAAGATAATAAAATGGTTTGGGTTCAATCGGACGTTAATTGAACTCATTAAGTCTTGAGTCATTTCATACTTGTTAGTGATGAAAACGGGTTAAGAGTTAATGTCAACCATTTCCCTTGATCAATATCATAATAAGGAGGAGGTTCGTGGGTCTTTCATTGTGCATTTATTGAGATAATATCCCTTAGTTCATAAGTCATCACACAATGAATTTGCATCGATTGATGGCTTGTAAATCAAGCCTACCCGTTTTTTGAGCTATTTGATGATAAGGAAAGGCATGGTGGACAGACATTCCTTGAAAATGCTTTGTTTGTGCTTTGTTTGTTATCTGTTACAGCAAGGCAGTACCACAAACTCGTGGCCGGTAGGCCACTTTTTCTGTACGACCATCCACCACTTCTGGCTGGCTGGCTACCTTTTTCAGCTAGGCAGTGTCCCTTTTTCCTGCAGAACAGAGCAGAGGCTAAGGTGAAAACAGTGTAATTTTCTGACTACAAAATAGAACCCTTTTGGCAGCAAAACAGAGGCATTTTCAGGCGGAAACCGCCTGCATGCATAAGCATTCCTTACTTCTTGGGGCTGATTAGTTAGAGTACTTAATTGCTTAGCTTAATTAATCCTATAGTGTAACTACTTAGTTAGTCCTTTATATTATTATATTTGTGTTGTAATTAATTAATTAACATAGCTAGTTAATTTTGTATTGTATTCATTTAATTAGCTAGGATAGTTAGTTAAATTCGGTGTTGTAATAGTTAGTTAAGTAGCTTAACTAATTCATTTATTCAGACCCTCTTATGCGAGGGCCAATTTGTACTAATTAACTAGTATAGTTAATTTATTTCATTTGGTTTGTAATAGTTAGTTAATTCGTAGTAATTAGCTAGGGCATTTATTCGGACCCTCTTATGCGAGGGCAAATTGTTATAATACGTGTATGTCTTCCAACCTCACGTATTTCTTCCTTTTATTTACCCGCTTATGATGGATAACATAGAGTGTCATATTTCGTTTAGCATTTCTCATGTATAAAGCATTCATTTGTCTTGCATGCATTAGGCTCGGCCCATCGTTCTAACCCACATTGTTATTTATTACTTCTTTGAAAACGTGCTCAAATCGTATGCTATTAAATTAATTCACATGTCATGGTAGTCGAGCCGATTTAAATTGCATATTGCATGTGTTGTATTAGTCATGTTGCATTATTTAGGAGCATGCATGTTCTAATTCTTTTGCTTTGTTTGGCTTCCCTTAGAGTACTAGGTGAGCATTTATTGCTTTAGCATATCGCATGCATGTGATTGTTGCCACGTCAAGCATGAATACCATGAGGCTAAGTGCTTAATTGATATAACTGTTTGAATGCTTGTGGATAAAGGCTAATTTCTTAAATTGGGATAATTTACTTAATGTACATACGAGCCTACTTTTTCAAGTGGTACGTATTCAAACAATTTTCAAACAAACATGAAATCAAAGTGTTCCAATTTTTACAAAATAGTCTATACTTGTGTGCGACACATAGTAATACTAGCCTAAATAATTGGAGCAAGAGCATATAATGTAAATAAGAATCACATCATGATTAGTAGAGGCTGATCTTTGATCAGGCGAGTGAAGTGCTCAATTCATAACATTCCCCTCTTGTACCTAAGTTCCCGAACTGAGACACTTTGGTGATGATAGACACGTGGTCTTTGGCACGAGTCATGGGTTTCCTAAATTTTTCAAAAATATTTAGGTAGCGACTCTGTAATCTGGCAAAACAATCCATTTTTTGGCATTTTTTATTCAAAATCGATTTTTCAAAAGATTTGTCAGATTTGGACTCTTTTTTGTTTATCTATTTCACATTGCACTTATGAGATCAGATTCAGAATCACGGGAGTCCGAACTGTAGGGCTATCGTATTTGAAAGGAGCACGAAAAGTAAGCTACAGAAGGTCACTTGCCCATATAGCCATATCCCAGGGATACTGGTAGCCATACATGCAAAAGGATTCCCAAGCCTATGTCAAGAAGTGTGTGAAAATGTTTACACCTTTGATACATCAGCCAACAACAGATCTAAACCCAATGTTCAGCCCTTGGCTGTTTGCCCAGTGGGGCATGGACCTGGTGGGACCACTGCCCCAAGTAACTGGGCAGAAAAAGTTTTTGCTAATAGCCACAGACTACTTTACAAATTAGGTAGAGGCTGAACCTCTTGTGAAGATTTGAGATATTAATATGAAGCACTTCATCTGAAAGAACATAATCACTAGGTTTTGGATCCCAAGGGCCATTATAGTAGATAATGGCACCCAATTTGATAGTAAGTTGATCAAAAGCTTCTATGCAAAGTATAAGATCAAAAACTATTATTCTACCCCCAGCTTTCCCCAGAGTAATGGACAGGCAGAGGCATTCAACAAGACCATCTTGGATAGGATTAAGAAGAGGCTGGAAGCAGCTAAGGAAAAGTGGATAGAAGAATTGCCCAATGTGTTGTGGGCATATCGGACTACGCCGAAAAGATCAACCGGGGAGTCTCCTTTCACCATGGCATATGGCACTGAAGCAATCATCCTACGGGAGGTTGGTACCCCTGGAATCAGAACCCTGGGAGTGGAAAATGAAACCAACGAGGCATTCCTTGCCTGAGATCTGGATCTGTTGGAAGAAAGAAAGGAAAGAGTAGCAATTCAGCTGGGGGCATACCAGCAGCAGCTTGCTAGGGCTTACAACAAAAAGGTCAACCCAAAGGAGTTCAAGATTGGAGACCTCGCCCTAAGAAAATTCGTTGAAAATAAGAAGGATCCCAGGGAGGGTAAGCTTGACCCAAACTAGGAAGAGCCTTATCGAATCATCTCGGTTGCTGGCAATGGAGCATATCGGCTTGAAGATACTAATAGTAAGGAGTTGCCAAGACCTTGGAACACTTGCAATTTAAAATTTTTCTACCATTAGATTTTTTTTTTTTTTTTTTTTTTTTTTTTTTTTGAGTTTTATGTAGTTAGACGAAGTCTTAATAAAATGCTAGCTTGATTCTGTTTTTATTATTGGTGAAAAACTTGTGTGATAAGACTGAAAAAGTCTTATGACGATGTTCCCATGGTGAACATGACGAATAACTTAGACTTATCACATGGTAGAGTTGAATTATACTTACCATATGATAGAGTTGAACTAAGTTGGCGATATTTTCGAATGAAACATGACAAATAACTTAGACTTATCACTTGGTAAAGTTGAAATTTACTTACCATATGATAGAGTTAAACTAAGTTGGCGATGTTTCCGAATGAAACATGACGAATTACTTAAACTTATCACATGGTATAGTTGAAATTTACTTACCATATGATAGAGTTGACCTAAGTTAGCGATATTTTCCGAATGAAACATGATGAATAACTTAGACTTATCACATGGTAGAGTTGAATTATACTTACCATATGATAGAGTTGAACTAAGTTTGATCTAATTAGATTAACAGAGACACTGAGGTAGAAAACCTTGGCTAAGCTTTGTTTGAATCAGACTTCGACAAAAATTGGAGTTGCATGCTTAATGTGAACTTAAGAGAGACTTAGGTTCACATTAGGGGGTAGGGAGTAGGAATGGAATAAAAGCATAACACTTGTAAAATTTTCTAAAATTTTAAGTGGAAGTTATCCGAAATCATTGATAGGTGGAACTTTCCAAGATGAATTAATTCGAGATGGGAGTACTGCTATGTACCCGAAGTATATTTATCCAAGATACCCAGCTAAGGTTCTAGACTTGGAAGGGTGAAGCCTTGCCAGAAGACAGCAAGTACAAGTGAAGAGACAACACTTGTAAAAATATTTTAAAATATTTTTAAGTGTTGGCCGAGAAAAATAGTAAAAGTTTTTATCCGAGGTGATTGGAATGTTCTACCCCAAGATATGAGTGTATCCGAGGTCTGGGGACCCAAGATAAGGATCCAAGTTGCACTTAGAAGAATTGCAAAAATATTTTAAGTATAGAAACATACAAGGCTATAAAGCAAAGCATAAACACTTAGAAAGAAAAGTAAAGCATGCATTCAGAAGATGGAACTTGTTCAAAGATAAAAAGGCACTTCGGCCTAGCAAATAGAAAGACTTGTTCAAATCACAATGGCAGAGGCCACATCAGCCAAAATGAAACTAATATTGTTCAAAACAACCAAAAGATTACATTGTTCAAGACAGTTCAGAGTAACAAGTATAGAAAAAAATCCTAAGTACTGGAAATATTGGCGTTGATCTCGGACTGCTCAACCTTGGTTGTTGGGGTCGTGTCGGCCTCGGCTGGCTGTACTACCTCCTTCTCTACCGCTATCTCGGCATCTATTTCAAGCAATGTTTGGTCCAAGCTCTTCTCGGCGGCCTGGACCTCGGCCTCAAAGGTTGTCTTTTTGGGAGAGACACCCTTGGAAACCTCATCATCCTCATCGTCTTAAGTTAAGTCTAGGACTTGATCATTCAGAGTAGGGGACTTGGCCCCAGTAGTAGCCTCCACCTCATCATCAACCTCTTCATTGGCTTTCTCCTCGTCGGCCTCATCAGCCAACTCTTTGGAAATATGAGGAAAAGGCACGCTGAACTGGCCGATGTCTCTGAAAGAGGAGTCCATAGAGGCAAATAGTTTGTTGAACGCCGTCGTCCAGCCGAGGTAATAACCTCTGTTGCAAGCCAAATTGACTTGCTTTTTATACTGATCGTGAACGACGGCTTAGTCCTCTTCATAGGCCTTCTCGTCAGCTGCCTTAACCTCGGCCTTCTTTGATTCAATAGCCTCCTTGAGCTTGGCCTCAAACTCAACTGTCCTAGCCTTAGTAGCCTCAACATTGGCCTTGGCGGCTTCGGTAATGGCCTCAGCAGCTTCGGCTTTAGCCTCGGCTTGGTCTTGAGTAGCCTTGGCAGGCTTGGCCTGATCCAGCAAGTTTCGGTTGCTGGCATCGGCGTTATTTAAGAAGGAAATGAGCTTGGTAGCTTCTTGAGTTTTCTTTACCAGCTCTTTCCTCATCATCTCGATCTTAACCACATATGAATATGCATGTTGGATGGCCTGCAAGGAATGAAATAGATTAGTAAAATTTTGGCTAAATGTTGAAAAACTTTAAAATATGAAATAGGAATCTTACCAAGACGGAGTGTTACATCATAAGGCCGAAGTTCTCGTATACGTGGAGATCGGCCAAATGATTCATGTCAACTAGAGGAAGCATGCACGTTCTCAATTGCACTATCGCCAGCTATCAAAGGTCGATCTTCAACCATGACCTCAGGTGCCCAGGTCTGATGGCGAGGGAAGCTACTGCTACCCTCTAGGTGATCAAACCTTGGCTTCTTTGGGGGTGGGATGTCAGATGCTACGGCCTTGGTTGGCCTCTTCTCGAACTGGGCCAGCTTTGATATCGGCACAGAGTCCTTAGGATCCTTCGTAGATTCAGAAGGAACCTAAGTCACTGTGACCTTGGCCTTAGCCTTCTTCAGTCTTTTTGGCTTTGGTTTGGATTGGGATGGAGAGAAGGAAGACTGGATGGTCACAACTCTAAGTATGTTGGCAAGGAGGTCTTCAACAATAGCTGGTTTGTGGCCCATCTCGTCGGTTGTTGAAACGACGATAACCTTGGTACCAAAGTGGATCGCAGGAAAGGCGATGGGAGGATTTGCAGGATCGTAAGCCGACGCCTCAGGTTCTCAGCATTTGCGGCTGCAAGTTCTGTTAGCAGGAGCGTTTGGGGGAGCTTGGCATTGACAACGGTGCTGAGAAAGTGGAATCAACTAGGGGGCAGATATAGACAGCTGGTCTGCTGGATCCGACGTAAAGGCCTAATCTAGCCTTGGTAATGAAGCGACCAGTGGAGTTATGGCAGAATGAGGAGTCTTGCTTCATTTTGGAACATCAGGTAGAGATGACTTATACATCGGAATGTAATTGAGCAACAGTGGGCCCTTGCGTCTTTGAATAAAGAGATCCAAAAGCTTCTTTAGATCTCGACTATGAACGTATGATTGCCGAAGTCCCGTCGCTAGCTAAAGAAGAGCTACAATAGCAAACAACAAACATTAGCACAGGCAAAAGAAAAAAATTGACAAGACTCAACAGAAACATTAAAATTACACTTGTACTCAGTGCTTACCCTCATCCCCTCTAAAAACCGCTCGGCACAGAGGAAAGAGATAAAGATCATCATCAGGGGCAAACTCCCAATTGCCCGAGACAATTAGGTAATCATCTCCAGCACCCTTATTGGAGTTAGGAAGGTCGGCTATAAGTTTGAAGGCGGTAGATTTGGGCTTGAGGTAGTATATGTAACCTTCGTTAGACTTCAAGCCACACATGGTGTAACAAAATTGGATGTCGGCTAGTGTAATCCTATCTTTTTCTCTGTGTGCCAATTCGATTATGCCATTGATAACCCTATATGAGTTTATGGCTAACTGCATAGGGTTGAGTCTGTAATAATGAAGGATTTCTCAAAAAAAGATGTTTAGGGGAAACCGAAGTCCACACTCAATGAATACAACTACGGGGATGGGTGTGGAGTCTCCATCAGGCATGATAAAGTCCTCCTTCTTAGCCAACCTGATTTGAACATCAACTAGGATGGAGAACTCTTAACGGAAGTACTCTAGTTTGGCTAGGGTATCTACCCTCCACCTTAACATTCCCATGATGTTGGCTTAAAGTGTTTTGTGCTAGATTTTAGGAAAAAGACACTAGTAGGGGTTTGAGAACCTCGGTTAGACCTTAAACAGGCTCTAGGGAAAGAATGTTGAAGATCTAAAGGGAAATTTGTTTCAGTTTTTCCTAAGTGTATGGTTTCTAAGCAAATCCCAAACCTAGAAATCTATGCAAATGAACAATATTTGAAGGCAAGAATTTGGAAAAAGCACCAAGGAAACATGATTCAAAAATAAGAAAACAGATAGAAAACAGATACACTAAGCAAAAACATTTGATACGTGCAAAAGCAATGTGCCAGAACCATAAGCAATGCAAATAACACTCAAGAAAACACATGAACAAAACAATCAAAGGCAATGACAGATTAAGGCATTTAATGGCCACGCAAAGATGATTTCAGATATAGCGCAGAGCAACATATAGGATATTGGGGCAAATCGTAAATTTACAAATTCAAGGGCAATACAAGATATAGTATATGGAAAATTCAAAGAGGAAACATACTCAATAATAGTAGAAAACTGCAATTAAAAAGAAGAAATTGAGGACTTACTGAATAGGGCCGAGAAGGAGAATGCTAAAGTAGATATCGCCGGAGCTGACAACGACAATAAGTGGATCAGAACAGGGAATGCCTCACTGGAAGTGGTGAACGGAATGGGTATAGAGAGCTTGTGAAAGCAACAATGAAGGTTTGGAGTTTTAGAGAGAGAAAATCTGGGACAAAGGAGGAAATCAAGTTTGCAAAAGTGAAGAGGCAAGGAGAGAGAGAAAGAGTTTTGTTAAAAATACTAAAGGCCGGCAAAGCATAATGAGGTGCCTTAGACGACGTGCTCGTCAGGAGGCGTAAGCAGAAACGACACAACCTGATAGCGCGTGTCAAGTACGAACCAACAAGAATGGAACACGTGGAGGAAATGGTTGAAAAGACTGTACGTTACAGCTCATACGCAGTTAGAACTCTTAAAATTCTTGAAGTAATGAGGCAATAACCTTTGCTAGAATAACGATTTCGGCTGAGATGATTAAAGAAATTGATTCTTGATTCTCGATTCTTGGTTCTTGATCAAATGGGCAACTGAATCTAAGTTGCTTGAAGCCGACAAATCTTGATCTCGATCGAAGAAGTACCTAAGTTTTGAGCCAATGTGTTAATTAGACAAACGATGTAAGTTCCATCACCTCAGGTTGCCGAGGTAATGAAACCTAGGGGGGCAGTTGTGGGGAAGTATTTTGTGAATGACAGCACGTGGCTAAGGTGATGCCGAAGTATCAGCCAAGGTGCTATGTGGCTTGGTCACGTTGCCGAGATGATCTCAGCAGGGCCGAGGTTATCTGCGGAGATACTGGAATCCGAGGTAAGCAGATAAGTGACAAGAGTCCTATAACAGTGAAGGATCTCAGTCTAGATAAAAATAAGGCTCAAAGAGAGTTTATCCTTATCCAGCTAAGGGTCCAAGATGAGCATTAAGCCTAAGTCAATTAAAGTGAGGCTTCTAAAGGAGTCAGATCACTGCTAGTTATAAAAGCAAGGTACCCTCGTGGGTCAGAGGTAAGTTCTGTTTTAAGTGTTTAAGCACAATTTGCTATCTTTGAGAGATATTGATTACTAACTTGCTCGTCGGAGTGCCCCCGGGTGGATGAACCACCGCCGAATTCTCATCTTCTTGTACAGGTTGTTGGGCTTAGGGGTTGTTTGAGATATCCTAAATAAGTGCACTTTTTGACTTTTTGGACTAAAAAAGTTAAGGAAAAAAAATATGGTTATTTGGGTTAACTTTTTGACCTTTTTATGAAAAAATGTGTATTAAAAAATTGTATAAATTAGTGTGTAGGGGAAAATTAGGATTGGGAGTTGTGCAGCCGTACTTTTTGACTTTTGGTGAATAGTGATAACTTTTTAACTTTTTAAGTAACTTTTTGACTTTTTGACTTTTTGGACACATGCCAAACCTGACCTTAATCTATTCTGCCGGTGCTCTCCAGCTGAGTTTCACGTTTGGTTGTGTGGTTAAAAATCAACACCCACAACATCTAAATAACGGCTTGTCTAACATATTGGCAATGTTTTTTTTATTTATCCTATTACTAAGTAATGTTTTGTAATTTCTTATAGTAGGGCATTTTGATCAAAGAAGTTGTTTTATATGCTTTGTTTGGTTATTGAACTTGATATTTTAGCTCTTTTTTCATAATTATTTTTTCTACATTCGGGGCTGAATTTACTAAATTTAGTTTTATTGTACTCTCTTTGAATTTGATGATTTTATCTCTTAACTAGTGATATTTTGTAATCTTTTTAATTTATTTTATTAAGTAACGTTTGGCAATATCTCTTGCTGGGGCATTTGGATCAGTCAAGTCATTTTTAATGCTTTGTATAGTTATTGAAATTGATGTTTTTGTTATTTTTCATAATTATTTTGTTATACCTGCGGCTGAATTTACTGAATTTTGATGTTTGGTATTTTTTTATATATTTTTTTATTATTATTTTTGGGGGCTGAGCTGAATTTACTAATTTTAACGTTTGGTATTTTTTTTTAATTATTTTGGGGGCAGAATTATAATGGTTCATACTCTTTAAATTTGATGATTATTTTATCTCTTTCATATTATTTTGTTACACATGGTGGATGACAATTTTTTTGCTTTTTCATGGACTTACTTTGGGAAATTATCCTTAATTTGATTTTGTTTGGCACAATTAACGTCACATAATTTGTTTAGGTGATCCAGTGCTTAGCCTATACCTCAAGATACTCTATATTTTTCTAGAATCAAGCACGTACTAAGCCCTAAGCATCTAGTGTATGATTTGTTGAAATTCGACCTGTACTAGGTTTTGGAGTCCATTCACACGTATATAGCTTTTTGTTCTCGTTTTTAGGGCACCTCATCTTCAGTTTGCGGATGATTCCATATTATTTTGTGAAGCAAAAGGTGTGGAAGTGGTCAATGGGGGTGTTTGGTGTGGATTATAGGGGATGATTATAGTTTATTTTAATTTGGGAATTTGTGTCAGACTGTTTGGTGCAGCTTCTACTTATAGCTTTTTAGACAGAAATAACTTGAATAAGCTGAGAAAAGTTGATAATTTAAAAGCTGGAGAAGGGGTGCTTTTGATTTTGCTTTCTAATTATTAACTTTTAACTTACAATAAATTACACCAAAGAGCATTAATATGAAGAAGATTCTGAGATGTTTTGAACTTGTGTCCAGCTTGAGGATAAACTATCACAAAAGTGTGGTTTGTGGGGTGGGTGTGGAGGAAAATCTCTTGGCAGATTTTGCTCATAAACTGAACTATAAGGTTGGGTTGTTACTATTAACTTATCTTGGTTTTCCGTTGGGGGCTAATCCTGGGAGGAGGAAAACGTGGAAACTAGTTCTAGATAAAGTTAAAGGTAGACTGGCTGGGTGGAAAAGAAGGATGTCTTCGCAAGAAGATTGACTCCGGTTAAGTCAGTTTTTTCTTGCTTACCTGTGTACTACTTGTCTTTGTTTAGCATGCCCAAGGGTGTGGCTAAGGAATTTGAGAGAATTCAAGCAGCTTTTTTATGGGGAGGTTCGGATCTTAAGAGGAAAGTGCACTTAGTCAAGTGGGAGGAGGTGAATACAAGTATTGGTCAAGGAGGCTTGGGCATTAGAAAGATTAGGGTAGCTAACTCTTGCTTATTATTTAAATGGTGGTGGAGGTTTGCAGGTGAGACAAAGATATTGTGGAGGAGAGTGATATGTAGCAAGTATAATCAGGAGTGCAGTTGGCTGCCTTCTTGTGCTGCTAGTAATAGACTGTCAAGATTATGGTCTGATATAATCTCAGTGCCCAATTTTAATCCGGATCTGCTGGAGAGGTTTGGTCAATTTTAAAATAATGGTGGGGGATGGTAGTAAGGTAAGGTTTTGGGAAGATAAGTGGTGTGGTTCCTATTGTTCGACAGAAGATTTTCCCAGATTGTTTAGCCTGTCAAGGGAGAAGAAAGGCTCACTCAGTATGTTTTCTAATCTGAAGGAAACATCAGGGGAGTGGAATATACTACCTAGAAGGGAGTTTTTTGAATGGGAGAGATTGGAAATGCTGCGGTTAGCCTCCGTCCCTTGAATCTGGCCCTGCAGTTAGCAGGGGAATAGTGGATCACCCACGATGGGCAGCCAATGCCACAGGTATGTTCTCAGTGTCTTCTTTGTACAGCTTTAGCACTGTGGAGGTAGGGTTTATTTCCAGCTCTATTAATTTGAATTGGAATAATGTTCTTCCTCCCAAAGTGCAATTCTTTGGTTGGCTCGCATGGAAGCATAAGATTAAAACTTCGGTGTTCCTACAAAGGATTGGGGTTCTTACGGGAGGTATATCCACCTTGTGTTACTTTTGTAAAAATGAGGAGAAATCAGTGCTTCATGTGCTGCTACATTGCCCCTTTGTGTGGAATGTTTGGTCTTCCTTATTAAAGTGGTGAGGGCTGCAAGGGGTTATTCCTCGTACAGTTGCTGGTTTACTGAATTGGTGGGAGGGTGGCAAGCTGAAGAAGCGAGAGAGGAAGATTTGGAGGATTGTCCCTCTCGTTGCCTTGTGGTCTATATGGAAGCTACAAAATGATTGTGTCTTCAATGAGGCTAAAGCTGATGTTTGGGAACTCCCTGACTTGATTAAAACTAGGGTGACTATTTGGTTGATATCATCATCAAAAGTGTGGCAGTACACGGTTAGTGATTTTATTTATAGTCTTAACCAGGTTTGAGCATGTATTTGGGAGGGGGGGGGGGGGGGGGGGGGGGGGGGGGGGGGGGGGGGGGAAAGGGGGATGTTAAGAAATCTGTTGGCAGCTGTGGTGTTTATGCTGTGCTGGACAGGGGTGGTTGTGTTGTTAGGAGTTGTGGTTTGTCTGTTTGAGTCTTTGTGTTTCTTTGTTTCATTTGTTGTTGTTGGTACCCTACCAACTTGGTCTTGAGCCTGCAGATGATTGTGTGGTCCTCTTGGGATTAGAATGGATTACTATGATGTGTTGCTCATTGACCTTCTTTATTGATGTATTCTCTCATGTATGTCATACTAGTTTCATCAATAAGGTGTTTTATTTTGCTGATCCAAAAAACCTAATGTTTGTTATATTGGTTTTCAATATAATACTAGAGAATTTTGATAGCTCTTATTTTCTAGCACATGTGAGTGATTCTTTTGAGTGTTTTCATGAAAAACTGTCAAAACTTGTCATGGCATTGTCCCATCTCTTTTAGCCGTTGTGTTTCTATCTGTTGTTCATGGATAACCCCAATCTGAATGAGTTGCTGGCTTCTTTGCTGGAAACAGTTACTCTTGCCTAGTTCTTGGCGCTCTGCCCCCGTTGTATATCATTCAGGGTGGGGCGGGACCCTTTTTCTTTCCAATTCTGTTAGTGATTAGTGATCCCGAATCGAGCCTGATGCCTAGCTGGGATTATTGCGATGTGCTCGAATCACCCGAAGGAAGCATCATATTAGTGAGAAAGGGCACGAAGTTGGCAATAAGGAGGGCCTTGATAGACAAGAGTATCCCCAAGCTAAGACCCCCGGCGCAGCCCATCTTTATCAAAATGAAAGTGAGGGCGTGCCCTCCCAAAAGGAGCCCCACTTTGGAAAGCATATATACTATGGAGATCGTGCCGAGGAGCTTTGGGGTGGTGAGCAGGTCAATGGAGATTGACTGGATCAGGCCATGTTCATGGAGCGCCTGGATGATCTCAGAGATAGGTTAACTGGGGTTGGTTGTAAGTTCTTTCATCTGTGCCTCGTGATAATTTGGTTTGCTTAGTGAATTTTTGTTGAGGTGTAGGGACAGTGGCTTTTCCTCCATGCAGAGTTTTCCTTTAGTGTTTCCATGATATATTGCTGTGCTCTATTTTGCATGCATTATTACAGTGATTTGTGTGATCAACTCTAACAATATATTGGACAGACTTTTGACCAGTAAATTGAAAAGATAATAATTCGCTTTTTCATGATTGACCTAACCCCCTCTAGGCACAATAGCTATTGACGCCAATATTTCAGAAGACACTATAAGAAGAGGCAAAAGATTACTTGTTGAGCAGCAAAGACTTAAACGGCTGGTGATTTCTAGAGGATTTTGTGTTATGGCCCAGATAGAACTTACTGAAGATATCAGTGAAGCCTATCTCTTGTGTTCAGGATTTAAGGCTTTGTTGAGTTGTATGCATCCAGATTCTTGAGGGTCATAAGATTCCAAATTTCATAGTTAACTACTGAGCCTCTAAAGATATTATATTGCTCATCACAATTTCCCTTGCAAATTTGATTTACATCCTTTCTCGTCTACCATCTGACACCTACCTAACCAAAAAATTGTTGAAGATTGGCTCAGATTTGCTTTGTTTGCTTTGTCAACAATGGCTGCTGATTGAAGAAAAAAAATGAAGAAGCTAGACATTTCCAGCTGAGCTACTCATGGTAGGGTGGCTAATCTTGTTGGTTGTTGGTGGTTGCCTTCAATGAAGTCAGCAGATTGGCTCTCCCATTGATCTATAAATGGGTAGTGAATGAGAGGAGTTTTGTGTGGTGAAATCAAAGAGTGTATGAGTGAAAGTGAAAGTGTAAGCAACTGAGTGAGTGTGAGTGTGAATATTGTCTCCTTCTCCTCCATTGTTGTAATCTATGCATTTCTCTCCATATAGTGAAATTCGCTGCCAGTGGACGTAGGCGATTTGCCAAACCACATAAATCTTTGTGTGTTCTTACTTATGTGATTGTTTTCCGCCTCCTAGGCACAACAAAAATTGAGGGAAAAAAGAAAAAAAAAATTTATTAGTGTTCAATGAAAAGCAATGCATACGGATATCTTCTCAGGGATAGGACATTTTGTTTAATTACGTAGAAAGACATGCTACAATACCATCATATCCTATTGTATATTGTAATTTAAAGCAAATAACACTAAAGAAAAATGCTTGGGACCTCTTTTTTTGGAGACCCCCCACAATCCCCTTTGGATCTCAACCATTGATATATGTGTGGGACCCATCAATGATTGAGATCCAAAGGGGGTTGTGGGGTCTCCAAAAAAATAGGGTCTCAATCATTGTTGTGCTATCCCTAATTATTTGTTATCTTGCAAGTCAGAGATTTTTTAAGGTAACATTTTCTCCAATATATCCACTGCTATTCTCTCAGGGATTTCATTGCTTAGTGATGTTGGAGTAGAGATGATCATAAACACCACAATACAAAATCATGGTCTGTTACCGGCTTTTTTGATAAGCAGCAATCATTTTGATTGCTATAAAATCAGGGCTCTTCCCTATGCATTGTGCATTCTAAAAATTGAGTCCTAACCATGAAGTTGTTACAAAATCATGGGCCTTTATTTTATTTTATTTTTATAAACAATTTAGGATCCTATTATTGCTTTGCTTAAAGTTTACGATTATTCCACTTTCCATGCTAGTTTGTATCTAAGAGGTATTATTTATTTCTCTCAAAACAGAGAGATGTAAAAGCCCTAGTGTTTCTTTATGATTGAATGCAGGCCACAGTGACATCATTGATCTACCCAGCGTAAGGTTACAAGCATTATGAAAATTGCATCCGTCAACATGTAGGGTTGTTGAAAGAACTCTTCTACTATAAATGGCTGCTCCCTTCTTATGTCTTTAATGCTGTCTACAAGTGTTCAGGGATTTTCAGTCTGGATGTGCATTTGTTATTTTATTGTTTTTAGATTTCTGAAATATTCGTCGGCACATGAACTGGATTCAACACTCATTGCATCCTTTCACTTGAAGTTCTACTTTCTGTATTTCTAATTGAATTTGTGCAAACATGTTTTTTTCCTAATTGCTGATCAAAATGATACATCCTTTATGCATATGTAAATTATTGCATTGTGGGTTTGTTCATGAAAGTTTCCAGGCAGATAAAATTTAAGCATGCAAGAGAAAATTTGTATAGCAATGTAATTATGTATTTAAGATGGAAAATTTGTATAGCAATGTAATTATGTATTTAAGTTGGTTTTTTACTGAGTGCTTTGAAGAAGGATTTGTCATTTGAATAACTGTGCCTTACCCCAATTATTTGGTGTCAGTAGTTGGGATCCATGTTTTCTAATGTGTGGTAAATGTGTTCCTAGTTTTTCTATGGGTTTTTTTTTTTTCCTGTCTTCATCTTCATATCATATCCGACTTATATCCTTATTAGGTCTTGTTATTGATTGATTTTAAGGTGATGGTTCCATGCACAAGAACTTAGATAGTTTTGTTATGGACATCTTTCTCTTGCAATGTACTTGTCAAGACTTACAATAAGTACAAAAATAAAAATCGTAGTCACTAGTTTCCACATATGCTGCCATTTATGCCTCATTTATATGACTATCATACTGTTGTTCATAGCCTTCAATATGCAAATAAAACTGAAGAATGCAAAGTTCTGATGCTCTTGTACCTCTGTCATATTCTTTATAAAATTTAACTCGTTTCTTTGTCCAAGATAAAAGAGAATTTAAATTGAGAACATGACTTTGGAAATACTTAATTCAAAACAAATGAAAGAAAGAAAGAAAGAAAAAAAGAGCAGGGACTCTGGACAATGTTGGTCTAAAAGGCAATGTGTGATACATTGGAGCACAATGAGCTATCTTGAGAGGCCAGTTTGCAGACGATACTGAGATATGTGTATTTACTAGCTTATCTGATGGACTGGATGCTTGGAGCAGCTCAACACAGATGGAGTTGAAACATATTTCTAAAGCACCAAATCTTATTTAAACATGTTAATTTGGAGGAGGTTGCTGTGGGAATTGACTGCGTTGTTGATTATCATTTATTTGAATTTCTTATGCATGGAAAAAGTATTAAAATCTGGCGCAGAAGTGCATAATAGTGGTGTGCCAAATTTGGCATTATATAAGCCTAAAGCTGGTTTGGCCAGCTTGAATGAAATGGAAGTATGCTGTTTGGTCCTGTCGACTGGGGCCTGAAGTGAGGGGGGATTCCTTAAACGGCTATCTAAGTGCTATTGGGTTTATCTAAACTAGTAATAAAGGGGCATCTTCTTGCATCTGTCAGTGCATCACAGTTCATCACAGTTTATCTAAACCAGAAGTGAAAGGTGTCTGCCTTGTTGTAATGCGCTGAAGGGAGCATGAGAGCTACAAACAAGAAATTCACATTGGTTATCGTGTCTGTGTTTCACATCTGCTTTTGTATCACATTTGATGGAAATGGAGTCCTGTAAATGGAGATCTGTTGACTTTGGTGTACCATTCCAAGTGAATTGAAAATTCAAGTTAGTTGGTTGATTGTGGGCTTCTTGTGACTAGGGAAGTGCCGGAATTTTAACTCTTTCGTTCTTTCAAGTACAGCGATTATGATGCTTAAGGAAACGAAACTCTTTTTAAAATCCAATTGAAGGTAAAATTAGGAGCAGCCCATTGCATTTCTGTACAATGGAAAGAAATACCTCTCAGACGTGTTAAAAGTAGGTTAGCGTTTTCTTACAAACTTGGATGAATCCTAATTCTAATTGAGTTCATGACAAAGAAAGAAATGGGTGGTGGGGGTGGATTGTGTGTATTATTTTAGAAATCCCTGAAAGATAGATATCTGGGTTCTCCCCCCAGGATGCTGGGGGCCATTTTGTACACCAAATTGTAGATATTTTTTTTAGAGAATTGCTTACTTAAGAAAACTTTGAAAAATATAGATAAGTATACATTTGATGTTTAAAGGTTTTGAACAACGTTGTGCCAGCAAGTCCAGAGTTCTTGAAAGATATAAGTCGTTCTGTTTGATTGAAGTTTGGCTTGACGGTGCAGATCAAGTTGTGATTGGGCCTGAGTAAATACTTTTACACGGGTTTGGTTTGAAGATTTAGAAAGGGATTTGGAAATAGAAAAAGAAAAAGTTAAGTGAAATGTAAATAAAATATACTAATATTTCACTTATATTGTGTGTGGGTTGG
>CM069915.1:40346937-40661673 GCA_036172215.1 Camellia granthamiana
ATTACCTTCATTATCATAACCTGGTTAAACTGCGAGGATTATTGCACACCTTTATTGACTGGAGAAGGGAAATCAGGGTGCTTCACTGATGCTATAGTCAAGCTATTGTCTCCTGTCGAGTAAATCCTGCAGTAGACATGGTGTATGTACGATACGAGGTAACACGTCAAACCTAAATTATATAATTGTAATTATCTGATTGATTATTATATGATATAGCATTCCAGCTAGAGTCAAATTTGTTTTTACAGTTGTTTAGACTTGGCCTGTTGATACTTTTCATTGTTTGCATAAAACGAAAAATCTTGTCATCGTAGTCAAATATATGGCATGTGATGATTAACCAAATCAATGGCTTCAGTTGCCTTGACCTTTTCGCTGTATATCAATTTCGTGATGCCCTTCAAGATTCTGGACAATTTTTTCCTATTTATTCTTTGTTACGACCAAGGAAAAGTGCTTTTGAATATAATACTAAATATGAAGAATACATGAACTGTCTTGTTCTTAGATAAAGAAGAGACAAAAGCAATCTATAACCTTCTGGTGTGATTTTTATTAAACAAGAGGAAGAAGCCACAGAGCGACCTATTTTAGGGTTTTTTTAATCTTTCTCTACCTTTCAAATTTTAGGGGGAGTTACATATAGGTCGTAATAGGTGAATTTACTGTCTAATAAGTTCTATGATAATTAATGATATTTTTCTTTAAATACTATTAAAAAAAGGTCACTAATTGTTAATTTTTAGTGACAGTTTAAAAATTTTGTCACTAATTATAAGTTTTAAAAACAATTTAAAAAAATCATCACAGAAAAACGTAACAAATTTTCAACTTTCAACAACATTTTAAAAAATTTGTTAGGGGTACTTATGTATAGGTCCTAATAAATAGACTTCTTATCTAATAGGTCCTATAAAAAAAAAAGACATCATTTAAAAGTGTCGCTAATCGTAAGTTTTAGCAATAATTTATAAAAATCATGACAAAAAAGTCACTAATTGTCAATTTTTAGCGACATATATAAAAATTGTCAAAAAAAATTATTTTTAGCCACAATTTTACCAAGACTTATTTTCAATAGGATTTGATAGGAATTAAGTCCAACTATCCGGACCTATTGGTAGTTTATCCAATTCGTTATAGCTTGTAAGTTTTGACGATAATTTATAAAAATCGTAACAAAAAAAAAATTATTAATTATCAATTTTTAGAAACATACAAAAAGTAATCACAAAAAATTATTTTTAACAACGATTTCACCTACACTTATTTTTAATAGAATTTAATAAGAATTAAATCTAACTATTAAAACCTATAATATACCTTAAATTATTTTATTACCTCTCTCATTCATGTGGGGCTGATGTTTGTGCATGTTTGTGTTGTGTGAATCATCCACTAAGCCACGAGCCTGACTTTGGTCATATAAAACAAAATAAAAATGAATTTTAAACCATGTTTAATATATGTTGTGAACTTGTCTAGCTTTTAAGCAAAAATACATTCTGACCTTATTAAATAAATTAATCCGGACTATGTTCTGATTCAAATACGATGAATTGGATTTGCTTTTGTTTATTATAGTTTTAGCATCTTAATCTCCTCGAAGTTTTTATACCAGTTTATTATATTAGAAAAATGCAATAATCAATCACCCCGTGTAATTAAATATTTGTTAGTGACATGGTAACCCATGGCCATAATCAGCAATTTGACATTTGTTTAGTCTGTTAAACTGTATTGTTAAATCGTTTTGTTCTTTTCTAGAATGTAACTTTCCAGTAGAAGCAAGTGGATATTTAGGTTTCATCAAATTTGGCATGATTAGGTGTATTTTCTCACGCCTAACCTAACCGGCACATAACGTTTCAAAGATGTGACAAAGACTACGATAGATTTGAAGTTAAAAACTATATTGCAATTGCATTGACTGGAAGGAAAGAGAAAAACAAAGAAAGTTATGAAGTTTTTATCTATTGTGTCAGCACTCCAAACACGTAATCTTATTAGATACTGTTGTTGTCGTTGTTTGTAGTAGTTGTAATCTTATGGATGTTTATTTTAGTAGCTTGCTTAAGTATTATCATATACAGTTTGTTTTAGGAAACTAATGAGGTTTTAATTATGATCTAAGTGAAAATAAATTATGCCAAAATGGTCCACTTGTGACTCTAGGTGGCCCAAAAGTTGAAAATGACTTTTTCCAGGAGGTTCCTTTGAAGTTAGAGCACTTGTCCTGTTCCCTTTTAAAATACTTGTTTGTGTGTTTTTTGTTTTGTTTGATGATCTCTCTCTCTCTCTCTCTCTCTCTCTCTGTGGACAAGGTGGGTTTTAATTGCTGTGATCTACTGCTGCTGATGGTTACATGTTTGGTATGATTTTTGTGACTTGGACTTCTTAAAAGGAAAAGCAAGTGTAGCTTTGCATTATTGCTAGAATTATTTCACAATTCATTATGCTTCATCCCAAAAATGATTTTGTTTGATATCCTTATCATGGAAGACAATGATAATTCTCTAGAAGTTGCACAACCAACTAGGGAGAGAGAAGATGATACTCTTTGAATAAAAATGAAAGTCCTATTGTGATTTATTCTTGAATATTTTCTTTGTATTTTGGTAAACTCCTGTGTTTACGTGTCAAGACGGAGCTAATATTTTTATTTAGTTTTCCTCCCCCTTGTTATTGACAATTGAAAGAAGTAAATTTTTAGAATGGGAGCAAAATAAAATCTATTCAAAAGAAAATTTAAGACATAATATATATATATATATATATGTACATAATTAAGAATTCTCAAAACTCAGTGAAGGATTGCCCCCACTAATATGGCTCCGCCCTTTGCATGTGTGTGTTTCTGAGGAAAAAGAAATAGAAAATGAAGTGCGAAACTTGAAATTGTAATATGAATGGTGCAACCAACTTTGAATTGTGTTCGACTTTTTCTATATATGATGCCTTAGAATATACTGTACAAATTGATTTTGGCAATAAAAAAAGTCTTAGAACATAAGTATACCTGGCTCGATTTACATCATTGCTAAGACTAGTTAGCTTAGCAATCTCATTCTTGATTCTTGATTCTTGATTCTCGATTGCAGATTTCTCATTGCCCAGCTCGACATAACAACCATTAATCTCACATATGAAGAATGTAACAGATGTTTGGACATTCTAGCAGAATAATTGGGATGAAGACTCTGTTGTTCTTTATTCAGTTTGTAGTTGTATGGTGAAGCATCATCCATCAATTGCTTTACAATAGTTCCGAATCAATTGATGGATTTCATTTTTGTTTTTGGAAATAAAATAATAAAAAGTTTATACACCTATTGTTTTCATTTTATGTGAAATAATTTTTAAAAATTCAAAAACGTGATTTTATAAAAATGAGTTGTTTTTGGATAGTTCCGAAAACAGTCCACAATACAAGTTCTGCATTTTTTTGAAAAATGAGAACAGAATAAAAAATATTTTGTTATAAAATGAGGAAAAATATTTTGTTATAATTGGTACTGTCTGCAACTGTTGATTGTGTATGCTCTTTAAGGTATTCATGGGTTTTAGTTAACTAAATGATAGTAGGGAAAATTGCAAACAGCAGCAATTTCATAAAATGTTTATAAATTTACAGAAAAATTTATAGTTTAGATTTAAAATTGTTTTTGAAAATATCCACTGATTTGCAATTTTCCCATAATGCTACCACCAAGGATCCTCTAGAGTGTTTTTTTCCTAAAGTTTCCTAAAGTTTCCTAAAGTGGTTTATTTTTTTCCTAAAGTTTCCTAAAGTTTCCTAAAGTGGTTTATTGTGTGATTAAGATTTAATGCTGAAAAATTGACGTGACTTGTCATTAAATCTCAACCACACAATACATCGTTTTTTATTCTTAGTACTTTTTTGGGATTTTTTTTTTTTATTTTGTCTTTCTGTGGTGAACTTTTTTTAAAAAATTTAAAAGTTTTACACTTTTAGATTTTACTTGACTAGACGAATGAGAAAAAAGTAAACAAAAAAATCGACTAAAGAAAAAGAAAAGGCCATAACAAGTATGTCGCCCAGGCCGCGTGCATACCAGGCTGCGCTGCCGACAGAGGAGGCCGTGCCACCCCGACTAGGCCGCCAATCGATACATCACATGCTTGCTTATGGCGTTGAAATGCCATAAACCAAGAGCAAGCATGCCCAACGCACAACCTGGCATGAGCGAGGCATGGCCTTGCTTGCCAGCCTGACTTTTTTGAGTGTTTATCTGAAATTATTTTTACAAACATACAAAAATAAAGAGCAAGCCTTTTGTGAATTATTTAGGAAAAATTATAAATACATAGGACACTCACAAAATAATTACATTATAAATGAGAAATTTTTTTAGTACAACTCTAACGCACAGGAGGAGTTTGTACCAAACATAAGAATGAATTTGTACCATACACACAGAAGAGTTACATTATCATAAAAATATAATTTTTTTTATCACTGTTCCATTGAAATATAATTTTCTTAATTATTTATTTATAAAATAATTGATTGAACCGAGAACATTAGGTATTTTGAGAATTATTTATTTATTTGTGTAAAAAAATTGAAGAGGCTGAGAGCATCAAATGTTATGTGATTAATTAATTACGAAAGTACTCATGTATGGTGTGGAGGAGAAGTTATTGGTTGGATTTGGAATACCGTCACATAGTGTTTTAATGATATTGTAATTGGTAAAGAGAATGTGATCCACGAATTTATATTGAATAATTGGAAAATATGAAAGATATGATGAATTGTAACTGATAAAGAGTATAGTTACGGTGTCGTTTGGTAACACTTACGTTTTCAGTTTTTTGTTTATATTTATAAAAATTTTAAAAACTCAAATAAAAACTTGTTTGGTAAATTTTTTATTTATAAATCAGTGGTCTCAGTTTATAAATTTGGCCAAAAAATGTAAACTCAAAAAATGTGTTTCCTTTTTCAATTTTCAGTTTTTTTTTTTTACCACCCAACACTAGCCACCACCCGCCACCATTTTCCACCACCGTCTTCCGCCACCACCACCTGTTACCACCACTCACCACCCACCCGCCACCACTACCCACCTGCTACCCACCACCAGCCACCACCCACTCGCCACCACCACCTACCCCTCGCCGCCACCAGCATCACCCACCTGCCATCCATCCGCCACTACCATCCACCGCCCGCCATCACCACCCGCCACCACCACTCACCACCCACCTGCCACTACCATCCACCACCCACCACCACCACCACCACCAGCCACCCGCTACCTACCCACCACCCACCACTACCACCACCACCCACCCGCCACCTACCTGCCACCACCACCCACCACCACCACCACTACCACCCCCACCTACTCGCTACGATGCACCACCCGTCACCGTCACCCACCCACCCGCCATCCACCACCCACCTGTCGCCACCACCACCCACCACCACTACCACCCACCACTACTCGCCATCCGCCACCCACCTGCCACCACCACCCGCCACCACCACCACCACCACCACCACCCACTTGCTAGCACCCGCCACCGTCACCCACCCACCCACCCACCACCACCACCCGCCACCACCCGCCATCCGCCACCCACCTGCTACCACCACCCGCCACCACCACCCACTCACTACCACCCACCACCAGCCACCGTCACCGACCCACCCACCACCACCACCCACCCGCCACCACCCACCACCACCCGCTACCCACCACCCACCGTCACCACTTTCCACCACCGTCTTCCGCCGCCACTTGCCATTTCTCACTCTTTTTATATTTTTAAATTTTTTTAAACATTTTGTCAATTACCAAATGCGTTTGTAGTTTATGTTTTTCTAAAAATAAACAAAAACCAGTTTATAAAATTTTTGTAAATATAAACTGAAAACGTAAATGTTACCAAACAGATAATGTCCTATATCAACCAATATTTTTTTTTCTGGTGTAGAGATCAAGACAAATGCCAGGTGTTTTTTTGTCGTGCTCCCAATTACCTGATGATGATCGCATACTAACCTCGTCTTAACACGCAGAGGGACAAAACCAAGATTTACGAAAGATGAAGACGATTTTGGTAATTTCAAAAAGCTAGATGAATTATTAAATATTTTACGCTTAAATATATATATATATATATTGGATTAAATAAGTTTAATACAAGAAGTTTATCTAGCATCTAGGGCCAGTCGATTAGTAATACAAATAGGTGTAGAATTAAAACTATGAAATTTTATATCCAATTTCTTCAGTCTTATGTTGATTAATAAGTCAGTACATTTATTCTTTCTTTTTTTTTTTTAGATTCATAGGAAAGAAAAGAACAAGAGTTAAAGTAGTTAGAGATACAAACAAAGGGCTAGTCCCTCACAAAGCTGGCTCCAGTCATGTCTTCAATAAGGAAAGCTGTAACTTCAGCTGGAGGGTTATCAAGAAAAACCACGTGCTCGTTTTGAGCTACTCCCATGTTGGCTAGGAGATTAGCAACCCTGTTTTCCTCATGTAAGGTGTGCCCAAGAGAGCTGTTACTCCTCCTTAGCAGGAACCTAACATCTTCAATGAGGGCTTTATAAAGAGAGTGTTGAGTTGGTCCACTTAGGATTTGGTTGATGGCCTGTTCAGAGTCAGATTCTATTTGAACATCTCTGGAGCCTTTCTGGAAGAGTATGGTTAATCCTCTATAGATGGCCTATATCTTTGCCTCTAGACTTGAGCAATAACCTAGCTTGCCATAATATCCCCATAGCCAAGTACCAGCTTCATCTTGCAGAAGTCCTCCATAGCCTGCCTATCCTGGGTCACCTTTTAAGCATCCATCAGTACTAGCTTACCTGCAGTTGGGCAACACCAACTAATTAGTTTAAGAGTTGCAAGAGGTGGGCAGAGAGGGGAGAGAAAAGCCCCCTCAATCTCTTGAACATAAAGGAAGATGTTCTTGAGATTGATCTGAAGTGGGTTGGAAATATTATCAAAAACCAATTTATTACGGTCTTTCCAAATTTGCCAAAGAGTGACAATGAAAACAAGGTTCCATTTTTTTCCATAAAAAAGATCTTTGTTTTTCATGTTCAAAGTAACCCATTCAGTTAAGTGTAGTTTCTTTCCTTTTTCCCACCAATTAAGGGTCTGAATGTTAGTCCAAAAGTCTTTAGAGGTAGCACAATCTCTAAGCAGGTGTGTCATGGTTTCACTGTGTTGGCCACATCTGGGACAGTCATCAGTTTGAGCTATTTGTCTCACTAGTCTTAATTGGTTTGTCAACAATCTATCCCTTAAGATCAGCCAAAGGAAAAATTTCAGCTTTTGGGGGATCTAAATTTTCCAGATCCATTTACAGTCCCTGTGTCTTGGCTCAAATTGAGAAATGAAATGAAAAGTAGAGGCTGAAGTAAAGTCAACAGATGTTGAAGGGGCCCAAGCAAGATTATCAATGAAAGTAACATATCTGGGCCTATGGATTTTGAGAATTTCATTGAGGTCTTGGTGAGTAACAAGAGTGGACAAGGTAGCAATATCCCAATTGCCTTCTTCATCTAATATGGAACCAACCTCAACAGATTCATTAATTTGATAACTATTATTCTGTTGAGATAGAGGTTGAGAGCCACACCACCAATCATTCCAAAAAGATATGTTTTTATCCCCAACTATCCATTTGACCCCCTTTCTGAGGATGTGTCTGGTCTTATAGATGCTTTTCCAACAGTGAGAAGAGGTCTTTTTCAAAGGCTAGGTGTAAAGAGTATGGTGTTTCAAATATTTAGTGTGAAGGATTTTACACCAAAGTGTTTCTTTTTCATTCAAAATCTTCCATCCAAGTTTGGTTAGAAGGGTAGTGTTTTGGTCTCTAGCCTTTCTAATACCAAGACCACCCTCAGCCTTACTCAGGCAAACATTGTCCCAATTAACCAAATGGACTTTTTTCTGGGTGTCAGAGTCACCCCATAAGAAATTTCTATTAATTCTGTCTATGTCATCACAAAGTTTTCTAAGGAGTTCCATGGTTTGCATGGTATAAGTGGGTATGGCAGAAGTCACAGCTTGGATGACGGTTGTTCTACCAGCTAAATTAACGGTTCTAGCTTTCCAACCGAAGAGTCTGGTTTTCATCTTGTCAAGAATTTCAGTGAACAAATTTCTGGTGACTCTCTAGCGGAGAAGGGGAGAGCCAAGATACTTGCCAAGATTATGTGTGAGTGAAATGCCACTTTGAAAGCTAAGAGCTTTGGCAAGATTTCTAGGAACATTTAGGGAAACAAAGAGTTTGGATTTAAGAAGATTAATTTTCTGACCAGACACATCACAGAACTCAGATAGGGTATCCATGATGATTTCACAATTATGGGGGGTAGCTTTAGCAAAAAGGATCAAATCATCAGCAAAGAACAAGTGGGATAGAGATGGGCTATTTCCAGAGGCCTTGATACCTTTCCAAGAACCTTCCTGAACCTTGCAATGGATCATGTTGGACAGTCTTTCCATACAGAGGACAAAAAGGTAAGGGAAAAGAGGGTCTCCTTGTCTAAGACCTCTTCTATTGTGAATCTCATCAATGATTTCACCATTCCACAAGATGGAGGAATGTTTATTAGTGACACAACTCATAATCAAATCAACCCAAGTAGTATTAAGTTTAAACTCCAAAAGTGTGTCTCTGATAAAGGTCCAAGAAAGTCTATCATAAGCTTTTTCGAAATCAATTTTAAAAATCATGCCACCACATTTACCTTTCTTATGCCTTAAGGTATGCAAGATCTCTTGGGTGACAATGATATTATCAGTTGTGTTTCTACCAGGGATAAAATTGCTTTGATTATGAGAGACAATGTTGTCTAAAAGGGGTCTAATTCTTCCCACAATAATCTTGGTTATAATCTTATAAGTAACATTACACAGGCTAATGGGTCAAAATTGTGTGATGGTTTCAGGATTATCAACCTTGGGGATTAACACTATTAGGGTTTCATTGACCTCAGGAGGCACATTATTGTGGTAGAAGTAGTATTTAACAAACTCACAAACAGATTGTCCTATAGAATTCCAGTAAGTCTTATAGAAGATGGCTTGCAGGCCATCTTTCCCAGGAGCTTTAAAAGAACCAATGGCTTTGACAGCCCTAAGGATTTTTGCATAGGAGATGGGTTTAAGGATCCCAGTGTTATCATCATGAGTAAAATATGTTGAAGTTAGGTTGTTCCAGTGGTCCAGTTGGAACATCTTCACAATTAAAAAGGTTTTGAAAATAATCAAGGATGACAACTTTGATCTCATTAGTCTCAGTGTGCCAAGTACCAGCAGAGTCTTTAAGGGCATTGATTTTGGTTTTCCTTCTCTTGGTGATAGTGGAAATATGGAAAAACTTGGTATTTCTATCACCAAGAGTGATGTGTTTGGCTCTAGATTTTTGAAACCAAAGAGTTTCCTCTTGAAGCAAAGTAATATTATATTGTTTTAAAAGTTCTTGCTCAAGGACGTGGAGATTGTGGGAGAAGTTGTTAGCTAAAGTTTTTTGAATGCCCTTAATCCTAGCAAGAATGTGTATTTTCCTCTTAAATATGTTGCCAAAAACCTCTTTGTTCCACTCTGTCACTCTATGAGTGAATTCAGCAGTAGAATCAAGGAGGTTGTTGTGCATATCAGTCTAGGAAGAGTTAATAATATCAAGAAGGCCAGGATGAGAGATCCAAGCAGCCTCAAATCTGAAAGGCCTCTGAGAGGGATTAAGAGTATGCATACCTTGGGTGTACACCAATAGGGGAGAGTGATCTGAGTATGTGCGAGGAAGGACTCTCACCGTGGTTTCTGGAAACATTGTTCTCCATTCAGGGTTGCTCAGGGCTCTATCAGGTCTCTCCATAGTATTAGCCAAACCTTGTCTATTGTTAGTCCATGTCATCTTGGGTCCAGAGCTACCCAAATCAATTAGATTACAGTTGTTAATCCTATCTAAGAACTTCTGAGTTCGGGTAAATGATGAAGTTGTTGTGAAGCTTCTTCTTTCTCCCTGGCTTGCATAATCGTTGAAATCCCCAGCTACCAACCATGGTCTAGTCATGGTTTCTGCCACCTCTTCTAGTTCATCCCATAAGCTTTCTCTCATAACTGGGTTTGGACTTGCATAGACAACAGCAAGAACCCACTCTTCAAAGTCCTCTTTATGAATAGTTGCATGAATGGCCTGTGGACTGACTGATGAGGCTTTAACATTTACATGGTTTGTATCCCAGATGATCCAAATCCCTCCTACTCTACCAACAAGGTCTATGATGGTTGAGGCTGTGAAGCCCAGACGGTTGAAGAAATTTCCCATGGTGCTGAAGGGCACTTTAGTCTCCATAAGGATGATGATTTCAGGTTTGTGGGTGCAGATAATTTCCACAAAATTTCTTTTGAAATTGTTATTGCCGGCTCAGCGGCAATTCCAAAAAAGAAGTTTTAATAAATCCATAGAGGGGTATTGAAGGGGAGAGTCAAATACCAGGTCTCTAACAATGGTGCGAATCCGTCGCCGATCTACCTCTACTGACCTTATGGGGGCTAGCTGGATCGAGTGTAGTGGATTCTAGTGTTGAGCCTCCCAATTTAGAGCGATTGTCATTCGGAGTTGTTTGATCCACCAGATGAAAGCAACTAGGTGAGTTGCTTCTCTCCTTGGTTCTAATAATAAGCTCACATTTTCCTTCTGGTTCCGATGTTCGTTCACCTCTAGCAACGATTCATTCGGGATCTTGTGGTCTTCCTCTTCCATTGTTTATTTCCCCTAAGTCTGGAGGTTCTCGATCTAAGTATAAGGGATTGATGGGGTTTTGAGCAAGGGTTGATTCCGGTAAGTGAGTTGGTGTAGGAGATGGGTTAACTTCAACCATAGTAGAGTCTTCTGGACCTGGGGTGGTCTCCAACGTATAGATCATGTCAGCAGAGCTCTGTTGTAATTGATTCGCACTAATATGAGTTGTCACCTTGACTTGATCACGGGATAGGTTCTCTGTGTGTAGATCCTTGGTGTGTGAACCTGAACTTTCTCCCGATTTCTGCTAGACTGGTTGGTGTTTGCTATGTGTGTTTGATTCTTTAGCTCTGTAATGCTGTAGCCCTAGCTTGTTCTTTCCTTTAGGGTCCGTAGTTGGTGATGGGCCAGTTGGGAGCTAGACTCACCTTGGGCCTTCTCCCCTGCATGTTGAGAATTCTTTTTTTCCTTGTGGATGTTTCCATAGCTATCTTCGCCCACTTCCAAATACCGAAAAGAGTTAGTGTTAGTAATTGTGCTAGTAGGCTCTTAGGCCCTCTTGTGTTAGGCTATTCTCTTATTACGCTTAGTCACTAGTATCCATGGGCCAAAGATTTCGTCTTCCTCACACTGCTGATGCAAGTGACCGTTGTCTATCGCAGGTTGAGGGTCAGATTTTCCGGTAACTAAAACGGCTAGATTATCCGCCGTCGATGGAGCACTTAGGGTTTTGAATCTACATGCCTCCTTTCGGTGGTCGATTCTGCCACAAAGAAAACAAAAGGAGTGCAAAGATTCATATTAAATGTTGTAGACCATACCCTCTAACATGAATTTTGGTTTTAGAGGTTTACTGAGGTCTATCTCTATACAGACCCGAGCAAACTTTCCCTTTGTTGCCATTGCTGTATTCCAATTGATTTTTAACGATTTGCCAATAGCTTTAGCTATCGCGTATAGGACTTTCTCCTGATAGTATTCAATCGGAAGCTCAGGAAACCGAACCCAAACTGCGGTTGTGGTTTCAAATGCTTCCGATGGTTTGAAGTTTGGTTCTCAATGTCTCACAGTGAGGTAGTGGTCCATGATAACCCATGGTCTTCTTGTAAAGACTTTGGTGCAGTCAGTTTGATCAAAGAATTTAAATAGAAAGTAGTTACTACCCAGATCAATAGCATAAAATTCTCCCTAAAGACCCTAGATGTTTTTGACTCTGGAACAGAGCATTTTATACCCAATATTTTTCCCTAACAATCTGATAATGAGTGCATTCTCCCAAGGTTTCCTAATTTTGGCCAGGAGCTTCTTGGGGAAAGAGATTATGGGGAGGTCCCGCTGCTCTGGATATGTGCCTTGAATATTAGACTGGCCCTCAGGGACATCATCATCTTCTTCATCTGACGATAGTATATCCACTCTACTATCAAAAGTATAGTCGCTGTTATTGGCTAAAGTTAAGGCTTCTTTGAAAGATTTGGGAGGAACAAGGCCCAGAGGTGGGTATCTCTGTTCCTCGAGTTCGTTTCTAGAGTGTTCTGTGTCCATATCAGTTATGTTGCCTTCACTAGCTTCCTTAATAAAATCTGAGCTTTTGATTTTCTTTGTGCTTCAGATCATGTGGTCTTCTTCTTCGGAAGACTTTTCTTACGTTAATGAGCCACAATGATCAGCAGAGTTGATTGGGATGGTGCCGGAGTTATTGCTTGCAGGTTGGTCCATGGGAGAAAAAGTTCTCTCTCTCAACAAATACTAAATTGGTTTTGTGTTAACGGTAAAAAGAGTTTGCATAAATTAACACTCTTTGTGTTGTTTGTTTTCTGGCAAATTGTTTTTTTTTACATAGAGTACATTTATTCACCTATCGAGAGTAATTGACTCTAGATGTCCCCAATTTGTTCAATACTTGTAATTATGAATAATGTTGCTAAACCTGTGGTGTGTTTTTTTTATTATTATTTAATTTATCATAGAAATGCCAAAAAAAGGTTTACACGATACAATCAAAATCTAAAATGGCCAAGAGCTCCAAAGGAGGATTTCTCACCCAATCAAGAGGAAGCTTACCCTTCACATTACAAGATGCTAACCAATGAGCTACCTGATTTTCCCGCTTGAGAATCTAGCTGAACTCAAAACGATTCCTAGATATATGGTGTGTTATGTTTTCTAATTGCACAAAATTCGCGACTAATTTTGCATCTACTTGGACAATTGTTATCCTTAGATTGAGATTGTTTGTTGGATATACCCCACCTTCTTAAGGCTTTAGATTTAGTCCATTTTTAAATATTTGGTAATTCATTTAAGATTTCTAGTATTGTTATAAAAAATAAATAATGAATAAATCACACTCTTACATAAGATTTGAAAAACATAGACCATTCTTTAGAAAATCTAGTGACAGCTTAGGCCTAGTGTTTCAGTATGCTCACGAGATCCATGAGGCCTTCCAATGCCCCCTAAGCTCTGATCAGCAAAGAATTTAACTAATCAATTGGTTGCCTCCTCCTATCAGTAATATCAAGCTAAATGTTGATAGATGTGCCAAGGAAAGTTGGGGAAAAGCTGGTTTTGGAGGACTTTTTAGAGATGTAAAAAGTTCTTGGATTCTTGGATACTCTGGAAAGTTGGATGTAGCAACAAGTCTCGAAACAGAAACATGGGCTATTTACCGCAATACAATCATCATTCTTGAAAAAGGTTGGAGAAATATGGTAATTCAAACTGACTGTCAAGATACTGTCAAACTCATCAATAAAGGAGCTTATCCAAACTACCCTTACCGTGCTCTTGTGGAAGACATTAAATTCCTTACCTCTCGTATGGCCTGCAGTATCAAACACATTTTTCGAGAAGCCAATCAGTGTGCCGATGCCCTTGCTCATATGGGAAAAAATCAGGTGGAAGACTTGAAAATCTATGAAGACCCCCTGTTTTGTTAAGGTCCATTCTAGTGACCAATATAGTTGGAATTGTGTATGAGAGGGATTAACCCTCTCATTTCTTTTCTTCTTCATCTTTTTTTTTTTTTTTTTTTTTTTTTTTTTGGTTTAACTTTCCTTATTACCTAAAAATCTCTATTGACCAAGCCAAAAGGCTGTCAAAGTGACAAAGTTATTTTGGCACAATTAAATTTCACATCTATTAAATTTGTTTATTTTAATTATATTATAAAAATATTAGTGCAATTATGTTAAATTTATGAATTTATTTATTTTTAAATCTTAGAAGTGGTAAAGCTTAATTTACCTTGAAATAAAATATATTGCATGAAAATAAAAGTTTGACATATTGAAGGTTAGAGGAAGTACGAACGGACTTTTGACGAAGGGAGGTAAATCCCCTCCTTAGATTGAAAAACACCTCGTACGCAGCCAATGCCGACACAAATACCCAACCAAAAAGGTTGTTACTACTACCTGGACTTTTGCTTTTAGTGTGGAAATTTTGGAAAAATTTAGTATAAGTTAATGTAATTTTTTTTAAAATACATATTAATAGTAAATTTTATAAATATTAATAATTAAAATTTTAAAATTTTTAATGTATTTATAAATATTTTTTAAAAATATTACTGCATTATAGAATTTTTCTCTTTGTATATTTTATGTCTATAATTCTGGGTTATGTTTAGATTTTATATTTATCGATGGATCGAGAGAGAGAGAAGAATTTTGACAAGCTAAACTTCTTTCTTTCTTATTTTTGTAACCCAACTAAAAAAGAAAACAAAATTTAATTTCTATTATTTTTTTCAAATGTTTACATATATATATAAATTGCTTCACGAATTCAAGATACAAGAACAGTATACAAGTCTATATGGGATTTGGGGTGGTTGTTGTGCGGGGGTGCACAGCAACCACTGTTGTGCAGTTTAATGAGCTCATTTCGAGACCCATTTTGATAATGTGAACCATTCACATTTTAAAATATATCAAGTTGAATATACATGCAAAAAAGCAAATTAATCGGATATCGCTTACCCATTCATCCACTCACATTTGTATTTACAAAAATAAATAATAATTGTGATTTAAAATATTAAAATGAATACAAATGTGAGTAGATGAAAAGGAAAACGATATCCGATTAACTTAATTTTTTACAAGTATGCTATTCTAAAATGTGAACGGTTCGACTTATCAAAATAGGCCCCAAAATGGGCCAGCAACCACCCCAAATCCATCTATATGCATGTATTATATGAATGTATAAATTATTGTTGAATCAAGAGTGTGATTATAGTAAGGAAAACCATCCTACAAAAATATAGAAATTTATTCAAATAAAAATTCATCCAGAATGATGGAGATCTTATGCATAAAGCTAATGTTCTAATTTGGTTTGTTGACCTAATTTCAAATATGGATTAGTTTTTCTTTTTTCTTTTTCTTTTTTTTGGTTAAAAAAATTTAGGGAATTGTACAATAGTTTATTTATTTATTTTTTAATGAATGCCAACCAAAGAAGTTAGGAATGAGGAAAAGGAAGAGACACGAAAAGGAAGAACAACACATATTTTATGCATTTTTTTTTTTAGATGGGAATATTTTATGCATTAATAAGGCCAACAGTTGAATGTTTGCTTGTTAATTTAGTAGAATGATATGGTTGGACAAAGGAAAAAATAAAAAATTAATTAATTATTTTTATAATTCAATTATATGTTTACACTTTTTTTTTTTTTAATCCTAATAGTAGGGCCAACACTCATGAAAAGTCCTATTTTAAAAAACACACTATCAATAAAAGTAGGAAGGGGGAGATTCACTCAAAGTTTTATTCTATGACACTCCGATAGAAATGCCTCTCTTATTTGAATTAGTCGCTTGTTTAATAATACTTACAAAAAAAAGAAGAATTATCTCTCTCTCTCTCTCTCTCTCTCTCTCTCTCTCTCTATGTTGCTTCATGTTAGGTTTAAAAAAAAACACTTGCTTTCCTAGGTTTAATACTTGAAGTTTAATTTAATCATAGATTAGATGGTAATAATCGGGTGCTCCTAAATACACACGTAATTTCTAACTACATACATGTGATTGTTGTAGCATTATTACTTAAAAAATCATATAGTTTATATTTTTTTATAGCAAAAGTCAAAATTACTTTGTAATTGTGTCGGTCATTCATTTGAGCCCATTAGGAGGTTAGTAGTTCAAATTTTCAAATCTAAGGATGGATCTCATTCCTAGTATATTTGTTGAGGTATTTCTCTCTCACTTTGGACACTTCTACTTTCATGACAAAAGATAATCACTTACATTTCATTACTGTATAAGGCCTTCTCTCATAAGTAGAAGTGTAAATGATTATCTTCTTCTTCTATTTTAAGTAAAGTTATACAAAAAATAAATTTTTTTTATTTTTTAAAAAACTTCTTGAACCACCTATCATATCATTAAAATAACATTCTTTAGATTTTTACATTTAACTATTGTCTCACTCAATAATTAATAAGAAAATTTTATAAAATTTATTAATTTATATATATATATATATTTTTTTTTCTAAAGGGAGTGTTCCTTTATTTATTAGAAGCTCAGAAAGTCTCGGTATTATTTAATGCCAACAAGATCTATAGTTGGGAATATTTCTCAACCAATAATTACAATAATAATGTCATTTGAAAATAAAAAGTGTTAGGAGGTATTTACATTTAGGGCAAGTGATTGAGACCCTCTCCAATCATTACTCTCACCACCCCCACACATACGTGGTCAAAATTTTTTGTCTTATAGATTTTTAAAAAAAAAATCATAACTACGCTTTTATACAATAATAAAATTACTTCAATTATTAATTAAAATATATTTATAACAAGATCAAAATTTGTTAATTGAGTTGATAATTTATTAATAAAAATGGTCATTATTTTTATGCAATTAAAAACTTGAAAGAATAAGATGTAATTTTTAAAATTACAGAAAGAATCCGCATTTTAAGTAAATTGTAAGAGATATATTATAAATTATTACCTACGCTTTTATATAAAATGTATAATTTTTTAATTTTTTTATTATGTGTCATGAGAATACACAATAACAAAATTATGTTACATATGACAAAATTATGCTACATATTGCATCTTATAATGTCATTATACACTCATATGTAGTACAAAGTTGAAAAACTAGCATCAAAAAACAAAACAAAAAGGTGAAAGCAACGTTGCCTTAGTTATGGTACCCAACACTTTTCCATGTATCCAAAAAAAAAAAAAAGTCATGGTACCCAACTAATTACTACAAGTTCAACAAGTACGAAGAATATTTTTTTTTAGCAACATTACATAGAATTTTTTTTTTAGGTTTAATACATTACATTATCATATTAATATAGTGTGCTAAATAAATGAATTATGCTTAAAAAAAAGAATAATAATTATTTTTAATTAATAACACATTAATAAAATTTAACTTTTATTTTCTCATATATTATTTTTATTAGTTAAATACACTTTTGATGTGATATGCTAGGTCGAGGGAATAGCTCCTCAACAACACATTGTTGTTGAAATTTTCTAGAACTTGACAATTTATAAAAATATTTATTTACTTTAGAGATTGTACTTACCCAAAAAAAAAAAAAAAAAATCACCACGGTCAAAAGTTGCGGCCATGTGACTTAGGATAATATAAAGGGAAACATCTGAGCAACGTGGTTATGTCTCATCCTAGGAACCTTAATATTTTTATTAGTGGCATACTAGGTAGTAGGTTGATTAAACTCGTGGAGAAAAAGTTAAAAAAAAAATTTGTTTCAAAGAGAATCAAATTCCAATTGATTTTTTTAATATTTATTGTTTTATCGGTAGAAAATATTAGTCAAAACATATAAAATATTAATTAGGGCGTGTTTCTCAACTTAAGTGAAAAGTGTTTTTTCAGATTGTTTTATAATAGGTGAAAAATGTCATGTAATTTTTTTTTTTTTTTTGGCGCTATAGAATTTGTTTGGAAAACTAATTAGTCATGTATTTATTTTGGATTTGATTTCTATTTTGAAATCTTAAAATTGATGAATCGCATGGCAGGCAATTATGGGTATGTTTGGTTTGTGCCAAATTTTTTAATTAATTAAGGGAAAATAAACATGTTTTTAGTTAAAAACTAAAGAAAAAAAAGTACAAGTTTCAGAGGCCTCACTCAACTTTTTTGAATAACCAAAAAAAATATTTTTGATACACGAAACATATTTTTGTTAGCAATAATTTTATCCTACAAAATAAAAAAAAAAAATACTAAAAAAAAATCGTCAAAGCAATCTTAAACTTGAGAAGTTAGTTCGTGTCATGTGGTGTCTCAGGTATGTTGTGATTGGTAGAGAGTGTAGACAGGGACGGACCTAAGATTCGATTATCAGGGGAGCCAAAAAAAATATAAAGACAGATTTTAACATGAAGACAAGTGAACTCTTGTTATTTTTCATGCTATTAATTGGAAGTAGATAAAATCTTATTTTTGTTAAATATTTTATATAACAGTAATAATATGTGGTAGTATCATTTATCCTTGAGAACTTTTACATTGTTATAGTTGGAAATAATAACTGAGTTAGTGTAAGACAATGATTGTCAATCTAATTTCATTTATAATTTTTTATTGGCTAAGACACCACATAAAAATTGTGTCACTATTCCACTCAAGTATTCCACTTTTTATAAAAATATTTTAGAATATAATATCTTACAGAGTTGTTATGGTGTGCATCCCATATACACGTTATCACAATATACATGATATAACCATAAATTTTTTTTTTTACCAAAATAGTTCGTAACATGTTACATCGCAAGTAATTTATAACATAATTATAATGACTCATAATTTTCATATTCACTTTAGAGGTGCACACCAGAAATTCATTATAAATAAATTTATCAAAAAATAACACTATAACTATTTTTAACTTTCATCACAAAAATTCATACATTTTTTATGATATGGGTGTACATGCAGCATTCTCTAATATATTATACAGATATTGTTATTATTTTATAATAAAAAACTATTAACGAGAAAAGTTAAAGACTTGAGCATCAAATGGGAGGGGGGTCACATAAGAGAAGTTGCTAGTATGTTGGGCAAATTTATACACAATAACAGAATATTTTGAGCAAAGCGGGGGGGCCAGGGCCCCTATATGTCTCTACACAGTTCCGTCCCTGAGTGTAGAATTCACGATTTTTTGTTAAACATTAGGAAGGTAAATAATAGTTTGTGATTAGTCAAAGCATGACAAGGTGGTGCCCTGGACTATAAAAAATTTTTTCCCTTAAACTTGGCCATGACTAAGCTAGTTTGTACTATGGCACAAATTAAGGAGAAAAAAAAATACTTATTTGTCTTGGTATAGGCCTAATTACCAAATTTGTTCTATTTTTTTTAAAAAAAAAAAAAACAATTGATAGGAGGAAAATAGAGGAAGGGAATGTAAATTTAAATTATGTATGATGAGAGTTAGCTTCAGAATAAATCTGATCTACATGTTTTAAAATTTAAATAATTTCTTAAGTAATTTTCTAATTATCTAATATTTTATTTATTGGCAAAAGTGTTATTTTGCAAATTTGATAAGTTAATTTTGTAATTTTGAGAGAGCAAATGAGATAAATAACCAATCAAGCCAGTTCACACAAGACTTTTTGTCTTCACTTTAATTGGAACTTCTACAAGTAGATAGGGGGATTGATCTCAAAATTACCCAGTTTGATACTGAGTTATCAAAAAAAAATAGAATAAGGCTTCTTTTGGTAACGAGGTTTAAATCATTTTTTTTTTTTTTTAACTTTTTAAGATTACATTATTTTTTTACTTTTTACATGTTCTTTAAAAAAAAAAAAAATTTAAAAATTAACTTTTAATCCACTCTTAAAACAAGCCTAAAAAACGCACGTGTTGTTCGTGGTGGTCCATGGATTAGTGGTGGTGGACTGACTGAATGAAGAAGATAAGAAGGAAAAAGATACAAGTACAAAAAGCATATAAACCAAATCGGGCCTGTTTGGCTGTGTTCTTATTACTTTTTTTCAAACAATTCTTATAGTTTTCATATAATTTTTATTATTTTAAAAAATAATTTTTTTTTTGTGTTTTTTAAAAGAGTTTAGTTTTTATTAAAAAAATTCCATAAAATTTTATTAAATAACTTTTTTTAAAAAAATTTAAAACAAAAAATAAAAAAAGAAATCAGGACCAAACAGGCTTCTTTTAGAGCTTTGGTTGTAGTCAAAAGATGGGTACGTTACATTAATTAAAGAAAAGAAATTCTAATATAAGTCTTGTGTTTTTTATTTAAAAAAAAATTAGTATATGAATTAACCATATAAACTTATAGTGTTAATAGGCCATAATACAAATTTCATAAAAAAAAAATAGATCATAATATGATAATTAATAACATTTTTCATCAAACACTATTACAAAAGTCACTAATTGTTAATTTTCAGCGATAATTTGAAATTTTTGTTACAAAAAATGTCACTAATTATGAGTTTTGGCAGCAATTTGAAAAAACCGTCACAAAAAAGTCACTAATTTTTAACTTTCAGCGACAGTTTAAAAAATTTATCATAGAAAAATATCATTAATTATAAATTTTAGTAATAATTTATAAAAACATGACCAAAAAAATTATTAATTGTCAATTTTTAGCGACATGCAAAAAATAGTTACAAAAAATTATTGTTAATAATAATTTTATTAAGACTTATTTTCAATAAAACTTAATAAAAATTAAATACAACTATTAAAACTATTGGTAGTTTATTTCATAATATTTTGTGCTTTATCTGAGTTGGTAGAAAAATGTTAATTATTCTAAAAACACAAAAATGAATCACGTTTTTTCTTTCTTAAAAAAAAGAGTAGTAAGTGGCTTATCAATTCGAAATCAAGATCACATGTTCCATACTCTTTTTCTTTAAATTTTGTTGGTTTATGGGTTTGTTTACATGAGTAAAAATCTGATTTGATGAACCAATAAGATTAAAAGGGTAGAGAAGAGAATACCGGAGGAGATAAAGTGATTTTGATTCATAAATCTGTCAATTAATGGGTGTTTGACAACAACAACAACAACAGTAGATGGATCAGAAAAGTAAAAAAATTTGACACAAATTTAAAAAACAAAATATTAAAGACAAAAAAAAAAATTTAAATGACTTTTTTTAACTAAATACCAAATAACCCCTTAATAATAAAATAGATAATTCTTGAGCCTGCAAGGTATATGATATACTACTTACTTATGTATTTTTGTGACTTAAGTTATACACTATTGTAAGAACTTACAATACTTTTTATGGGTTGACTTACGTGAATTTGTGTTAAATTATGCGATTTTGTGAGGTAACTTATGTATGTTGTGAGAATTTACACTAAATTATAATTTCTCAAAATTTTATAGGTTAACTTATTTAAATTTGTATTTAAGTTACGTACTTTTATGGAGTGACTTATGTATGTTTGTAAGAACTTGCGCTAAATTATAATTTCTCAAATTTGTATAAATTAACTTATGCAAATTTATATTTAAATTACGCGATTTTATAAAATCATTTACGTATTTTATGAGAATTTCGGCAAGTTTACATACCCCTTGCATATGCTTTTCACTCTAAGAGGTGAATTAAAAATAAACTTCTTTTTTTTTTTATTGACAAATTCAATATGTCAAAAGAGTTATTACATGTCAATGATGGCAGAAAAATATACATATACTTATAAAAAAAAAATTACAAAATTAATTATTAATATTTATAAAATTACTTTCAGGGACGAAATCACACGTTAGATCACAGGACCACTATATACTACACTACCTATTATTATTACTATCAAAACAGACTTTACTCGGACTATACCACAATTTTTAGATGGATTGGGCCTAAATCTTAATAGTTAAATTTATTATTTAATAAGTTTTGTAAAAATTAATAGTATTTTTTATTAAATATTATTAAAAAATATCATTAATTATTAATTTTTAACAATAATTTTTTATCACAAAAAATATTATTAATTATAAATTTTAGCAACAATTTAAAAAAATTATCACAAAAAAAAGTCACTAATTTTTAATTTTTAACGACAGTTTGAAAATTTGTCATAAAAAAAGTCACTAGTTATAAATTTTAGAGATAATTTATAAAAATCGTAACAAAAAAAGTCATTAATTGTCAATTTTTAACAACATATACAAAAAAATGTCACAATAATTATTTTTAGCGACGATTTTATTAAAACTTATTTTTAATAAGATTCGATAAAAATCGAAGTTAATTATTAGAATATATTAGTAATTTACCTAATTTTTATATGGTCCATTGAAACAGATGCTCCATCCAACCCACATTAATTTGATTAAGACATTATTATTATTATTGTATATATACATATAAAGGGTAAATTACACTAACACCTTTGGAAGTTTGGTCTAATTAAATCTCATTCTTAACGTTTCAAAAATTATATTTTCATTCCTATGGTTAATAGTCTCATTTTACAAACTTCTGCTTATATAAAAGGCAACAACTCTTAATAGAAAAATAGAAAAAATTACATTGAAAAAAAAAATAAAAGTAAAGGAAAGGAAAAACAAAAACAAAAACAAAAACAAACAAAAACAAAAACAAATAAACAGAGAAAGTAAAGTAAAAGAAAAGATATAGCAAATGAGTTCAATATTTTTATTCCATCTAAATAATTACAATGATAAAAAATTAATGTAATTTTTCAAACTTCAAAAGATAATGTGTATTAAAAATAAATGACTTTAATTTAACCCCGACCCTTCGATTCAGGACTACGATGTTAAATCAAAACACAAACTCAGAATTTCACGCTCCACCAAACATTAAACATGATTGTTGGCTAAAGTATAAATTACCTTAACGCTATGTTTAGATTGAGTGATTTGGAGAGAAAAGAAAAAAAAAATGAAGAGATATATTTTTTTTTTACTTATTTGGATAACTTAAGTGGAGAGAAATGGAAAGAAATGAAGAGAAATGGAGAGAAACTTATTTCTCTTATAAGACTCATTTTCAATCTTTCCAAAAGTGAAAAGATTATGAGAGAAAAGAAACCATTATTTTCATAATACCAATTTTGTCCCTATAAAAATAAAAGAAATAAAATGATTGAAAATATAAAAATGTTATTTTGGTAATATAACATAAAATAATTTCTTTTTTTTTCTCTTAATGAAATCTAACCAAACAAGAATGAGAAAAATCACAATCATTTCTTTTCTTTTATTTCTTCCTTATCTAAACAAAAAGGAAAGAAATCACAACTATTTCTTTTCTTTTCTCTTATACCTTAAATAATCCTTTCTCTTTTTTTTCTCTCCTAAGTTCCCAAACATAGTGTAAGTTGTTTACAAACAACACCCCTAAAAAACTAACTAGTTAATGAAGGGCCTGATTTGGTAACATTTTTATTATTATTTTTTTTTAAAAAAGCAACAATTTTTAATTTTGAAGAAATTAAATAAAAGTATTTTTACTTATTTTTAAAACAAGTTATTTATATATTGTAATCCTTGTATCTGCCATTGCCTTTCAGTCCCCGACTGACCACCCTCTGCGAGGGATTATCTCTAGTCGTTCTTTTTTCCTTTTTTTTCTTTTCTTTTTTATAGATCGGGAAGAAAATCTTTATTACAAGATCGATAAAAAAACATATCAATCTAATACGACGATAGCAAAAGATTTTTTAAAGAGATAACAAACATTCATAGGAGGAAAAATCATAACCTCTATATAGGAGAAGAAAAAACCCTCCCAAAGGAGGGATACATCCTCCACATAAGGAGGATTATTATAGCAAACAATAAAATTAAATTAAAAATTAAAAATTAAAAAAGAAAGAAAGCAAACCGAAAACAATCACATCCAAGTCACCAAACACATTCAAAACTCTACTACACCGCATTTTCAACTTGAAATTTGAAGAATCTAGCTCCATTGATTAATATGAAATATTGAAGTTGGGGTGGTCACCTAACGTGAAATAAATACGCTAAACAACACCGATTTTCAGATTGTGAAATAAAAACAAATTTTAAAATTTTGGATGCGAAAATAAAAATTTGGACGCAAACCAATTATGGGATCTAAACGATTAAAAAGACAGAAAGACTATGCTAACACAAGTGACCAGAAATAAATCTAAATGAGATGAAGTCACGCGCATGTGTTTTAAAAAAACATATGTATACCGACATAAGCGACTACAAGTTGGAATAATTCCATAATAATTAAGGTCCACTATCTTACTATTACATATTAATTTTATTTACCTTTTTCTAAGTCTCTGACAATTCATGTTGGAGTTCAATTGCATCATCAATGACGATTTACTTATGGTTTTTTAGAGTTTTTATTTTTAAATTATATCTACTTAAAATGGTTTTAAAATATTGCAAATAACTATGCATAGCTAATGTCTTTATTTGTTGGATTAATTTAATGGCGGTCCATACGGTTAGTCAGGTATACAATAAAATATGAAGATTTGAATTAAATTATAACTAACCGTTAATTTGTGCAGTGTTATTTTTTTTAAAAAAACATTTCATGATATAATATGTGTTATAAAAAAATAATCTTAATTTTAATTATTTATTTTGATAATACTAGCACTATTGTTCTATAAAATTGTTACTTAAATGATTATATATATTAATTTTAGTTAAATTATGTGTATTTTGATAATTTTAGTTCTATCGTATTATAAAAGTGTAATTATTATATAATAATTTTGTATGATGTATATTAAATTATAAAATATCAAAATAAATACTCATTTTGATATTAAAAATAATAGTTAAATTAGAAGAACAATTAGTAATATAAAATTAAAAGTAATTCTAACTATTTAATTTTCTTTTATATTCATTTGAAAAAGAGTTTTTTTATTGATAAATCCTATTTAGAGGTATTCTAACCCAATAAGTCCATAAAGGAAAATTATAACCTAATTAGTTCTATGTATTTATACTTTTATTCCATGAAATCCTTTTTCCTAATTTATATTGTTTGTTGGACTATTATATCTTTATATCTATTGTTGATATGTATTATATAAAAAAAGAATATACACATTTCTTTTTTGCTGCTACCTCTATTTTGGTAGTTTCATTATTCAAATTTTTCTTTTTAATCAGTTTCATTCACATTTGTGGTATTATTTCATTGTGTTAGGGTTTCGAAACTCTCTATTTGGCAGAGTTTAGAAACCCTAGTTTACACATGGTGGTAAAATAATATTGTTCATCAATTGTTCCTGTGAAACTTTTTATGTTCCTCCATTGTCACTTTGTGTTTGAAATTCTGTATTCGTCCATTGTTGCTCTGTATTCAAAACTCTATATTTCTTCATTATTGTAAGTCGAAACTCTATTTTTGTCTAGTCAATTTTGTTATAAACATATTCTTCAAACGTGGGTTTGGTTTGATTTGGATTAGTAGAATGGTGAAATTACATAGATTGTTAATGATAGTGATAATGATAAAGATGATGATAAAAATGAGGATGTGGGTGATATTTTTTTATTTTTAGAGTGATTGAGTTTCTTTTGAATTTTTAATTTTATTGCTGCCATTGTTTTTTTTTTTTTTTTTTTTTTTGTCAATCAGTGTGAATGTTCACATTTCACATTGTTTGAAAGTCTATTGGTTATTTGTTACTGTACTTGTTATTTGAACAATTATTTTTTGTTACCACTAAACAATTGAAATAGTCATTTTTTTTCTTTCAATTTTGTTTCATGTTGCAGTATAAATACTCACATTTGTACGATTTAGTTTTTTTAAGGTTAGTTATATGTTAATTGTAAATTGTGAACATTCACATTATATTTTGGTATAAATTTTTTTTTTGAAGTTTTTTCGAAAATTAATTGTATTTTGTTATTTTTTTTTACAATGCTTGTTGGTTGAACAATCATTTTTGTTACCATTGAACGATTGAAATGGTCGATTTTTACCTTTTTTTTAATTTTATTTTATATTTTCACGTTGCAGTGTGGATGTTCACATTGGTATGAGTTTTTTTTATTAATTGTAAATTGCGAACATTCACATTGTATTTTAGTATAAATTTATTTTTTCGAAAGTTAATTGTATGTTTGTTGTTTTTGTTACTATACTTGTTAGTTGAACAATCATTTTAGTTACCATTGAACAACTGAAATAATCAATTTTCACTTTTTCTAATTTTGTTTTATGTTTTCACGTTGTAGTGTAAATATTTACATTGGTATGAATTATTTTTTTTAAGGCTAGGTGAATGTTAATTATAAATTGTGATAATTCATATTGTATTTTGGTATGAATTTTATTTTTTCGAAGGTTAGTTGTATATTTGTTGTTTATTTTAAATATTCACATTGTATTTTAGTATGTGTTTTGTTTTTTCAAAAGTTAGTTGTATGTTTGTATTTTAGTATGTGTGTTGTTTATTTTGAATATTTATATTGTATTTTGATTTTCATTCAGATTTTTTGTTGGGTTATTTTTAAAATTTTTAAATTATAAAAAGATTCGAAATTCATAATTTGAGATTTTCTTCATGGAATGCTGGAGAGATTTTCTCCCTAGAATAAGAGAAAGATTTTCTCTTTAGAATGAAGAAGGGATTTGCTCCATAAAATGAGAGACTATTATTATGTATTAGTTTAAAAATAGAAATATGTGCAAAAAATTAGAAAGAATGATTTGGTCATATTACATTAAACAAGACTTAATGGAATACTAAAAAGAATATAGGTTAGATGGAATAAAACACTTAATAAGAAGATTTATCAAAAAATGACCCTTTGGAAAATAAAAATATATAGAAATAGAAATTATTTAAAATTTATTATAAAAAATTAAATATAAATATGTTGTAATTTGATTATCATAATAATTATATATATATATTATAAGATCGTAAAATAAACACTTTTAATTAAATTAAAATATCAACTATGTAAAAAAAATTCAACAACGACTAACTAAAAAACAATCACATAACAACATTTAAACTCAAAAAGGAAAAAAATAATGAAAACATTCAAACGATAAATACATCTCAGTGTGTGAAGTGATTAATCATCGGTAATATGATATTAAAAGATAAAAGAACTTGTTGTTCAACAATTGAAGTGTACTAATAAGTACACACTTTTTATCTTTTTTTATCACATTACCTCTCTACTTTTCTGCACATCTTTTCGTAAAAAGTCAAAAAGTACACTTATTCAGATTATTCCAAACCACCCCTAAGTCCAAACTTAAGAAGTTTCTCGAGAGTATCATTGTTGTACAAGATTTTCCTCTTATGAATTGTGATTATATAAAATAATGTAGGAAATGAAATATAATTTCATATGTAAAATCATTATAAAATTTAAATGACAAATTCATAATATATAATTGGTATTGGGTATAGAATAATACATAACAAAAAAAGAAAAAAGAAAAAAAAAAGACAATTTAGCATTAAAAGCAAAATCCTAATACCTTTGAAAGAATTAAAAAGAAAAACGTAAAACGTAAAATTGGTATTGAGTTTGCGAATTATTTTAATTTATCATGAAAAATATATGAAAAAAAACATTTATCAAATAGAGGTCATATAAAATAAGTAAAGTTAGTATAATTTAAATTATATTTGGTGTTAAATTCTATATGTAATTAAGAAAATATATGCTAACATAATTCCTTTAAATTTTTTTTTTTTATAATATGTCATTTAAATATAAAAAAAAAATATTACTTTTAATTATATATACATATGTATGACGTTTAGGAATTAATGGAACAGCACTGTTAGGGGGCCCGAATTTGGGTGCCCCTAATGGCTCAAATTTCCCTATCAGGTAAAGAAAAAAAACAAAAAAAAAAACAAAATTACCAAAATTAAAAAATTTGAACCATTTGAGTCACAGTTTTTAAGGCCCAAACATTATTCTTAATGGAAATAAATGTAGAGTTCACATAATCATGAGGCTTTACAAATAAATAAATGATAAGGAGATGTGGTCAATTGAGTACGAGAATTTGCAGCTTTTTGGTCTAAGGTTGACAACTTGAGTCACGAGCCTCTCCTTGCAAGTCTCTCCTTGTGCTCCGTTTTTGCAGGTCTTTAGGTTTATTTTTAGGTCTAATTTTAATAATTTAAATCGTTCATATTTTAAGATTTATTCATTATATTATACCTGTAAACAATTAAGTTGATCGGATATCAGAAAGTATGTGTTCGAAAGATTGAACTAAAAACTATTTTTTAAAAGAATTTAATAAACAGTTTTCCGAACATATGCTTTCTAATATCCGATCAATTTGATTTTTTACAGGTATGATATACTGAATAAATCATAAAATATGAACGGTTCGGATTATCAAAATTGAGCCTAAAAGTAGACCTGAAGGCCTGTAAAGACGGAGCACAAGGAGAGAGTGCAAGGAGAAGATCCCAATTCCGACAACTTACACATGCGTGACAAAGCATTGTGCTTGGCGTCACCTCCAATGTTTAAAATAGAAGTTTGACTTAAATTAAGTTAAGAAAAGTGATTCATTAAAATAAAAAATAAAAAAAAATTATATATGTAGAATTATATATCAAAATATCATGGCAATAATAATTTTTAAAATACAAATTATATTAATAGAATTTTATTGTTTAAATGATAGAACTAAAGACTACCACATTATTTTGAATCAAAATTTTATATTATTTTTTATTTATATAATACTACTCATAAAGTAATTTTTGTTTTGTTTTGTTTTTTTTTTTTCATTAACTCTCATAGACATCCCTATTGTCTACACTCCATTTTAATGTCATATGAATGTGATATAAGAATAGGTTGAATGCTTCACACTTCGACGGCATTTGACATTTGAATTGATGTAATTTGTCACCAGTTGTGTTCGTATCATAATTGTTTTCATAAATTAATTATAGATTTATGATGAATTTTCATAGAATTAGTTACAAACAAAATAGTGGAGCTCATATGTGAAGTTATCTTATCTCTTTGTTTCACATATGTGATTGATTTTGTATTTTTTTTTTTTGTTTTCTTAAACTTTTGGATGATTATTTTTATCAGGTAATTATCTAAGAGTGTCGAAATACCATATGACATTTGCTATACGGTGTTAGAGCATCTCCAACGGTAGGGCTGAGTAAGGAATCCGTGAAATCCGTAATCCGATCCAGTTCAGTCCAATCCGATAGGTTTTGATTGATTTTTTGAATCCGTGGTTCGGTTCCGGATTGAAGAATTAAAAATCCGTAGTCCACGGATTGGTTCCGGATTGAACCCTACGGTTCCGGATTGGAACTGATCCGGACCGTATACAAATAGTTTATATTTTTATTATACATCCTCCTCCATAGTATCTTTTCTTATTCTATATAAAATCTAAACTCAAACCTAAAACCATATAATAGCTTCTTTTATTACTTTTGTTTGTTAGTTGTTAGTTTTTAGTTTTAATTTGTAATGGTCTAAATACTTATGGTGAAACCAGTTTTCTTATGGTTGTTTAAATTCTAGAACAGTATATCGCTATTATAAAAAAAACATGCTGTTATTGTGGAACTAATATAGCGTTATGTTTATATTTTTATGAAATTAAAGTGTTATATATATATTTGTTATTTAAATATGTGAATCCGTGGTCCTAAACCGATCCAATCTGTATTTAAACAGATTGGTTCGGATTGGTTCCATGATTTAAACGGATTGGATTGGTTCCAATTTTTCAAGAACCGTAAATAACGGATTGGTCCTGGTTTTATCCCAATCCGATCCAATCCGGACCATGCTCACCCCTATCCAACGGTAATAGGCATTTTACCTATCTAAATATTACTATAAAGTATATATTCTATTTTGCCTATCAACTATTTCATGTTTCTACTCCAACCATGCTCTTTATTTTAGCTATTTATCTAAATATTATTAATTTTAGAAAATGTCACATCAGCAATAAAGATGGAGGGAAATAATTCTAATGATTAAATACATTTTGCCTAGTCTTGAAGGGTAGCTATATGTAGCTAGTGAATGTGAGTTGAGATAAAATGCCCAATCATATGCCTAGTGCATTGGAATTGAAAAAAATTAGTTATACTAAGCATTTTAACTAACAAGCATTATATACCTAGTGGGTTAGAGATGCTCTTAGAAGCTAATCACGTGAGTATATTACCTAAAAACGTAGATCTATTGCACCAATTTAAAATTGTTGTGGGCCCATAGTATGTTTGAATTTTGGCCAATGATTGAAAATTCCGGATAACTTTCTAATTATATTTTCTGGATATGTAGAAGTATTGTTACCTAAATAATATCACATGATATTTTAATTGTATCTAATAATTTTCTAACATGACGCCTGTGAAGTTGAAATTAAATGTTTATCGAGCAATAATAGGGATCCCAAAAAGATTACCATACAAGTAAGAATATCAAATATTTTGACACAAATTCATTAAGATAAAAAAAAATTTAATCATCCCATAAGTTGTACCAAAATGTGACAAAATGATTAAACAACACAAACTACGTTGATCGTCCAACTTATATACCATGATGAAAAGAAAAAAAAAATGGAGTAAACAAAAATTAAACTTCCCACTATTAGAAATAAAATTAGTCAATCTTGAATATTTACACCATAACTTTTTAAGGAACCCCAAGCTTAAAAAAAAGAAAGAAGGGGAACCCATGCATGCCAAAGCTTGAAATCGATCATAAAATTTGCTTGAAAAATAAATTTTGAAGTGTAGATGTGCTTAATTATATACTAGTGTGGAAGATGAACTAAATCTTGAGAGTTGTTGGAATAGCACAATTTCGTGATAGAATCATAACATAGGAGAAAAGAAGGCGGAGAAAAAAATAAAAGAAAAAATATATGCTATCATATAAAATAATTGGACGGGGTTCTTTACTATTGTTGTTTGTTGTTGTCGTGTGTAGTAAGTATTCAAACTAAAGTTTTAAAAAAAATGATACATTAACTATGAAAAGAGCAAGATTTATATCCTTATTAGCAATAGGTAGATTTTTTAATAAAAAATCCAACAGTTAAAAGATACAAAGACTACAAACAATTTTGTTCAAAAAAATCTCAATTCATCCAATGAGAAAGCCTTCAATATTATATAATATTCATAAATAAATAAAAAAACATTAACAAGGTTTCATAGGATAAACAGTTGAAGATATCCAAAGTATCTTTTGTTTGGAAAAAAAAAATAATAATAATAATCCAAACTATGTAACTAAAGAGGAATTTAGAAAATGGATGTACGTGATTGTCCAAAAAAATACCTAGTTAGATATATATTTTAGTGTTTAAAAACAACAAATAATCCAAACTAGTTTGCTAAAAAGGAATTTTAGAAAATGGACTTATGTGATTGTCCCAAAAAAAAAATATCTAGTTAGTTTAGTTATATATTTTAGTAGTGGTGCCACTTAATAAAAAATTATTAAGTTCTCCAACAATTATCGAGTGTTTATTGATAAGTATTCCATGTCATTTATTAATTTATATATGTCTTCTAAAATATCGATATAAAAATGATAAATTTTATTATCTAGACTAATAATTACTTTAACTAAAGCACTACAAAAATTTACTTGGAGAATATTAAATAATTTCTCTTCACCTAGGCATGTAAAGAGTCACAAATTGAGAAGTCTCTTACTAGTTTTCATGTGGTTCAAAATCATTCACTTAAATGTTTCTACATTGTATAATTGACCTCTACTCCTAACAATCATAAGTGAATTTATAGTTATTGAAATTACGAGAAATTTCATATTAGTGTAAAAATTAAAAAATAGTTACAAATAAGTGATAAAATTTATAAATATTCATTATAAGTTTTTTCATAAATATGTAATAACTTTATCAAATTACCAAAAATTATTGGAGTTATATTTACTTGAAATTATGTTTTGATGTCTATTTTTTTAAAATAGAATTAAACATGATATTTAAAATTATCTCTCCCGGTATTTTCCATCTTTTTCTAAATTTATTTTATTTAAGTTTCTTTTTATTTTTAATATTTTCTTGTTTATACAGGGGCGGGGGGTGGGGGACACTTATACATAGACGTATACGACTAGAGATACGGATTGGCTGTAGACGGCTGTGTCGTCTACTACGAGACCAACCCATATGGTTCGTTGGTGGATATATTAAAAAATAATAATAATAAGGCAATATATCTCTTGACAATATCAAGAACCGGGTTACCGGAAAAGCCGGTTTCCTCGGGCACGGACCAAAATGGTTCACTCTTAAAATGGGCCCGAAATGTTCCGTCTCATGTCCCATCTCCTTCTCTCTCTCTCTCTCTCTCCTCTGTCTTTCTGTGTACTCTCTCTCTCTCTCTCTCTCTAACAGAAATGGAATCGGAGAGTCGGTGATGATTCCACAGTCGAAGATGAAACCATCTCTTGAATGCAAGTACACAGACTTCTCTCTCTCTCCGGTACCCGCCGGACAAGCTCACTTCATCTTCTCGGTTCGCCGGCACATATAGGAAGAGCTCATCGAAGCTCTGATTCTCTCTCTCTCTCTCTCTCTCTCTCTCTTGTTATTTTCTGGATCCTTGATTTTATTCAGTTTTTATGTAGTTTCTCTCTCTCTCTCTCTCTGGTGCTTGGAATTTTGGCTCGATCATTTGTTTGTCGAGTGTTTGATCGCTTCCGAGTCTCGAAATTTTTGATCGGATTGTGTTCGCAGTTGATTCGTTGAAATTTTTAGCCAAACGTGTCGATCGATGTTCGAAAGTTGAGTAAAAGCTACTGCGAAGCTCAATCGTTCGAGTAACATATATATATATATAGATAGATATTCATAATCGGAGACGAATTTGAGTGATAGAAAGTCATGTTGGATCTTAATCTCAGTGTTGTCCACAATGAAAACTCCATGGCGATTACAGAGAAGTTTCCAGATGGTTCAGGGGGCCAAATGGACGAGTCAGGGACATCGAATTCCTCAATAGTGAATGTCGAAGTTTCGAGCAATGCCGGCGACGACGATGACTCCTGCTCGACACGCGTCCCCGGACGAGACATCTTCGCCTTCAATTTCGGCATCATGAAGCTCGGAGGCGAGTGCAACGACAACACTACTGAGGAAGGCAAAGAGGATCCAATGACTCAGTCTGAGTTTGTGACTCGTCAGCTTTTCCCTGTGAGCGGGGACGCTGGATTGACCGTGGGGCAGAGTTTGGCACCGTCGTCGGGCGCGTTGTTGAGGCCTAATTTGGTAGATCTCTCCTTCGGTCAAGCTAGCTCTGGTGGCTTACAAGAGGTGAGAGTCCTACAACCACAACAACAGCAGGTAAAGAAGAGTAGACGAGGACCGAGGTCTCGGAGCTCACAATACAGAGGAGTGACGTTCTACAGAAGAACTGGAAGATGGGAATCGCATATCTGGTTAGCATAATTTCTGTTTTTAGTCTTCTTCTCATTATATAAATACGTAGTTTTGAGTTTTTATTCATAGTTTTTATATGATTATATGCAGGGACTGCGGGAAACAAGTGTATTTGGGTATGAATACGAGTATATTATTTATTTTTAATTTTTTGATTGATTTCCATTGTTTAGGAAGTGAGGAGCAAATTGGTGTGTTTCTCTATTCATAGGTTAGGTAGTAAAGAAGCAAATTTGTTGTGTTTTCTATTTTTGGTCAATTTTGATAAATTTCGATGTTGGGATGTGGTAGGTGGATTTGACACTGCTCATGCTGCGGCCAGGTAATACTAAATCGTGTATAAACGGAAAATTATTGGTCTGTTTCAGCTTAGTTTTTAAGCTGTTTTGATTAATTCTCATACAATTTGATTTTCTGGTAGCAGAGCTTATGATCGAGCTGCAATTAAGTTCCGGGGTGTTGATGCAGACATAAACTTTAATCTCAGTGACTATGAAGATGATCTGACACAGGTTGGTAAATGCATGGATTCTTTTTTTTAATTTTTTGGGTTAGATAAAGATATGTATGTTATCATTTGACACACACATGACAATGAGCATTTGTTAGTGGTACCATATGCATATTGCTTTCACAAGTGGATTTGATTAGTTATTGGCTTCTTTTGAATATCTGCAGACAAAGAATCTGACCAAAGAAGAATTTGTGCACATACTCCGCCGCCAGAGCACTGGTTTCTCAAGGGGGAGCTCAAAGTATAGAGGAGTGACTCTGCACAAATGTGGCAGATGGGAAGCTCGAATGGGACAGTTTCTTGGCAAAAAGTGAGGAACTATAAATCATTGAATTTAAATTTCAGATTGATTTTTTTCTTGAGGTAGCTGTTGAATTTAACAATTTTAAGTGTCTACTAGTGTGAAACTATAATTGGTTTTAGATACAACATAAAAAATGATTATTGGTTTTAGATAATTCTCTATAGTATTTCTTTTATGTGTCTGGAAGACAAATATAAGATGCGTATTTGAAAGAAGAAATGATTGGGAACCCGATTTTCATCTTGGAGATGGTGGTGCTTGCATTGCAGGTATATATATCTTGGGCTATTCGACAGCGAAATAGAAGCTGCAAGGTCCAAATGATTATGAATCACACTCTCCCTGATACTGAATTTATTACCCTGAATTTTCACATTAGGGTGTCATCCAACACATCTCCCTTTTTATTTTCTGGAAATCAGGGCTTACGACAAGGCAGCTATCCAATATAATGGAAGGGAGGCAGTCACGAACTTTGAGCCAAGTACTTATGACGGGGAGACAATATCTGAGGTCAATGGTGGAGGTACTGATTGATACTCCGGATTATTCTTATATGTAATATTTTATTGACTTCTTTCATATTCCTATCTATGGTACTATTAGTTCCGTGTTTTATAGTGTGGGCTTTTGAGGTTAATGCAGGTGGCGAGCACAATCTTGATCTGAACTTGGGGATTTCAGCCCCGTCTTCTGGAGATGGTCCAAAGGATAATAAAAATTCAGGGCATCTGCAATTTCACCCTTACGGCATTCAGGATGCAAGGAGATCAAATGTAATAATTAGAGATATACCTTTTATTTTCTCCTTTTCTGGCCATTGTAATTTTGTCCCACAAACCTCATGTTTGGTAACGATCTTGTATATATTAAAGTCACTAAAAAAACTGGTGAATTTATTAAGCTAGTTGAAAGAGACAGAAATTGATAGAGAGAAACTTGTTAATGTTCAATTTGTTTGCTTTAGTAAGCTACCAAGAATATGTTATATGTTATCCACGTGTTAATTTTGAAGCCACTAATAATGAATTTCTTCCAATTCTGCTATTACAGATGAAGAATCCTTCTACAACTACAATAGGGAATCCTACTCTTGAAGGACTAGCAATGACATCCGAGCACCGTCCCTTATGGACTGGTGGCGTATATCCTAACTTCTTTCCTAGTTACGAGGTAAATTTATTACTTTTGTCTTGAAATGTATGAAACCTTGTTGGTTCCAATCATCATACTAGTTCAAGCACCATTTATTGTCTTTGTTAAACCAATATGCTAGTTGTAATAATTGAGCATCATACTTGCCACACTTGGCATTATGTTGCAGCTTGATTCCTCAAAATTTAGGTGCCTATAAAACAAATTAGAGGCTGCAATATGTGATTCATTGTTGGTGCGGTAGCCCAGTATTTCTTCTCTTGTGATGTATGGAAATTTGAGAAAAACATAAAAAACTTCTGTGGTTGTGAAGCTTGTGTCATCCAATGATGAGAATAGTCATGAGACTAGTCAAGCTTTGTCTAAAGAAAATCTATATTTGCATTTGATAATTGTAATAATTTATTACTATCATATAATTGGTCAATATTGTTCAGCAATTTTAGTATTGCATGACCTGTAGCTGCTATAGGTGCACTTATATTGATCCTTACTATGTGATTGTAATGCCTTGAGTGTAATGCATATTTATGGAAGCCCTCATGAAAGTTGAGATAAAAGGAGAGAGAGAATCGAAGGATTATTGCACTTGTAATGCTTTTTTCTTGAGAAATCATGTTGGAGTCATGATGTCAGTTTTGTGATTGTTTGGCAGGAAAGAGCAACAGAAAAAAGAATTGAAGTGGGTTCTTCTCAAGGACCACCAAACTGGGTTTGGCAAATGCATGGTCGGGTCACCCCTACCCAAATGGCGACGTTCTCTACTGCAGCATCATCAGGATTCTCATCTGTGTCTACTACTGCTCTCTCTGCTTCCATTCATCCATCAAATCCTCCTAATCCAACGGCCCTTAATCTCTGTTTTTCCTCATCTGCCACAGCAAGCAGCAACCCTCAATACTACTACCAAATGAGGCCACTGCAACCACCACCATAATCAGTCTTTCCTCTGTATCAAGGGCGGGTAGGCAGGCATAAAAATGCCTTTTCAATTTGTTTTTACGTTGCAAATATTGATTGATATATACACCAAGAACAGGCTTGACCTTGGTAAAAAACCATTACCATACTATGTAGACAAATTGCTATTTTCTTGGTCTATATGGGCATTATTACATCATGGCAACTTTGAGATTTTGTTCATTTTGAGCCTTGTTCATGTGATTGGCTTTATCTGATGTGCTGTCTCAAGAGGAAGGAAAATTATATTCTTCAGGACTCCTCATCCTTGATCTATATCAGATGATTTGTGTGCGCACACATGTATGCATGTGTTGTGTTTAAATTGAAAAATTAGTATAGCATTTACTTGACAGAATAAATCGTGTGTTTCTTTTGGAGCACAGGCAGTAGAGGTACTTGGTCTATTTCAGTTGTGTGATTTGAAAGCATAGAATGCAGGAAATTGGTTATGTTATGCTAGTTTTTTTGGGAAAGCTTGTCAAGCTTTTGAAAGAATTTTTGCTCAACTGCATGAAAACATTGGAAACCATGTTGAGTGTTAAATCCACTAACTTACTAACATCCTATTATGTGGATTGCGGGTAGTAGTTCATCAATTCAATGCACTGGCCTCAAACATGACTAAACCTACTTTTGTAGCTTATTTAAATTTGCAGTTTGCCACATTTTGTAGCTGCCTGTGGATGGCAATAGTGTCCTTTGGTCATGTTTGATTCACAAGATTAATAGTGAAGTATTAATAATCCTATTAAATTAGTGTGATATTCACTATCCAATTGGATTAATATCCATTGAATTAATAATCCTACCCCTACCCTATTACTAATAATCCTACAAATTTGTTGAATTAATTATCCATTGGATTAATAATCCTAAATCAAAATGTTAAAACAAACATAGAATAATTGGGCCCACGGATTAATAATCCTAATCTCATACTCTAATCTACCTAATCAAACATGTCCTTTGGTCACAAAAAAAAGTATAGCAGACACATTTCTGAGAAGGGTGCCAGAAGTGTTAGGGCCTCTATTTGCACACCGCATCTTCTCTCCGTTCATGCTATTTTTTTTTTATAATTAATTAATTACAATTGTGTCCATTACACTGTGTTTGATTGAGGATTTGAAAAAGGATTTAGAAAGGAAAAGAAAAAGTATGTGAAATTAGGTGAAATATAAGTATATTTTATTCATATTTTACTTACCTTTTCATTTTCTCTTTTCGAATCCCTTATCAAATCTCCCAATCAAACACAGTGTTAAGCAAATTACTGTTAATAACAAATGGCAAACCTTCCCTCCAAAGCCCATCACAGCCAGCCGCCGCGACCCTACTGCAAAACCTTAGTTGTGGCCATCACCACCAATTGTTGCCGTTGTTGCCCCAGCATCCCCCACTACAATGACACAACCCCCCTCCCCCACTCTTGTAGTACCCCTCCCACCCTTTCCTTACTCCCTTAGCACCCCTTTCCGCCACCCTTCCATCACCTTAAAAACCCTAGTTGCCACCTTACCACCTTGATACCCAGATATAAGAAGAATGAGGAATATGAGGTGGGGGGTACTGAAAAAGGAAGATATACAAAGTATGTGTGAAACTGAGAGAACGTAGGATATACAATTAGAAGGCCCCAAAAGTACATGACTCAAGAAAAATGATAAATTTGCTAGATATATTTCATGGAGGCAATATCCTATCCTAATGGTAAAGTGTTTGTTGATGAATACTAATTCCATACATTTTAAATTTAACTCTTTATTTGTAGTGTTTGAGATTTTCCCTTTAATGGGAGTCTACCTTTTTAAGGTTCCTCATCAGGAATAAAATAAAATAAAATAAGATTGCGTTTGGTAGAGTTTTATAACTATGATTTGAGGGTATGAGTTGTATTTTGAGTTTGTGAGGTTTGGAATTATAATTTGAGTGTGGAAAATTTGTTTGGTAAAGAGTTTTAAAAATAGTTTTGAATTAAGTGGGGAATTATTGATGTAACATTTGATATTTGATACAAAAATTTACGACTCATAACCAAACATACAACTCAAAATTATTTTAAAACACATAAATTTTTTTTTTAAATTCCGAAATTTTTTTTTTCAAATATATAAAAATTAACATATCAATTGAAAAAAAAAAAAAAAATCACTGTTCTAGTCAACCGGCCGGACGACCGATTAGGTCAAATTTAAAAAAAAAAAAATTGAAAATCGTGCTCTGTTTGACGGAGTTTTTTGCAAAGTTGTAAAAAATTAATTCCACAACTCTATCTAAACACCGTGTGCGAACTCAAACGTAGAAAACGATTTTGAGAATCGTTCCAAACAGAGCCTAAATCTTTGATAAAGGCATCACATGCAACATTGCCCACAAGTTGTATACTAAAGATATAAGTCTCTTATCATGGCAATCGATTATTGCAGCAGCAGCAGCAACAACAACAACAAAATTGTCGGTCAAAGGTAATAATGTGAAGGAAAATAAAAGAAAGAATGATTTTGATGAAAGCCACTAATGCATTGTCAATTGTATAGTTGGAAGCACTATATTTTGCTTTGCCAAAGCTGCTTTTTACACTTGCAATAGCCATGTCCTTGGAATTTTAGTACATCGTACCTGCTTGGGGGAAAAAAAAAAAACAAAACAAAATAAAGCAAAGCAAAGCAAAACTAGCCTGGTTTGTTTTGTGTTTTGAAATATTGTTTCAAAAATAATTTTTTAGAAAAAATTTAGAAAATTTAAAATTTTATTTAATTATATATTTCAAAAATAGTTTTAGAATTTGAGATGATTTGATTTTTTTTATAGTTGGATGGATGGGTATGAGAGAAAAAGTGATGGAGAATGAGATAGGGGAAAGAAAAGTAATTGATTAATATATAGTAGAGTGAAAAATGATTTTGGAATTTTTTTAAAAAAAATTTAATCAAACATATTTTTGAAATTTTTTCTCCACACATGTTTTGAGAGACAAACCAAAATATGCCCTATTTTTTGATTTTTTTGTATTAAAAAAAGAAAAAGTATGTGATGCCAGACTTGATCATTCAAAATTTTTTTGGTGGGAATTTGTATGGTGAAGATTAAATTTGTATAGTATGACGATCATGTATAGAATAAATATAAATTATAAGATAATAATTCTAAATAATTTTTGAGTAATTAAATTTAAGTTTGTAGTATTATTTTATTATTATTTGAACATAGAATTGCTATTAAATAAATGATAAGGTCAAACGTATACTTGTCATTCATTAAAAAATATGAAAATAAGGACCCACTCAACTCTTTTTTTGTTCATAAAAAAAATAATTATTATTTTATGAACTTTTCAAATCCATCAATTATTGTAAACTTCACAAAAATTGAAAAGGTTTATGTGTTTGGATGAAAGCTCCGAAAGGGTTAAAAGTGTAATCTACTAGTTGATGTTGAAACTGTACCAAATACATTTATGGAGTAATTCTATTTCCACGCAGTAATTCTATTTCCACGTATTATTTACACTCTGTGAATATTTTTCTTAATACACGCACTTGATGAATTTATTTATCTTTTGTTTTATTCATTCCACATACAAAATGTTTCAAATATGCCCATAATATATAATGCGTGCAAAAATTCCAACACATTATATACACACACCACATAAAACATAATCTCCCACCATACCCCTAAACCTAAGTCAAAACCTAAACCGTGCCCTACACACGACATTTTTTCGGCATACTAACAATTTTCTAACCATATTTACTAAGGTATGCAAAAAAAAAAAAAAATTACATCAATAATTTTTTGTATTATTTTACTATTATTCTTCAAAAACTAATACTCTGCTTAGTTTTAAGTTTTCAAAAATGTTTTTGTTAATTTTAAAATCTTTTTATTTTTATTTTGTGTGTGTGTGTGTGTGTTTTTGGTAAACTTTTTACATATTTAGTCAACCTTTTACTTTTTAGAATCACTTAATTTAGATACATTTAAAAAATAAATTATTTGCCAAAAATCTTTAAAAAAATAAGATATAGAAAAAAAATATGTGCTGAATTTTTATATTTTTGTATGCTTTTTAAGCGTATCTAAATTAAATGAATCCAAAAATAATGATTAGAATATTAAAAATGTTCACTAAAACAAAAGAATACAGATTGAAATTTCCAAAAATTATTTTTCAAAACTCAACCAAATTAAGTGTAAGTTATTGTTATATTATTTTCATTATTCGTTTCATATTGACTTGCAATAAGATGGAAATAATTTGGTACTGGTTATCGAAATAGATTAAACAAATTCGACAATTAACAATTGAATCAAATAATAGTTTTTGATTATGTACTTCCGAACCAAATATAAATTTTCGACATATAACTATTTTTTAAGTTGGTTTTCAAATATATGAAATGTTTTCAAAAGTTAATTTCCGTATAGGCGCAACATTTTCAAAACTGATTTTTAGAATGATAATTGTGGCAATGAAAAAAAAATACTTCCGAACCAAAAAACTCACCTATTCGTTGCCTAATCTTTTATTAACAATCATTTTTTTTCTACATCAAAACATTCATTGATTTGTATGATGGAGGATTTACAAAACAATGAATGTTTTGATAAAAATTGAAATATTCAAACCTATTCATTGTTTTGATGGAGGATTTACAAAACAATGAATGTTTTGATTTACAAACCTATTCATTGTTTTGTAAATCCTCCATCATACAAATCAATAATAACGGTGGGATGTAATCGAACAATGTTATAAGCAATGGATAGGGAGTGAAAATTTGAGCAATATCGGTCAAATCTATAAGAAACAATGAAGGAATAATAAAATGAACAATGATCAATGGAGGAAGTGAGAAAGAAACAAAAAATTAAAGTGTAAGTCTGATATGTGTATTTTTTGAAATGAAAATGTATACTAAGAATTTCCATATAAAAGATGTGTAGTATGAAAATATAGTTTTAAGGATTAATGTGTGTATTGATATCCATATTGGTCATTTTGTTTAGTGGTAAAATTATAAGAAAAAATTAATTCATTAGTGTGTGCACAGAGAGTAAATAATGTGTGGAAATAGAATTACCCACATTTATGCAAATGCTCAAAATAAAATTTAAAAAATAATTCTTAAATATTGTACTAAACTTACCCTTTATTGATATTTGAAATATTCCAATCAATCATCATGCTATGATTATTCAAAGGGCATACCGTAAATAAGATATGGATATTATAATTTAAATTAGTATTGATTACGAACTAATATGATATTTAGTTATGAGTCAATTTAGTAAAGACATTCGGTTCAAAAGTTTAAATTATAATTTTATTTGGCTAAAAATTTAGGCAAAGAAACAATGGGAGAATCTATTTACACACACATGTTCCTCTCTTCACACATCCCCCACACACACCTCTCTCTAACACACTCTCTCATTAAGTGTGTGTGGAGAGAGTTAAGGGTGTGTGCAAATAGCTCCTCCCAGAAACAATTTGTTCAAAAAGATAAACTCAAGTAAAATGACCAAAATATCCTCTATGTATATTGATACACACGAACACAATCCATAAAAATCGAAAGAAACTCTCTCTCTCTCTCTCTCTTTCTCTCTCTCTCTCTTTCTTTCCCTCTCTCTCCTCTCCAATCTTGTCACCCACCGCCTCACCTTGCTGTTGCTGCCAACAACCTCCGCTACACGACTGTTGCTCTTCATCGCCGGCATGGCTAAGTAGCTGTCGCGGAGATCTAGAAGACCCTCTGTGTTGTCAACTCTAACACCTTTGGTTCAATCTCATTGCAGACCACCGATTCGTCGAGGAGCTAAACTCTAGAGGCACTGTCATCTTTGATCTCCTCTGCCGATCTCCATCTCCGTTGACTAGATCTACTTTGCCGACCAGATCTGTTTCGCCGAAAGATTTGAGGTCTTTCTTGCTTCTTCACATTTCTTTGATTTATTATTATTATTTTCTTTTTAATCACATGTGTATACTTATCATTAACACTTGTTATTTCAAGTCTTCTACACAAGAATTACTAGAGCAACTTCCCTAGGGTTTCACAACCGGTGGACAACGTGAACAACATCGAACGAGAGGTCTATAACTCACCCGATTTGATACATATAGAAAGGAGGGTTGAATCTGAGAGTGCTATTTGCCAAATCTATTCTGACGTCTCACGGCAACGCCGTCGTAGGCGGTGATGGGTTTGGTGTAAACTCAACTCGGTCAAACGAGTTTTCGCTCAAAGAAACTAGTTCTTACCTTGGAAACAAAGACAAAATGAGCTCAACCTATGATCTCGTCGAGCAAATGCAATATATATATGTTAGATTTTGACATGGTGGTTGTCCAAGGTGATCTTTGCATTTTTGTGTGTATGTGTGTGTGTTTTTGTGATCTCTAATCAATACATCTATTTGTTTGTGTGTGCGGTTGTTGATTTGTGTGAGATATTTGTGTTATTTGATTTGTTTTTGTGTGTGTGTATGTGTGTGTATCTTTATTATTGTGCTTCTGGTTGATTGCAATAAATTTAAAAAAAAAAAAGAAAAAGAAAAGATTTTGATAGATAGAAAAAGATATGTAGAGTAGGTTCAACAGATAAAAAAGAAGTATGGAAAATTTTAATTTAGTTCGCTTTTTGTATTTTTAAAAAGAGACAGATAGAGTAGGTTCAACTAGGGTTGGGCATAAGGTCATCCGACCTGCCCTACCCGACCCTACCCGCACACGTATGGGCTTTTTCACAAATACAATAGGGTAGGGTGCAGTTTGGAATATTTCAAATTTTCGGTTTGCGGACAGGTTGCAGGTTTGACCCGCACCCACCACAACTGCCTTTAATTTTATTTATTTTTTTTTGGGAAAAACCTAGACTGTTCATTTATTCCATTTATTATGTAGATATTTTTGCCCAAACAAAACTAATTGAGAAACCCTAATCTCTCAAATCAAAACATCTGAGAGCACTGCTCTCTTCTCATTTCACTTTCTCATCACACTCTCTCTCATTTTTCATCTGCGCAACATCGAGAGCATCGATTGACCTTCGCAATCGACTCTCTCTCTTCTTCAACTCTCAGGTAAGAACTCTCTCTCTCTCTCTCTCTCTCTCTCTCTCTCTCTCTATCGCTTTCTATCCTTATCATCAGATCTACAGATTCATGAGTCGACTACTCTACGGAAAGCCGATCAGAGGGAGCCGATGAAAGTAGAGTTCAGGCGATGCTCATCGTCGCCGGTGAGAGTCAAGGAAATGTTCACATGGTAGTGAAATGTTCCATTGCTTTTTGGTTTATTTGCAGCTTCATTTTTTTTATTTTTTATTTCTTCGGGTTTGAAACGAATAGATTGGTGTAGTGTTTGTGATAGTGGTCTGTGTTTGAACAAATCTGTTGTTGTTGACATTTGATTTATTTTTATTTTTTTTCTTTGGGTTCCTTGGGTTTGAAGATATGTGTCATATTTTTTTTGATGGTGTTGTTGTTGTTGATGAAACAGATAAAGTTTTTATTGTTGTTTTTGTATTGAACAGATAAGGATCAAAGAGAAGAAAGATTTGAATAAAGAAAAAAAATAGAACAGATACGGTTTGGTTTGGATAGTGATAGATAGGTATTGGTGTATGTTTGTATATCTGTAAGTGTATGGATGTATGAGACAGATCTGGAAAAAAATTTGATGTTGATGATGATGATTGAAATAGATGTACAGGATTTTAAATGATTTGTTTGTGTTAGGAATTGATTTTGTTGTGTTTTTAATTTTATAAGTTTTAATTCATTAAGTATTAATGTTGGAGCATTTTAGAAAATTGGAAGAAAATGACTCAAAATAAATATTTACAAAATGGGAAAAAAAACTAAAAAATTAATTTTTAAAGGAAAAAATCCAAACCGCAAACCGCCTGCAATCGCTCACACATCCGTAAACCCTACACGCAGAAACCGCAAACCGCACTGCGAGCGGTTGCAGTTTGACTTTTTCCCAAACCACATAGGTGCGGATGGGTCAAAATCGAACCACAAAAGCACAAATCCAATCCGTGAACACCCTTAGGTTCAACAAATAAAAAAGAAGTTTGGAATCGACTTTTGTATTTTTTAAACAGAAAGAGAAAGAACCCACAAACAGAATTCAAATAAAAAATTAAACAGATAATAAAATTTAAACATATATTTGAACAGATAAGGGGAAAATTTTGAATAGATAGTTTAAAAAAAATTAACAAATAGTTTAAAAAATTGAACAGATAAATAAAAATTTGAACAGATAGATAAAAAAAATTGATCAAATAGAAAAAAAATTGAATAGATAGATGAAAATTTTGAACAGATAGAAAATAATTTGATCAGATAGTCAAAAAAAAGTCAAAGATGAAAAAAGTTAATAGATAAATTAAGAGATAAAATTAAAAATAAAATATCCTTCAAAACAAGTAAAATGAACTCTCACCAAACTATTTCACAAAGATTGAACCTCTCACTAATAAAAAAAAATACACTAGACCTAATCTCTTAGACACCCTCTAAAAAATTAGATTTATTACTAATTTTCTCTTTTAGTAATAATCTTTCAAATTGTTGAATAATTGTTGTGTTAGGACATATTGTGATAATTGATTATGTGACAAAGTGATATTAGTTATGAACTATTAGGTGATTTTAGTTAGACCAAAATGATGTTTGACTGTATCCAAAATGCAACTATGTGTAATGGCTTGAATTCAATTTTTTTAATTTCAATAATAGGAAAGTGATAGTGCATATACTTTAGGAGAAATCACATGGTGGTGTTTGGGAAGCAAGTTCTCAAATTTTTTTCTCATTTTTTTCACTAAAAGACAAAAGTTTTGCAAAACTAAAAAAAACACATCCAAACAAAATATCACATCCAACCCCATAATCATTTCACTTTTTCTCTCATAAACATCACATCTAACCACATAAAAACCCAACTATCTTCCCAAACACTAAAAATTTTTTATCTCATAAAAACCTACATCTAATAAAATCTACATAAAAACTCACTTCCCAAAAACACCCAATACTCTCATAAAATTATTACAAATTCAGTATTGATATGTAATTTTTTTTTAGAACTTACATTGAATTAAAATTTCATTAAAATTTCTCTTATAATTTACACATTTTTTAGGGGCCTATATACCCCCAGGAACTATTAATAAAGGTAAATTAAAATTTTATCCTCAATTTTTATTCAATTTTGACCTTTCATCTTTGCAAATAATTAAATTCTCGAATTACAGAAAATAATTTAATTTTTTTATATATATATATATAAAAAAAAGGTTTAAAGGGACTGAACTCCATTGAGCATGAGAGCTAAATAACTTATCTCAAACACCACCCAAAAAAAAAAAAAAACGTTATCTCCATTTTCATTGGAAGGATGTAAATTCATTGGAGAGGGGACTTACACGACAATCGAACAGTCATTTTCCAATTATAATAATGAAAGGCAACAGTTGAATCTGATGTTACTGTTCATCGTCTCTTCTTGGTACCATCAAATGACTATCAACAAGCCCCTCTCTCTCTCTCTCTCTCTCTCTCTCTCTCAACTGGCACTTGCCGGTTTCTCTCTCCATGTATGTATACCATTGCCTTATTCCACAGGAAAGACAATCCGATGATAATCCGATCTAATTATTTTCAATTTGAAAAAAAATATATAAAATAAAAAAAATCAAATTATGTAAAATTTTAACTTAATAAATAAATAAATGAATCGGATTGAATTATCGGATCGGGTATACAAAATTATCGAATTCAAATTTGAAAAATCTCTAATCGGATATGGGTTAAACGGATTCAAATCGGATTCAAATTTATCTTAATTAGGTCGAATTTAGATTTTGACAAATTCAACCCGAATCCAATCCACTTACAGATCTAGTACACAGCTCTGCCTAACTTGTCCAACATGTTTCATGGTCCTCCGTCCCAGCTCATACAAAACGATTTAAAATTTTAGATAAGGGAGGTTTAAAATTGAAGCCCGCTTATAAATCTGGCTTGTATGAGCCGCATGAATAAATTCTGTCTGGCTATCCCACCAACCCTACTTAAATATAAATTCTGTCTGGCTATCCCACCAACCCTACTTAAATTATCCTGTTCAAAAAAAAATAATAATATTATTTAAAAAAAACCAACACGTTTAAATTCAATTTTAATTTATTAAAATCAATCAGTATGTTTAGTTTTAATTTTTTAAATTCAATATTTTAGAAATTGAGTTTTTTGTTTCGTATTTTTTTTTGTTTTTAATGAATATTTTTAAAATTTTAAGCATTTTTAACTTTTTTAGATACACCTTATTTAGATGTATCTAAATACTAAAATATTTGTGAAAAATTAATATATACACAAAAATACGAAAAATATACCAAATTTTCATTTTTTTTTTATATTTTTTGTATTTAGTGAATTTTTAAAGATTTTTCACAAAAATTATACTTTTTAAGTGTATTTATGTTAGGTGTGTCTAAAAATTAAAAAACAAATGCATAAAATATTAAAAAATCAGTGAAAACAAAAAAATATTGAAAATGAAAAAGTAAAATTTTCTAAAAAGTAAATTCTGAAAACTAAAATCAAACAGAGTAAATATTGTTTCATTTAAAAAAAAAAAAAACATTTGATAGCCTATATTATTCTTGTAAATTGTATATTGTTTCACAACTCTCACATCATCTTAAATGTGAGAGAGAGAAAAAAAAATAAAAATAAAAATATACATAAACTAATCACACACGTTTGGGATCGTGACTCATGAAAGTTCACAAATTGGGGTCCCAAGCTTTTAAGATGCTATTAAATATTTGGGTTACTCTTTTTCTTTGCTGCAATAATGTCTCAAAGGTGACTTTGTCATGCATCTCTCCTCCAACAAGGCCTTTTTTGGGATCCCCTCCTTGCAATTCCTCCTTACAATTCTCTTATTGTAACATTCAACGGTTGAGATCAGCTGTTACAACATCCAATGACTGATTTTAATTTCTTTAGCAGCTAATCTCAGCTGTTGAATGTTACAACAACTGATTTTAACGGTTGCAAATAGAATTGCAAAAAGAAATTATAAGGCGGGGATCCGAACTCGGCCTCTTTTTAATGCACTACGCTCTTCTAGTTAGTTCCTCTCTCCTCATTCGCTCTCTCCCCTCTCTCTTCTTCTCTCTCATATGATTAAATGGGATGAGGCAAAGGACACATTAGACCTCACTAGGGTTTTGAAACACATGGTGGGTCCAAGATCTTTTGGATTTTTATGACCATTTTCATATTTTTTTTTTAAGAATAAATTATAGATATATTTATAAAACTAACTTAAAATACAAATTATTTCATATTATTTGAAATCTTGTAAATATTTCTTTGTCAGAATTTTTTATTTAACATAATTAATTAAAAAATAAAATTATTAACTGCTCTCTTATACAATAATAAAATTATTTAAATTAATAATTAAAATAAATTCATGACATCATTAAAAATTATCAGTTAATTTGATTTTTAATGAATGAGACTATTTATTATAAAATTATAAACTTTGGTGAGGTGTAATTTTCGAAATTATAGGAACAATTCATATTTTAAATAAATTTCAAGTAATGTATTTATAATTTATCTTAACTTTTTTTTAATATTATTATTCATGGGAAATGCTAATCACAATGGTTGCTACTATTGATGTTAAAATATATATAAATTAAATAAAGATACATAGAATTTTATGAAAATATATAAAATATGTATTAGAATTCAAACTTATATTGGTGTTTGTTATAATTTATATGAGTTGTTTATAGCTACTTTTATTTGGGAGTTTGTATTAGACTATTTGATAGCTTAAATAAGTTGGAAAAAAAATTAATTATCTAAAAATTGTGAAAGAAATACTTTTGACTTCTACTATCTAGTTGCTAACTTGTAACATAAAATAAAATGTGCCAAATAAGCTAGATATTAGACCTTGGATTTGGTGTAATGATCTTGTAACCACACCCTAAGGTGTGGTAAAAAAAATGTTGAGGTTTTAAAATTGATAGAGCAGCAACTTTTTATTCCTGCAAAAATAGCACTAAAATTATCTACAAATAGGTGACATTCAAAACTTGTGCCCACAAAATATTTTCACCCTTTTATAATGAGAAATATTATATGTCATTAATTTTTTAAAATTATTTTATATCACTTTTTATATGAATAATTCTCTTGTTTGGAAACAATTATTAAGAAATTAATGAAAATAAATAATATTTTATCATATAAAGAGTGGAAAATTGCTGATATATAATAATTTTCTTTTGTAATTTTGAGTCTCATTTTCCACTAATATGTTATTGGCAAATTGCAAATTGGTAAGGTAATCATAAATTAATTACACTAGAAATAAGAATTTTTTTTATACAACTTTAATACATAAAAAGAGCTTACACCTTGCACAAAACTAAATTTACACTAGAGACTTGCACTACTATCAAAATGTAATTACTTCTCGCTACACTGAAATATATTTTTCCCACATGTTAACCTCCTTTATTTATTCATAATGGAAATGGACCCCAACACCTGTTACAAATCTCATTACGATTTGGCATTTTGTTAGGTTTTGGGTGCTGGCAAAGATGAACAACTTGGTGGTGGGTGGGGGCTCATTTTTAGATTGGATATTTTGCTCTGTTTGCAAAAACTTTTAAATAAAAAACACATTAAATGTGTGGCACTGAATCAGACACCCAATTGGTAGGGAAGTTTTTGGTGTTCCACACATCACATAAACTTTGTCTTTGTTCAAACAATGTGGGCGAGAACTTTTTAAAGGCTCAAACCAAACCAACCAATGATGCAAGCTGTTGGGAGGTAAAGAGAAAAGTGTGCCAATGATCTCTTTTAAGGAGACCAAAAAGAATAACCCTAACAGGACAAGTTATGATAAAAATAAAAAAAAAAAATTTAAAAAAAGTGGTAATACACCTGTCATGTTTCTATTGCTTCCTAACAATCATAATTGGTATATGAAAATTTTTCATTCCACATAAAATGAGGACAAAATAACCATTTTACTTCTAATCTTATGTGATTAAAGTTGAGTACCACACCTCCTCTTAGAGGTCGGTAAGCACACACCAATCCGTCAAAAATTAAATGCCTCAAATCAATTCACTATAAAATAGATGATTTTAATAGTATGAGGAGATGAAAATGAATGAAATTTTTTTTAATCTGTTTAAGTTCAGACAGATAACGAATGAAATGCTACTCGATCCAATCCAATCCGCGAATATCCTACCTCCCCTCATTAGAGGGTATTCCTAATCTCATGGGACTCATGGTCATTTCTTCAAACAAAACATGTTTTTGTGAGACCAATTGAATTTGGTAATCCAATTTCAAGGTCTAAAAATTTGAAAAGGACTTGTAAATGAAAAAAATAAAAATAAAATTAATGAAATATAAATTAAATTTTATTTACCTGTTCTTTTCCTTTTTCCGTTTCTTCCCCAAATCCCTCCTAATATCATTGACATAAACAGAGTCCTAGAATATATGAATATAAATCAAGCTTGGGTGACGTAGTGATGATGCAAGACAAATTACTAACACTTATCTGCACATGCAACCCCACATGCATTCGCATGTAGAGGTGATAGAGAGATATATTCAAGACATAGACTTACCTTGGACCCAGCTCTGATACCAGTGGCACATCAAACTACCCCTTGCCAGCTGCTGGAGATAAGTTTGTGGCCATGGCAATATATCCAATTGCTTCTTGCATTTCATTTCATTTCATGCACAAAATGAACACAAACTATCATGATACTTCTAACTCATTAATCATGTTTAATTACCTTGATTTTATCACACACAAAATGGGCACATACTATCATATGCTTCCTTGGATTGGATCATTTAATCATTAACCAGGGAATATTTGAAAACAATAGGGTTGTGCATGGACTACATATTTAATCTGTGAAGACAAAATTATTGAAGTACCAGTCAAAAAATTTCTTCTCTTATTTTTCATCTTTTTCCTCAACAAATATATGATCCAAATGCAACTAAGTGAAACCTTTTTTTTTTTTGTCAATTTAATCACACTATGAAATACGAATTTAAATGGTTCCAAACACTCAAGCTGTCCAAATTGACAGACAAATTATTTCAAATTTTATCTATTCATATTGTTGACATCTTCCTGATTAGTATCTCTCTCTTTAATTGGGAGCAAACCGCTCAACATCAGGAGAATAATCTGCCTGTCCAATCATATATATCGCAAAACGCTCACCGTCTTGATGATAATCTCTGCTCGTCTGGTCAAATACGATGCCCTATCAATCAACCATTTGTGGCAAATCTGGATCACACCTTCCTTCCGCAAAACAATACAAACAATAAGGAACAAAATAAAAAACATCCATATGATGCATAAAAATGTAAAAATCATAATACCAAAAAAATACCATAAACAAAATCATACCTGCTGGTTTCTGGCAACCTCTGTTTCTGAGGTTTTGATCCTTCACCAATGTCCAAACAGCAGAGTCAGAACAATCAAGTGTCAGTTCCATCTTTCTCATGCAAGGCCTTTGATTTCCACCTGATCGCTATGTTTCTCCGATTACACCGCTGATTGCCAAAGCAAACTAGTAAATTAACGATGCATCAAATCCCATATGTCCTGTTGTATAGATCGCCTGAACCAGGCATCTGAAACTTCGAATCCTCATAACCATTATAGACTTTGTTATATCCGAGTCTCTCATTTCTTAAGAGCTCTGCCATACCCATATCGTTTCCGCTCTGAACTTCATTCCAAGCATCCCACTGACCATTTGACATCAGTGCAGTTCTAGGCTGTTGAAGAGCGAGTTGTGAAAAAGGGGATAGATTGTTGGGTAATGATTGCTCCATAATCCTTGAAGGAATTCTATAAGCATCATTAAGTTGAGCAAAACCAACCCCCATGTCGGCATATCTCTGGTTCTGTAGTGGAGAAAGAGATCTTTGCATCAACAACTGAAGTCTAGCCTCATTTTCGAAGGCACTTAACTGTGAAGAGAAGTTTGATCTCATGTCTAAGCTCGCAGCATGATTAAGCCCACCAGGAAGTCTCCCCTTGCCAACTGCCAAAATTGCAGGATCCATGAACTCAATATCCGCAGGATTACCAATATTTCCAGCTGGCAGTGCCTGATATTGATTTCTATGCGAGGAAGCTTCAAGCAAAGGATTCCCTGCAAAATGGGGGTAATAAGAAGCATATCCAAATTCAAAAATCTCTCTACACCCACAAATCTTGTTAGAAAATGAAGAAGGTAATGGTAGTAAACAACTAACAAGACATGGCATCAAAAGATGGTTCCATTCTCTCATGAGAAGCAAAGCCTGGCGGTGGTGCTCTGTTGGGCATTGAAAATCCGGGAGGTGGAACTTGGGCTCTTGCGACTATAACAAGACATTGGAGAGGACAGAGATCAGTTAGTGTTTGAGCAAAAACGTGGTAAGTAGCAGAAAAGGAAGCACATGCAGAAAACAATCAAATAAACAAAGATACTGAAAGAGAAGTGACAGGCTAACTAAAATAATCTACATAAATCTTGCATCTAAGAAGAGCTCTGGTAGAATATGAGCAAAGAGGCTGGTTTTTGGTTTTCAAGGAGGGAGACACATGAATTGTAACCACACATGTGCAAAGCATAGATTAACCAATGCTTGCAAGAAACAACTGAATGTGACCAAATGTTCATCCCAACTACACAAGGACCAGATGTTCATCCCAACTACACAAGGATCAGAAGGTGCCATAAGGATCCAAGAACAAAAGGAAAAAGACAAATAAACAAAAAATGTAAAAGAAAGCAGCAGCAGGAGAGAAAAAAAATCAGTAGCAAATATAGGCTGCTTAGTGTAAATATCAGAAATGGAAAAATAAGAATAATGCACACAAACACAACACAAAAATTGGAAGATGCCCAAACCAACTAAGCCTCCCAATGAACTAGAATTGGCTACATAAAAAAAATTTCATCATTCAACTCAATCATGGGCTATATGCTTAGTTAAATTGGAAAATGACGATCAAAGAATATATTATTTTAACCAGTATCTGTGAAGCACACATGCACATACAATATACACAAAATGGGGGGAGGGAAAATAATACTCAGGCCTCACCCTTTAAACACAAGACAAAGCCCACATGAATGCTGCATAACAAATTACTCCCTAAAAAGAAAAACCAGCATGAACATGATGTAAAACAAACATGGATACGAATGCATAAATGAAGTATGAGAATGAGTTGTTTAGTGGCCATCACAAGTTTACGAGCTCTAAAAGTAACATACCAAAAATATAATACACAAAATTATAATCATTAACTCACCTGAAAGATTATTAGAGGATAAATGAGAATAGCTGCTAGCGAAATTATCAGATTCCTCAATGTTAAATGTAGAGAAACCATTACAATCACCAAGCCTATCAAAATTAAAATCTCTGTTTTCGGCAAAATCAAGTCTTGAAGGACGGTCCTTCAGCATTTGCCCTATGTTACTCAAAGATGGTTCAACACCAGATAATTGATTTGTAGACTCCTGTCTTGCAAAAGAGAACCTGGATTGACAGCTATTTTGTCCTTTCCAGGAACTTGATAATTTATGAGATCCCTGCCGCCTGTCAGTTTCACCCAACAACTTAGCCAAATTCTGAGGTGAAGTCAACGACTCATCCCATGCATCAAAGTCCACTGACAGCATATTTGATATTATGCTGCTCTCTCCCACATTTGTAGCAACATTTTGGTTATCATTTATTGCTTCACCTTCATATCTCCCAACATGCATTCTTTTCACTTCACTTGGAAGTAAATAAGAATATTCACCTGTCCTGTCTGAATCAACAGAACTATTGATTCTATCCTCACGGTATCTATTAGGTACCCTTGAAACACCAAACTGATGCAGTGCCGCGACTTTGTCAACTTTATTATCTAAAATTTGAGAATTCCGGTTGAAATTGGATGAACCATAAGGCTCGTTCTGCTGAGAAGAATACACACTAGAATGGCTAGAAAGATGAAAGGAGTTAGACGGATTAGAGAAGTAGCTTGTGCGAGTAGCAATTTCTGGATCCTTGAGTCTCTGATTTTCAAAATATCGCAAATCCTCTTCCACTTCAGAAATTGCAACTTGTGAATCTTTGTTTGCTACTTGAGTTTGGGAATCCGATTTCCAACCAGACTGTTCTTTTGGAAGAAAATCGGATCTCAGATCTGATTGTTCTCTTGTAACAAAACTATCATCAGTAGATGCCGCAGATTTCCCAAGGGCAATTGACGTCAAAGGTTCTGTAAATTGTGACCCCTGATCTCGAGGTGAATTAACCAATATATTATCAGAAAGTGAACTATTATGCCTGGCATCCCTAGAATGTTCATCACCAAGACGTCCATCAATGTTCAATGACGCCATATCAGAACAAAAATTTTGAAAATTTTCATTAGCAGTAACATTCAGGTCTTTATCTGAACCATAAAACTGCCCAGAAAGGTCAAAAGCATTTGTAATATTAGGTGCAACACTGATGAATCTATCTTTGTCCTCCAATAATGGCGGAGAATGTAACTGACCATTCACAGTTGATGTAGCAGGAAGTCCTGGAGGGGCAGGAGCCTCAGAAGCAGTTGTTTGACGATCTGTCCCTTCATACTGTCTACCAGCTCCCAGAGGCTCCTGTTTACCTTTATGTATATTTGTTTGGCCCTCTTCATTGGAAATAAGTTTCTTTCCAATATCACCATGCAATAAAGAAGCCTGAGTTGTGCCTGAAACTGCTGTTGAAAATGGCAATGAACCACTACATGTTTCAGGTTTCTGGTTTGAAGGTCCATTTGAACATGCTAAACTTGCAGATGGCGGCTGGATATTAGAGGTGTGTGTTCCCCTGGTATAAAAATAAATAAATAAATAAATAATTTAAGGACTTTTATCATAAACTAATAAAAGTTGCGCTAGTCAGTTATTGGCATACCATGAGGCTGCTGCTGGAAGAAGAACAGATTGACCAGAGCTACTATTTGGCGGAGAACCTCTAATACTGCTTGCCAAATTCTGCCAGTCAGATGCAGCAAAGAAAAATCAGAATGAAAGCCAATGCATCGTAGCAATCACCATTAACAACACATTTGTGCAAAAACATCCACAACTAGAATGTAAGTGACAAAATGCATCACAATTGTTCAACTTTATAGTTGAATATTCAGAATGCTCTCAATAACTTGCACAATGAAATTAATAATCCCTAAAAGCAAAACTCCTCTAGCTTCACATAATAAAACACGGGCCTTGCCAAGGGAAATGCAATCATTTAAACCACTATTCCAGGTGAATTGTTAATTCTCTTTCAAAAAATAAAAAATAAATTGTAAACACTGAAAATCTTACATTTGAAGCACTTTTACTAATAGGTTTTCCAGAGGAAATGGAGCTGTTAATGTAGTACTCATCTGCTGCTGGTGGTAACACATTCCCTGAACGCCGTTGCATATTATTCGTAGCACCAGTAATTTGTTGGACTCTACTCCTTTAAAATCACTACGCAAGTTAATTAGCTATCCAAGAAACTGCCATAAAACATTTGACACAAGCAAAACAAAGCATTCTTTCCTTCTGGGTATGCACAAACATCTAACCATTTCAATTAGGATAAACTAAAACACAGAATTTAAAAAAGGACAAGGTAGGATGAAATCTTTTAAGTTTCTATAACAAGACTTTATTTTCATATCTACAAAGAAGTTCAATAGCTCCTCTTCAAACATTTCTAGATCTACGAACAATAAAATCTTCATACAATTTCGGCAGTGTTCATAATATATCAGAACTTTAAAACTGTAGCAGTACCGAACAAGGTATAAATTTCCAAACTTCAACATTTGTGTGCACTTCAAAAACTCCTTACATTTACAACAAAAAAAAAAATTATAAAAAAATAAAATAAATAAAAAATAAAGGGTGCGTTTGGTTTGTATTTGTAGAGTAGTTTTTTAGATAAAAAGTACAAAAACTTGTTTGGTTTGTCTTTTTTCAGAAATGGTTTTGGAAAATTATTTTGGGGAGAGTTTTAAAAAAAAGTGATTGATTTGATGTGTATGAGAGAGAGAGAGAGTGATTTTGAAGAGTAGGTAACCAACAAAATTTTGAGATTTTTTTTGAAAAAATTTGTTTAGTTTGATTACTCTTGAAAATTTATTTGTAGAGAATTTTTCTCAAAAATTTTTCTGAAAAACAAACCAAACAAGGCCAAAAAAACTGAACATTTTACAAAAATAAATAAATGAAGTAATGACAATTTTATAGGATTTCAAATGTTGGTTTAGTCCCCTTTGCAATTTGAATTAAATCCAGCCCAAAAGACAAAAGTGAAACAGAAACCATGGTAGAGGGAAAGGAAGTTGTTTTGATTAGCTTGGAAACAGAAATATTTTAGAGAAACAAGGAAAATGAGGGGAAAAAAATTGAAAATGTTTGGAAACAAAAAATAAAACATATATAAATGTCAATAGTTTCTCAATAATTAAATAATTGAGCAGGTCATTTGAATCTTATAAACAAAATGTTTAAAGGCTTAGTTCGAAAAAGGTTTTCTCCCTTCTAAAAAAAAATATTTTTAAAACATGCAAAATTCTTCTCTCATGGCTGATTTATCTTCTCTCTATCTCCCTCCTTTCCAGTTTCTCAGATTCTCTAATAAATTTCATATTTTTTTTATTCTCAAATTTTTTTTCTTTTGACAAAAAGGGGCAAATAGAAATAAGTGCATTGTTAAATATTCTTAATAGGTGTCGAAACAACCTCATTGTTTAGGTATGTTTCATAATGTGTTTTGGTGATGTTTCAGTAAAAACATTGGAATTTCAATATTCCACTGATGTTTCATTTCAATTTCCTCGGAAATGGAAATGTTTTGACCATTCAATGGGAAAGAAATAAAATTTTGTTCCTTGGCAGAGGGAAGAAAAATAAGAAAGCCCAATAATTCTATGCGTAAAGATATTTCACATCAATTCAAAGCCATTTCAAAATCAAGATTTTCAACTTTCATAACATCTTGAACAGCATATCCCAACTATTCAAAGTAGCTTGAAAAAATTCAACACTCAATTCAGCAATCACAATCCCACTTATTGCAATACTCTGAGGCCCTGTTTTTTTCTAGAGATAGAATTGAGGGGATTGATTGTTTCCAGAGATAGAATAGAGAATTGATATTGAGGAGGGGATTGATAGTGAGAGGATTAATAAAATTGTGTTTGTTTTGATAATAGTTGTTAGTGTGGGGATTGTTAAATTATTTTTATATAAAATAAATATAAAATAATAAAATAAATAAAAGTATGATTTTTACTGTTCAAAAGATACAAAAACATTAAACATTAATGTTAAAAAAAAAAATGCCCAACAAATAAAAAAAAAATCACTTGGCCGGTTGACAGGCCGGACAACCGGTAACACCCTAAGCCGAACGGACTAATTTCTAATACACACCTCCCAGCCCAGACTGCTAATCCGTTGCTCAAGGCCTATCCTAAGCCGAAGGACTACGAATCCGGAGTTCAAAAACCAAAACAAACATAAGCTAATTTTACTGTTCATCACTAACAGTCCGGAGTGGATTGCTAGTGCAGAAAAACAAACAGGGCCTGAAACTGTAACAAAAGGGAACAATGTTTCGACTTCAAAGACAAAAAACAAGAAATAGACATTTTATTCATTCCAACGTAAGCCTTTCAATGTTTATAGAACTTTAAGCATTCCTCCAAAGAAAAGTTGAATATGAAGTTTTGAAAAAAAAAATGATTACACTTTTAAATTGTGGTCTCGTTTAGGCCTGTGAATGAACCGCGGATCAAGGGTGATCCTAATCCAAACCAAAAAGACCACCGACACAACAATCCAACAGATCAGAAAATACTTAATCTGAGCACAGAACTGTCGGTTATCAGACAACTAAGCCGATCTGACCTGACCTGACCTGACTCAATACAATTGAAACTGTTGGAAAGGGCTCAAAATGAACTAGAATATTTCTGCTATACAACTTCTTGAAGGGCTAAGTGGAACAAAACAAGTTCACATAGAACTTTTTTTGGTTTGAAATTCATACAAAGCTTCGATTCTTATTCCAATTGAAAAACCCTTTTTCCCAGTAAGTGAAGCCTTAGGTTTTTTGCCAGCAAAAGCATGATTTCAACTTTTTTTAAAAAATATATTGAACATCACCATTATTTTCATATCTTGACAGCAGAAGATAAGCAAAATTGAAAATAGGGAATGGATTGTGCGGATGCTTAGGGTGAACTGGACTAGGAAAGGAGATGAGATGAGTTTGGTGAGAGAGAGAAATGCAAAAATATGCATGCTCACGTGCATGAGAGAGAGAGAGAGAGAGAAGCTAAAAAACCAGGAGAAACCCTATAAAACAGGGCAGGCAGTGCTCAATAGGAAATGGTAGAGAAAAAATCCCAAAATATTTCACATCGACAAAGAAGCCACAAAATAAAACCACAGCTTATTAGATCAGATTCGGATCAGAATCCGGTTCACTGGCAGGCCTGGTTTCAGGTTCGTATTCCTTCATTTTAAACCAAGACTTCCAAGGACTGGTATCTTGCATTTCCTAGTTGCCTCACTGCCACCAACAATGATATTTTTAGTCAAATCAAATCATTAACAGATCAGATCAACAAACTCCGTACCTAATCTGTTAAGAATTGAACCTACAAGGTTCCGATTGTAATCAGTTTATCAAATTTGAACCATGAATACAGCTTATTGAATCAGATTCGGATCAAAATCCAGTCAATTGGCAGGCCTGGTCTCAGGTTCACATTCCTCTACATTTTAAGTTTTAACCCAAGACTTCAAAGGACTGGTAGTTGCCTCACCACTGCTAACAATGATTATAATTGTAGTCATAGCAGTACCTGAATATGGTGCTTAAAAAAGGATGAAACAAATAAAAACCCTGGTCAGTATGTTCTTAGAATGCTTTTAATATTGGCAATATCTTGCAAAATATCATGAGATGTAAGTTTCGGATTGAGGGGATGTTATCATTATCCTAATATTTTGCCCTAAAATATGTTGACTAATAATATTGTATCTATCCATTATACCTGGTACATTCATTAGATTCAGTGAGATAATGTCAAACTAAATGGGCAACTGACTTTCCTAGGGTTAAAACCAGAGGGGCAGAAGAAATAAGAGGTAAATGTGGACTTTTCAATCACTGACTTTTGTCCAAAACCCAGTACACCAGCAACATAAGTTTTCCAGTTGGATGGCCCAAAATCGCAGGAAATAATGATATTAAAAACTCAGGTTCTTAAAGTAAAAACCTGAAGAAAAACAATCACAAATTTCTATGTTTAGTCAAAAAATTGTTCCCAAACAGTTCCAACACTACAATTCCAGTGTTAATTCACAAACATTCATGCATGACCTTACAATATTGAGCCATAGGGCCACATTTTAACTAAAGAAAAGGGAAATGAGAAAATAGTTGGACAAATCACAATATGAAGATACCTTGTGTATGCTGATATTATTTCATCTTTAGTGAAACTATCCTCTTGTGAACCAACCTCATGCAAATACAGACAATCAGGATTGCTGCAAGGCTGCACCAACAAGAGCTCAATACTCAATTAAACCAGATTACCTAAAATCAATTTTACCAAATGGTATATCCCATAGACCAATTTCTAATTAGTAACTGAGGAGAACATACCACATTTCTCAGCCATGCATGACAATACTTTGTGGTTCCAAAACATGCCCTACAACATGAAATCCAAACACCTAAATAAAAGAAATACAGAATTAAACATTACTCTTGAATGTAAGCTGTACCGACCTCAAAGATCTACCATCCAAGACAAACCCATGTACCGATTGAATACATCGAACTGCTTCCTCCTCCTTTGAGTAAGTAATATATCTAGGACAAATATGGAAGGCAGAACAGAACAATCATTAAGTCATAAAACAAAAATATGTAAACAAGACAGAACCAACAACATGATGCCATGACTACTGCAGATAAAACACAAATGAAGAAACTGCACCTTCAGATTATTTAAATATGATTACAGCACATATTATCAAGTACCCATGAATTTTCCTATTTTCCATGTGCATATTATTGACTAACAGAATCCTGAACTGAACAACCAATGTTTGCAAGAACCATTTTTGAAGTAATTTGTAACTTAAAACAAATGTCATGTCTTAACAGATTAAATACTTACACACTACAAGTATTGTTTGCAAAATGTTGAATAGTACCAGCTGCTGTCCGAGATATAGACACCTTCAACACTCTTCCATACTGACCAAAATACTCTCTGTGCTGGAGAAGCTGCTTATAAAATGTTAAAGCCATTAATGTGCAGATCAGCACCCCTCAGTTATGAAGAATGAGGTGGTGAGAAAGGAGAAATGATGCATGTGTGTGTGTCACACACACACACACACAAGGTACACACCTCTTCATCTGCCAGATTTAGAGGTAACCCCACAATGTAGACGAGATTCCGTTGAATCACTCGCACACTACTGAGTTGCTTTCTTCCTTCAGATGTCTTACTTTTTGCCTTCTGTGACTTCATTTTTCTCTCTATATTCATCTCAGCCACCAACCTGCCAGGTTGATCATGATGACCAGATGAAAATCTTAAAACCAAGATAATAATAACTTCACGAATGAGTCAGATATATGTTAGAGAAGAGTTCGTTGTTGACAAAATATTTTTCCAGATGTTAACCTTCCACAGTTTGCTGCCATCCCTACGATCTTTTCCTTGTTATAAGGGGTACGGCATGCGGGACATCGCCCTTCTGTCTCATCCTTCTCAGCCATGTCCATTATGTGATGCCAGCACCAAATGCAGATCTGCAAAAATGCTTACACAGTTTACTTTCAATAATTAGAACAAGATACCATCAACTATCACAACGGTTGGTAAAAGCATGCTTGTTATTGGACCTTTCATATATTCCTTCTATAGAGAAGCCGCATTAACTTCTGTCTAAAAACACTTACCATATTAGGTACAATGACAACTTAGAAACTCATACTTCACTTTGGATTTAGTACAACCAACAACGATATATTGTCACAGAAAGTGAGATAAACATTACCAGATTCATAACTTTTAGAATTTTCTTCTTTCATTCTGGTTTTGAACCTGGTAGATTAAAACGTTCAACAAGGTTTAAAGAGGGTGTTTTCCTCATTTCATGCCTATCCCATGCCAATAAATATGGTGGTGAGGTTATTTGACGATTCAACAACCATATATACATGCGGTGATAACTTACCAAGGACAATAAACATGACCAGTCTGGCAAATGTCACCCGAAAACTACATTCTACAGTTTACAGAAGGTAGAATTCCAGAAATGAAACTAGTAAGGAATGCTGTTAACTCAAAGAATTCTTAAACACAAGTTGTTTGTCAAGCCACCCTTCATCAAAGTTTACACGGAAGGCCGTTCAGCCAAGGTACCTCTCTCTCTACGTACTCTGCTTCAGTCTTCTAATCAACATATCTCTAACACATGTGCATAAAGGCATGCAACAATTGCATTTTTACTAATAATTTCTTTTAAGTACATAATAGCTGCTTAGGTGTAAAGTTTGAGCTCGTTCCCAGAAACCCAACAATATTGGAAATAAAATAGCTACCTTTCGTGACCTTTCCAATGGTGCTTTGTCAGGTGGTAAGTAAATATGTTCACTAAAATCATCAAATTTAATGACCAAGCATATATGAGTTAAAGGATTTGACAACCAAGACAAAAAGCATAAAAAAATTAGACTAGAAGAATATGAAAAGAAAAAAAAAAAGCAATCTGATGAATAGATTACCAGCATTGGAAGTACACGAGCAAATGTCAAAACATAAAAATAGGAAATTTTTGTCATTTTCCCTTTTCCTCTTTATTTTTTTTAAAAATTATGGATATATTGTTTCATCTATGTGTCTATCTTGATATTTGATTATTGTTGCCATGTCTTTGTGGATTATTTGTTATTTTGACGGTGCAATAGTTTGTGTCATTAAACATTGTAAGCTTTTGAGCAGCGTTATGTGCGTTTTGTCAGCTATTTAGCATTTTGGCTGCTAGTTCCCTTCTCTAATTTGTTTATTTGTATACACCAGTGATCTCTCTAATCTGTTGCTTCACGTAAAATTTTCTTTTGAGCAGCCTTATTTGAGTTTCGTCAACTATTTAGCATTTTGGCTGCTAGGTTCCCTTCTCTAATTTGTTTGTTTGTACACGTCAGTGATCTCTCTAATCTGTTGCTTCAGGTGAAATTTTCTTTCATCTTTGTACTCCTTAATTTTTAAAAAAATAAAAGGAAAAGGGAAAATGACACAAACTATGGCGCCGTCAAAAAATAATAATGATCCACAAAGATATGGCAAAAATAATCAAATATCAAGACAAACACAGATGAAACAATATATCCAAAAAATACGGCAGCATTAACCAAACATTAAGGACATCACGAATAATTGTGAGGTTGTGTAAATGCAAAACAGTAGCTGGCCAGCTAAGAAACACGGCCACGCGACAAAAGATGTGTGTCCATGAAGTGTCCCTAATGTGTCCAACAAAAAATAATAATTAAAAAAATTGACACACTTCATGGTGTGTCAGACAAGTGAATAAGCATGTCCCTGCCATGTTGGACGTGGACACAACATCCATCTTGGAGTGTCGGTGCTTCTTCTGTTGGCCCCAGCAACAATTGATTTCATGCAACTTTCATGTTGAAACAATTGAATAAATAAAGACCTGGTATAAGCCTTATAATAGAAACTAATTTTAGTGGTTGATTTTTCATAAAACCATCATACTAGACTATCATTTAACAGACAGATCACTGAATTTGCCAACAGACAGAAAAGAAATTCTTCTATTCTACCACAAATTCTTGTCACAGGACGCACAGTCATATAGCCGAAAGATATATAGTTTTACACAATTAACCATAAAGCTGATTTTATTATAGGGTTGTGTTAACATGTGCCCTAAAGGCATATGTCAAAAGGTTTTAAAAGATTATATATTCAATATTGCATGAACTTTTATGTATAATATACAATCTTTTTACGCTTCTTAGGACACACGTTAACAAAATCCTTTATTATATCCCCGGACTGTTGCTCATGAAAAAGCCTCCGAAGAAAGCTCTCCATTATATTATTTAATCAATGCCACTATATACTTCATATGTTGGTACTTCCAACACTTAAAGACCTACTCAAAGGAGTTGGGAAAGAAAAGGCTCTCAAACCTCATAACCACATTTGCAAGGCTTCAGTTGCCGATCTGTCAAATCCATCTCTTCTGCGCAGAGAGGACAATTCCTTTCTCCTTCATCGCTCATGATTGCCTTTAAAATAAAAACAGCTAACACACAATAAGAATCTATAAAATATAAAAATAAAAAATAAAAAAATCAACCCCACCATCAATTTAATAAATGTACATAAATACAAGAGAATACATGCCCACAAAACACCAAAAACCATTTTTTTCAGTTGTATAACCCAACCCTAATAATTATTCTATAAGTTTATACCCAAGGTGACAGGTGATAACTTCAAATGAGGAACAATATTCAACTAGTTGCATCCAATGGTAAACTGCTAGTAACCAAATTCGTTAAACCCTTCACATTCTTATTTGTTTGAAGATATGTTCCGCATTCACATTATCAAGAATAACAAATCATCTACAAGATTAGAAGATAATTTTGGTTTTCCTATTGATAACGAACTCTACTATCTAACAAAACCCTAAAAAATAAATAAACTGACTTTGAGCTGAAAATCAGAGTGTCTGGAAATCTCAAATCAAGCCCTAATCCAAATTAAATTCAGGAAATTCACGATTATGAATAATTTTCCAGATTGATAACATACACCGAACCCACATAAAAACAATCCAGACAAAAAATTTATTAAAAAAACATATAATTCAGCTGAATAACCAAAATCAAAAATCGACAAGAATCAAATTAAATTGTTTGCATGCAGCTAATAAACTAACAATCATCAGAAATCAAAATCAATTAAACAAAATAAGCCAGAAATAATGAATCAAACAGACAGGAAATTAGGATTTAAATCTAAAAAAAAAAAAAGGATCTAGAAAGAAAGACGGAAGAGACAATTAGGGTTTGAGATTGGAGCTCGAAGACAGACTTACAGTGGTGGTTGTGGGTGGTGGATCGATAAGAGGAATCGGAGAAGATAGGTAGAGAGAGACGCAGACGAGAGATAGAGATAGAGAGAGAGAGAGAGAGAGAGAGAGATGTGGCTTTTTTCTTCTTTTTTTTTTAATGATGGTTGTGTTGTGTGTTTCCTCTCTGTGCGCCGCTGTCAATTAAAATATATTTGAGAGTTTTGAAGAATGCCCTTTGATTTTAGGCGAAACTACGGAAATACGCGTTTGCTGTCCTCCGTTTTTGTCGAGCTTGGGAGCTGGATGTGAACGTTGTTTCTCTATGTGGCACGGTTCCAATTTGTTTCGATTTATATGCATGACGCAATTTTTAAGGTTAGTTTGGGAATTCGGTTTTTTTTTTTGTTATAGTAATTTTTTAATTTTTTATGATATATAAAAAGAATATTATTTTTAATTATTTTAATTAAAAAAAATCAAGTTGTCAAGTTTTTTTAGATCTCGTTTAAGAATATGTTATTTTAGTAATTTTTTATTTTTTTACAAAAAATATCTACAGAAAAATAGAGAGACTGATGTAATTGTTAGATAATCTACACTGTAATTAATTAATTCTGTTTGTGTACTTAACAACAAACAGAATATACAAGAAATAAAAGAAATGAGAGAAAATTGTTTGATTAGAAAAATCAAACTAGAAATAAAATTAAATAAATAAAAACAGATTTTATTTTGTTATAAAAACAAAATTAAAATCTGATTTAATAAACAAATAAAATAGGATAATAAATTAAACAACTTACTTGATTAATTTCTTTGAATAATAATTTGATCAAATCCAGTGTTTGACACTGTGTCCTTAAGACAGATTCGTCCTCTCATCGGTACTTTCAGAATATGGACGTCTATCTCCCAAGATGAAATGATCAACAACAAATAAATGCAACACTACAATTTATTTGTTCAACGAACACACTTAGTGTATACACTCTTTCTCACAGAAAAATAATGGAATAAATGCAGCAAAATGCAGAGATGATTTGCAACAAATGAGGGCTGGTCTATTTATAGAAGTAATGGCACCCTTTAATTTTGAATTGAACAGGTAGCATACCTGTTTGAACAGGTACTGTACCTGTTGGGTTTGAATTTGAACAGATAACCGAATCTGTTTGAATTTCAAATCTGTTCGGGTGGATTTAAATTTGAATCGAACAGACTTGGTTTTGGACAGATCCGAACCTGTAAAGAATTTCTGAAGAGGTGCAAATAAAATTTTGAATTCAAAAATTAAAATTAAAATTTAGACAGAATTTATTTTATCAAAAAGAAAGTGAATTCAAATATTTTTGGCCCAAAAAGATTAGTATTGGGCCGGACAAGCCTAATCTAACCTCACACCACGCACCTGCGCCCAAGCCCAGGCCGCGTCCAGCCCGCCTGACCGGACGGACGGACGGCGGTGGGGCGCACGCGCGGCGCGTGTGGTGATTTTTTAGTCCAATGGGTCTAGCCCATTTTGCTCATAACCTCTCCCTTCTACAAACTTGGGTACCCCTTGGAGTACACTCTAAGTTCCAATCCCATGCCTTATAAACCCATTCAAAACTTCCCACCAAATTAATGTGGGACAAGCTATTTACACAAACTTTAAGGAATTTCCACAAAAACTCCATTTCCATGGAGCACACTTTGGCTTCAATTTCTCATTCACTCGATAATGGTTTTGAGCAACTAAATATACCACGTGAATCACAACAAGGCATAGAACGCGTTACCACTTAGACCTGCCAATTTTGGCGCACGAATCCCACCTAAATAATTAACTAAAGATAGGAAAAAATTTTGGTTTTACCCAGAATTTCAAACCATTTCTAACAATCCCCCACATGAATGGAATTTGATGACAACGGAAATGCAACAATATGCAGAATTTGTCGAAAGAGTATAAATCGAAAATATCTTGCATCAGATAGGTAGCTTTCGGCCTTGAACCTTCTATAGTGATAACCTATCGGACTTACTAGCTAACCAATGGACGCGATGCCTTGAATTGTTCAGCCGTTTGTGTAAGCCAAAACAATATATTTCACACAAAATATCTTCTAACAGATTGTGGTTCTCACTGTTGTGTTCATTTTGGTCTTGAACGCTCCTGGTTTTCATGAGTGCTTCTAGAGAATGTAGCCTCTTTATTCTCATAGAACCGGCCACAGTTCGACACTCATATAGGTGATTCTTATTGTGAGTATGTCCTTATACTCGTCATGATTTTATGCCTAAATCAAGATATAAGTAATCATTAAAAGCAATGCTTATTCTTATACCCCTGCAGATAACACATGTTACAGATATCACTATCACCATAGGAATGGGTAGGAAATTTTAATCCCTTGGTGATTTCTGGCGAGCCACACATAACTTAGTTGTCCCTTTGAACTTAGTTCTTAGAATCTCCAGTTATATAAGTAGGGTTACCATTATAATGACTCTTATATAATAGGTTTTAATCACATCCCCTTCGATGAACTATACACTAACTTTTTTGTCAAACCTTTTGTTAACAGATCCGCTATATTCTCTTTAGATTTTATATAATCTATTGAGATTATTTCATTTGACAACAATTGCCTTACGGTATTATGTCGACGACGAATATGTCGTGACTTACCGTTATACATATGATTCTGTGCCCTGCCTATTGCAGATTGACTATCACAATAAATGCAAATAGCTGGCACAGGTTTTGGTCACATTGGAATGTCTTCTAAGAAGTGACGAAGCTATTCTGCTTTTTCTCCTGTTTTGTCTAAAGCAGCGAACTCGGATTCCATTGTGGATCGTGTGATGCATGTTTGTTTCGTGGACTTCTAAGAAACAGCAGCGCCTCCCAGAGTAAAGACATATCCACTAGTGGATTTTGAATCTTTAGTATCCGATATCCAATTGGTATCACAATAACCTTCGAGTACTGCTGGATATTGAGTAAAGTTCAAACCATGATCACGGGTAAATCTTAGATATCTAAGAACCCGAATGATTGCCTTTTAATGGTCTTCTCCGGGGTTACTAGTGTACCTACTCAATTTACTGATAGCATAAGTTATATCAGGACGAGTACAATTCATTAGATACATTAGGCTTCCAATGATTTGGGAGTATTTTAACTGAGACACTGTATCACCTTTATTTTTTGATAAATAAAGACTGATATCTACAGGTGTTTTAGCTAAATTCGTATCATCCTTGATAAATTTATCAAGAATTTTCTCAATATAATGTGATTGAGATAATGCATATCCGTCAGATGTTTTAGTAATTTTCATTCCTAATATAACATCTGCGACCCACACATCTTTCATATCAAATCTTTTGTCAAGCATTTGCTTAGTTGATTTGATCATGTTATAACTACTTCCAATGATAAGCACGTCATCTACATAAAGACAAACTATGACATATCCTTGGTTAGTGTTTTTAACATAGACGCATTTGTCACATTCGTTTATCTTAAACCCATTAGTAAACATTGCATGATCAAATTTTTCATGCCATTGCTTAGGTGCTTGTTTTAATGCATAAAGAGACTTTATAAGCCGATAAACTTTCTTTTTTTGCCCTGGCATTACAAACCCTTTAGGTTGCTCCATATAGATCTTTTCATTTAGATCATCGTTTAAGAAAGCTGCCTTAATATCCATTTGATGTATTTCTAATTTAAACAATGCTGCTATAGCAATAAGCATACGAATGGATGTTATTCTTGTCATAGGGGAATATGTGTCAAAATAGTCCAGACCTTCCTTTTGTCCGTAACCTTTTACTACAAGTCTTGCTTTATACTTGTCTATTGAGCCATATGCTTTCATTTTTCTCTTAAATATCCACTTATATCCAAGAGGTTTAGAACCTGGTGGAAGATCCACCAATTCCCAAGTATGATTTTGCATAATGGATTCAATTTCATTATTAACAACCTCTTTCCACAAAGGTGCTTCAGGACCTGTCATTGCTTCCTTAAAGCTTTGAGGTTCATTTTCTAACAGGTATATTAGAAAATCTGGACCAAAGGATTTTGATGTTCTCGCTCTCTTACTTCGTCTTGGTTCATCATAAGTTAAATCATGTAGGTCGAGACCATTACTAGTCTCTTGTGTTTGATTGTCATTAGTCTCTTGATTTTGTGTACAATCATAAGTTCTTTTTTGTGAACTTAATTCCTGTCCTTTCTTGTAAGGAAAGACATGTTCAAAAAACACAGCATTCCTTGACTCTATAATAGTGTTCACATTTATATCAGGTATTTCTGATTTATAAGTGAGAAACCGATATGCACTACTATTCTGAGCATAACCAATAAACACACAATCTACTGTTTTTGGTCTAATCTTAGTCTTTTTAGGAACAAGAAGTTCAACTTTTGCCAAACACCTCCACACTTTTAAGTATTTATAGAAAGGCGGCCTTTCCACAATTCATAAGGAGTGCTGTTAGTTTTCTTGTGGGGTATTCTGTTAAGAACATAATTAGCAGACAATATTGCTTCCCCCCACAAGTTCTGTGGTAAGTCTGAATTTAGTAACATGGCATTCATCATTTCTTTTAGGGTTCTATTCTTCCTTTCAGCAATTCCATTTTGCTGTGGAGAATAAGGTACTGTAGTTTGGTGAATAATGCCATGCTGTGCACAAAATTCATTTAATGGTGCATCATATTCACCACCCCTATCACTTCTAAACATTTTAATGGTTTTACCAAGTTGATTTTCAACTTCTGTTTTGTAGAGTTTAAACATTTCTAAGGCTTCATCTTTACTTCTAAGTAAATAAACATAACAATATCGTGTGCAATCATCGATAAATGTTATGAAATACTTTTTACCTCCTCTAGTTTGAACAAATTTAAGATCACATACATCTGTATGAATTAATTCTAGAGGTTCGGTTATCCTTTCAATCGATTTAAATGAAGCCTTAGTTAGTTTCGCTTCTACACAAATTTCACATTTATGATTAGGATTAATTTCAAACTTTAGTATATAATCTAAACTAATTAATCTACGCAAAGCATCAAAATTCATATGTCCTAATCTACCATGCCATAAATTCGACTCAAGAATATAAGCAAAAGATGTGTTATTCTTATTCATAGCAACTTTTGGTATAACTGTCATTACATTTAGTTTGAAGAGACCATCACTCATGTATCCCTTACCAACATACATGCCACTCTTTGTTAATACAAATTTATCAGACTCAAAGACAAGCCTAAAACCATTTTTACTTAACAAAGAACCAGAAACTAAATTCTTCTAGATGTCAGGTATATGCAGTATGTTGTTGAGGGTCAGTTCTTTCCCTGATGTCATCTTCAAGATCATTTTTTCTTGTCCAGCCATAGTAGAAGTAGAAGAATTTCCCATGAAAAGAAGTTCACCATTTGTAGCCTCATTGTAGGTAGTGAACATCTTCTTGTCCGCACAAATATGACGAGTTGCTCCAGTGTCAACCCACCATTCCTTGGGATTTCTAACCAAATTAGCCTCAGACACCACAGTAGAGAGGTTAATGTCATTCACTCCGTCAGAGATGTAATCTAATTCAGTTACATTGACTTGATTGGTGGTCTTCTTGCTTGTACTTCCATGATCCTTCTTAGGGCGGCGGTAGTCAGAAGCTCGATGTCCAGTCTTGCCACAATTATAGCATTTTCCTTTGAACTTCTTGTTGTCGCCTTGTTTAGGACCATCTCTAGTAAACTTCCTCTTTTTGTTATGTGGTTTATCAACTTGTTCAATTACATTAGCCTTGGACTCAATGGGATTTTTCTTATTCCTCTTTTCAGCCTTACGGTTATCTTCCTCAATTCTCAGTCTTACAATAAGTTCATCCATGGTCATTTCTTTGCATTTATGTTTTAAATAATTTTTGAAATCTTTCCAAGCTGGTGGTAACTTTTCCACTAAAGCAACGACTTGGAAAGACTCGCACAGAGACATACCCTCAGAATGAATATCATGTAAAATTATTTGAAAATTTTGAACTTGAGAAATTACCATTTGGGAGTCTATCATAACAAAGTCTAGAAATTTACCGAAAACAAATTTCTTTGTGCTGGCATCCACTGTCTTGTATTTCTTCTCCAAAGAATCCCACAATTCTTTTGCTGACTTCAGAGGACTGTAAACATTATACATCATGTTGTCAAGGCCATTGAGGATGTAATTTCTACATAGGAAATCTGAATATTTCCAAGCATCTACAGCGACAACAACTTGCCGATCACTTTCACCCTCTTTAAGTGCTGATGGAGAAACCGGCCCAAATTAAGAGTTGTAAGATAGAACAGCATCTTCTGCTGCCATCTCTTAAACTCAGTACCGTTAAATTTTTTTCTGTTTTTCTCCATGATTGATTGGTACTTGAACATGGTTTTGGATAGGGACCGGTGTTGGTGTAACAATAGGAGTACCACTACTGGTTGTAGTTTCAGTTGTAGCAGCCATAATCTCTAATTACAAAAATCAGAAAAATTAAAACACAAATTAATTTTCTACTTACTAAAACCAGAAAAAAATATGATAACCCAAAATAATTTTATTTTTCTTGTTACTAAAACTAGAAAATTTAAAATATCACAATAATTTTCTGTAACACAAATTTAATATTCTGTAATTGTTAATGACACCAGTATATTACTACTAGTTGTTAGAGAAAATAGACAGCATATTATTACTATCTGTCAAATAGCATAAACCACTATTTATTTTTCCAACCAGAATATGTCTTTATGAAATCACAGAAAATTAAATACAATGAAGATATCTAAATGAATCTGTCTTAAGATTGTTGGACAATTTTCACTGTAATTAATTAATTCTGTTTGTGTACTTAACAACAAACAGAATATACAAGAAATAAAGGAAATGAGAGAAAATTATTTGATTACAAAAATCAAACTAGAAATAAAATTAAATAAATAAAAACAGATTTTATTTTATTACAAAAACAAAATTAAAATCTGATTTAATAAACAAATAAAATAGAATAATAAATTAAACAATTTACTTGATTAATTTCTTTAAATAATAATCTGATCAAATCTAGTGTTTGACACTGTGTCCTTAAGACATATTCGTCATCTCATTGGTACTTTCAGAATATGGATGTCTATCTCCCAGGATGACATGATCAACAACAAATAAATGCAACACTACAATTTATTTGTTCAACGAACACACTTAGTGTATACACTCTTTCTCACAGAAAAATAATGGAATAAATGCAGCAAAATGCAGAGATAATTTGCAGCAAAAGATGGACGAAAATTGGAGTGAATCTGATCAAATGAGGGCTGGTCTATTTATAGAAGTAATGGCACCCTTTAATTTTGAATTGAACAGGTAGCATACCTATTTGAACAGGTACTGTACCTGTTGGGTTTGAATTTGAACAGATAACCGAATCTGTTTGAATTTCAAATCTGTTCGGGTGGATTTAAATTTGAACCGAACAGATTCGGTTTTGGACAAATCCGAATAGAGGATCAAAGACTTTGGACAATAGCATTGGGTCTCAACAAATTTGTTCTGACAAGAGTGGCATTGTCTTTGGTGGTGAGAAAGAGCAAAAACAGAGTGCTTCCACATCTCATGATACAAGAACTCAAGAAAAGGGAAAGCACAAGATTCAACGAGAGGAAAGACTTCCCAATCTTTCTAAAGTTGGTAAGGTCAAAGAAAAGAAGGTACACCATGTACACCATTTGTTTATTTGTCATCATTGTGGTATGCATAGTTATATTCGCCATTTTTGTTATAAGTTGCATGGGAGAGTGTCTCATAGAGATGGAAGAAATTCCAACATCTCGTGGGGTAGGAGACACTTCATTGGTGGTAATGAGGTTAAGGGTCATATTGGACCTCGTTATTTTGATGTGCTTGAGACCAAACATGGAGCGAGTTTGTATTTGCCTAGCTCTAGGAATAGGAAGCTGGAAACCATGTCAAGATGGGTTCTCATTGAAGGGGAAGGGAACCACAACGTCAAGACACCACCCAAGAACCGCCATTCTCACAACTTTCTTCATACTAAAACGGTTTGGGTGCGAAAACTTGACTTTTGTTAATGTGTATATTCTTTTTAGTTTTTAGGTTTTTGTGTGTTTTTTTTCTTTTTGAGTCACTTAATGTGTGCATGCTCGTTTTCTGTCTTGCTTTGTTTAGGAAAATACAAAAAAATACAAAAAAAAAAAAAAAAACCACAAAGTTTTTCTTGGTATGGTTTTGCAAGCTTGAAATTTTTGAGTAGTCCTTGGTGCATATTGGAATTGATGAGAATATCCATTACATGTTAATATGTGTGTGCTTTCTGTGGTCATTACTCATTTTGGAGTGTGTGTTCTTTGATTAGTGTGATAACTCTGTCCCTTATTATGCTAATTGGTCCTTAATATGAATATGATTATGTGTTTGGTATGATTTTGTGTGCCATTATGTAAAATTATGTGGTTTTGAATCTCTATCTGTTCACCGTAAGAATATCTGCTTGATTATCTGCTTTGGAATTTAAATTGAGGGCCTTATCGGCCACAGAACCCGAAATTGATTGCGCCATTGTGATTGGCATAATTTTTAGAGCCTATAGTGAAACTTAATTGAAAATTGATTCGGATCAGATTAAATTGATGAATTAGTGCCCAATTATTTATTATTATTAAATTGGTGCTAGTGGGAACTTATGTAAGAAGGGCACTATACACTTAATTGATACACTTGAGCTCAAAAATTAGATTTTGTGCCTTGAGAGAGAGAGAGGGCCGGCTATAGAGAGAGAAAGGGAGAGAATTGTGTAATTTTGGCTCAAGGCCTGGGAATTTGAAGATTAAACTCAAGAATTGGCTAGAGCTTGGGTGTTTGAAGCTCCTAGGTGAGTGAATTTATGAATATTAGTTTGTAACTTTGTGAATTCAAAGTTGTATGATGTTAATGAACATAAAATGAATTGATCATGATGAAAATGGGTTGGTCTTGTTGAATTTGAGGTCAATTGATGCATGCATGAAAGAAATTGTTTAGAAGTTGCATGTTTGAGCACAAATGTATAATCCATGGGAGATTTTAATTAAAGCTCTTATTTTGACCATTTCTTCATCATATAAGTTGAGAATGAGAGTAATATGCCACATGCATGTACAATTCATAAGGGTGTAAGTGTTGAATGCATGAAATTGTTATGTTGGTAATGAATTTGGTGTAAAATGGGTCATGCATGTGTTTGATTCATGAAATTGAGCTTCAAATGTTGTAATTTGGTGTTTGTACCATGTTAGTACATGTTTATGTGGAGTTTGAGCCTTAGTACACAAGGTATGTTGGTTTGAAGGTTGAATGTGAGCTCAAGAACATTGCTGGAAAACCCATAAATTTTGGTGTCTGCTCGAGCGGGGAAACTGCCGCTCGAGCGTGAAATATGGGCTCCCAGCATATTTTGCAGACATGACTCCCGCTTGAGCGGGGAGCCATGTAGAGAGGCTTTCCGCTCGAGCGCCATTTTGCAGACCTCATGGGTCCGCTCGAGCGGGGACCCTATTTTTGAAAATTTTGAAAGTGTACTTCGTGTTTTGTTTTCCGTTCTCTTTCACTTCTAAGCACTCTTAGGCATGCATTGAGCATTGTGAATGAGTTAAAGAGATAAGAATGAAGCCTAAAGAGGAATATATGAATTAAGAACGGATTGAATCGATTGTGACCCATATGTGTTATGTGATGTGTAGGGTCAAGCTCCAGGCCAAATCAACCAGCCGATCATTGTGAGTAATATCGATATTTTGAAGCTTGTCATTTGTCCAATTGCTTATTTCCTTATAAGCCTTATAAGTTTGCTAGTTTGAATTATGGACAAATATTTGATATGAATAACTGAATTGGCCGAAGGCCAGTCTGACATAAATGAATAAATGAATGGGCCAGAGGCCAGTCTGACATAAACGATGGGCCAGAGGCCAGTTTGACATGAATGAATGGGCCAAGGGCTAGTTTGACATGGAAGTTTGAATGGGCCAAAGGCCAGTTTGTCATGAAAGTCTGAATGGGCCAAAGGCCGGTTTGACAAATGAAAGATAAATGGGCCAAAGGCCAGTATGTTTGGAACCACAGTGACTTGACCTAAATTGTGTATATATGTTAAATAGAAATACGAATTGGGCCCAAGGCCGTTTGAAGCATGTTGTTCTACATATCGTTTGAATAACTTCTTTATTTGATATTATTCACTGGGCTATCGCTCACACTCATTCATGTGTTTGTAGGTGAGCCAAGAGAGGTCCAGACCCAGCCTCAGTGAAGTCTGTATGGAACAACCAGAGTTTTGGAGAGTCAGCCCTTTCGTCTCACGCATGAGACCCGTTTTCGCCCTTTTGTTATCCTGTTTAGTTTGTCATGTTGGCGAGGACTTTGTGTGCATCTGTATATAGTTTTGACGGGTTGACTTAGACTCGAATGATCCTGTTTGTATAGAACTTTATGCTGTTATATTTTTTGATGTGAGTTATTAATATGCATATGTTGGGTTGTTATAATGTGCCATGTAAGCACAGTTCTATGGACAAAGTTTTAAATTTTGCTTCCGTTTGGCCCCTTAACTCTGATGAGTTACTTTTGATTTGGATTGAGGCCGTAGGTAATCACAGGATTACTGGCCGGTTATGTCCTTAACCCATAGGGGTGGGTTTGGGTCATGACAATTAGTATGTCTTATTCTGTACACACTCTTGGATTAGCAAATTTTGGAGTCTTCCGACTTAGTGATCATTTTTCTCTATGGACTTTTGGCATTGATCTTTTGCTTTTCTAGATGAATTGACCTATATTAGCATATCATGGTTGATGTTGAGTCTCTTAACCATCTTCCATCTTTTTGCATCTCCACGGCTTTTCCCTCTGTTCTTTGAAGTCCTGCCATGAGGAAAAGGCTACCTCAGAGTCATCAACCAGGCCATCCTTATTATATCCATGCTTCTCTGGTTCGGTTTCCATACTCTTGAGCGTGTCAGCTGCCAATGAGTGTGCAAAAGAAAAAGAAAAAGAAGAAGAAAAAATATGCAAAAGAAAAGAAAAAAAATGTGCAAGAGAAAAAAAAAAAAAAAAAAGATTCATTGATTGAGGGGGAGCCTCTGCTTTTACTCACCAAATACCCCTTGATTCCTAGTGGTTTGACTTTCCTTTGTTGTGCTTAGATTCTCTTGCAGAAGGTCCAGCTATCAGATCACTACTAGGATTTGAATCTTGTGTTTGTCGAACTCCAAGAGTCACACACACACTTTTGTCATGGGATCTATGCTTTTCACATAATGCATCACTTTCTTTTTTGAGGAATCTTCTAGAGGCTGTGCACATTGTGTTTTCAAGTAATTGTGCTTCTTGGATAATCTTGTGTTTCAAGGTACTAATATGAAATTCCTTGCTTGCTCCACCATATTATTTTTTGTCGTTTTTTTCTTGTTCATTGTTTTTAGTAAGGGGGAGTTTGGTTTTTCATTACAAGAGTTTGTTAGTATGAACTCTTTGATTTGTTTGGTAAGGGAGATTGGCTATAGTTGTTTTGCATGTTGTTATGCACTGTTTGCTTATTATTTCCTTCTTGCATGCTCCTGATATTTACATCATCATATCATTGCTTGTGTGGTTTATGATCTTGCTTTAGTTGATTTTGCTTCCATTGTCAATTCGTGACAAAAAGGGGGAGAAAGTTGTTGTTCATGTTTTCATGCACATGTGTCGTAGTGTGATTTCATCCATTCATGTGTTGGGTGCATGTGTCTTAGTTTTCATGTTTTCATGCTACATGTTCTTAAAATCTCCAATTTCCATCTATTCATTTTTTTTTAATCTCATACTTCAAGATAATCTAGTCATATGTTTATTGTTTTTTTTATACTCTTGTGGCACTAATAGTTGTTTTGGAGATTGTGGTACTAATAGCTGTTTTGCAGATCATGACCTTGAGAAAAAAGTTTGCGTTTGTTGGCTGTATTAGGTTGGGGTGATTACGGTTTTATTTGTTAGGTGTGTTTTGTCACGGCATTGCCAAAGGGGGAGATTGTTAGGTTTTTATTCTTGGCAACCCTGTTTGACTAAACTCCTTTTAGTTGTATTTATTTTTGCACTTTTTATTTCAGTGAGGCTATGAGTTTTTAGATGCGAATCCAACCCGAATTGTGCCTTGCAGAGAAGTTTTGTGATGTTAATTCTTTCAAGATTGCCACTTCGCTGATTATGATGGGGATCAAGCTGCCCGGTTAGCTCGCGGGGGTCCAGGGGATAGCGCCCCTTGGCGGGTCCGGGGCAGCGCCCATGCAGGGTCAAGGGGCAGCGCCCTCGAAGCAAAATGCAAAAATGCATTCAAAGTTGCCTGTCCGCTCGAGCGGAGAATGCTGGGTTTCAGAAGTTTGATCATCTGCAAAAATACTGGAAGTTGTGATTTCCCGCTCGAGCGGAAGTTTCCGCGCTCGAGCGTAGGTCTGCTCGAGCGGCCATTTTGACGCTCGAGCGGAGATCGCAGGACAGTTTTCTATAAATACGTGTTTTAGTCCAAATCTAGGATTACTTCTCCAGATCTTCTTCTTGGGTTTTAGGGTTTATATCTGGGGATATTGTGCTAGTTTTCTTTGATGTTTTTGATTGAGTATTCAACTCATGGTTTAAAGAGTATACATCAAAGGATTATTTGTGTATTTGTTTGTTTTACACAAAAGAGAGAGTTATTCTTCGGTGGATTGTGAAGAATTCGAGCCTGAAGCTTTGGTGGATTCTAGAGTGGCTCATCGTCAAGACAATTCCGAGGTGAAGACGGGGTTGGAAGAGGCACATAGGGGTTGGTTCAATTCGGGCATGGATTTGCTAGGTAATTGAGAGTATACCTGTGTAATTGCTTTATGTCTTTTTAGTGGATTGTTTTGTGGCTTTTGCCAGTGGTTTTTTTTTTTATCACAATTGGAGGTGTCTAATTGTGGTTTTTTCCACGTAAAATCGTCGTGTCAATTTGTCTTGATTGTTTGATTGGGATTGTTATATACTGCTTAAAATTGATACATAATCACAAATCAACATCTAGGGGATTTCTAGATTTTTCAAAATGTTTTGACAATCGTTATCGAAATATATTTTTTACAACATTCATATTTAAAAGTGCTAAATTTTTAATAAGAATTTTTTTATATATAAATTTTCAAAAAGTATTTATGCAACAGAAATGAAATAATATAAAAATAATATTTTTTTTTGATTATTTTTAATAAATTAAAAGGAAGATGAATAGCCAAGAAAGCAACATATTTTGGCAAGGGAGAAGCTTTTCTGTAGTCCTCATTTGGACTATAAAGGCAACGTCCAGGCCCGTGAGACTCACCACGGTCCCATTATCTTCACCATCCATTGTTTAGGACTTTTCGCGTATGTCATCCACACACCGCAAAAAAAAAAAAAACAAAAAATTAGTTTGATCCATTAATCATAACATTTCATTTTATCGCATTTGTCACTAAAAAAATGAACAGCAAGTGTGTTTTTAAAAATAAACTATTCATTTTTTTAAAGATAAATGTGATAAAATAAAAATGTTACGATTATCAGATCGATTTTTTTTTTTTTTTTGTAGAAATGATGTGCACGAAGAGTCCTAAAAACTGAACAATAAGTGTTTTAGAAAATAGACCATTCATTTTTTTGAATGAAAATGTGATAAAATGAAAATGTTATGATTATTGGATCGAGTTAATTTGTTTTTGTAATGATATACACGAAGAGTCCTAAAAATTAAAAAGTTCAAATTGTCAAAATAAGATCTGTAATGGGTCTCACGGGTCCGAATAATGCTTCTCCAATCCAGATGAGGATTGTCTCTCCCTTGTTTAAACAATGCAAACATAGTTGTTTGTATTTGATATTTATTTATAGTAATATAACAAATCATGTTTTAACATGACAAGGTTTGAAGGCCCTTGTTGCCTAACTGATAAGACTATATATGTGTACGGGAAGGAAAGGTTCTCTTGCTTTCGTACTCCTTATTGTCCAAGCTCTTCATTGCTCCGAATGATGCCATTCAACCTGAAAACACAACGACAGTGGGCTACCCGGTGGGTGGTTGCAGGAAAACCCCTCCGACGGTCAAGTTAGCACCTTCGTAGAGAAAGAAAGCGAGAGAAAACAAAAGAGGGATAGAGCTCTTGGTAGCCAAAAATTCAGACCTGTTGTGTGGAGGCGCCGCTCAGTCTATATAGACTCTGCACGCTACTCTGCTCGTCCTTTCCTGGACGCGTGGCTGTATTGCCCTCTCTATTCTTTACACGTGTACCCGTCAATTCCGCCAAACAACATTGGCCAAACTACCAAATGGTATTGACGCACACCATTGGCGGGTTTCTCTTCTCGCACTCCAATTGGACCACCCGGCAATTTCCACCGAGCTAGGCATAGCCCAGTCAGTTCTAGCCTTAATTCCGGCCGACCTTCAAGGTCAAGCTCAATAATTAGCTTGGTTTGCCCAATTCCGTTCGTTCCCGCTGACCTTGCTCGGCCTTGGACCATCGCTTCACCTAGCTTGGCTTAGCCCTGGCTAACTTCCGGACCTTGGGCTAACTCAACCACATGATCTAGAACCTCATCCAAACTGTCCTCGGCTGTGCCAACTCGGTCGCGTAATCCAATAGCAAGGCCCAAGTCATAATTAGCTCGACCCATTTGCTTGGCGCAAACTCCCCTCTCAATTGCCCCATTAGCGTGATCAGAATTACATTACTAGGCCGGGCTAGACTCTTTGCTCGGTGGTGCGCTTTGCTCGGTTGTTAGCCTTAAATCCCTTATGTTGTAACATGAATGAGATTACTCAACTTTAGCTCGGTTTAGGAACTTCAAAGTTCGCGAGCAAAGTCAGCCGCTGCAACTTGCTTCTTGGCGAGTATAATCAACCCAGCAACTTCCTTGGTGAGCAAAATTAGCTTGGCAAGGACCTTCAAAGTTGGCGAGCAAGGTTAGTTCGACAACTTGTTTCTTGGCGAGCAAAGTCAGCTCGCCAAGGAACTCTAAAGTTGGAGAGCAAGGTCAGCTCGGCAACTTGCTTCTTGGCCAGCAAAATTAGCTCAACAAAGACCTTCAAAGTTGGCAAGCAAGGTCAGCTCGACAAGGAATTTCAACATTGGCAAGCAAAGTCAGCTTAGCAACTTGCATCTTGGCGAGCAAAATCAGCTTGACAAGGAACTCGAAAGTTGGCGAGCAAGGTCAGCTTGGCAACTTGCTTCTTGGCAAGCAAAATCAACTCGGCAAGTAACTCCAAAGCTGGTGAGTAAGGTCAGCTTGACAACTTGTTTCTTAGCAAGCAAAGTCAGCTCGCCAAGGAACTCCAAAGTTGGCGAGCAAGGTCAGCTTGGTAACTAGCTTCTGGGCAAGCAAAATCAGCTCAGCAAAGAACTTCAAGGTCAGCGAACAAGGGTTAGCTCGGTGACTTGCTTCTTGGCGAGTAAAATCAGCTTGGTAAGGAACTCCAAAGTCGGCGAGCAAAGGTCAGCTCAGCCACTTGCTTCTTGGCGAGCAAAAATCAGCTCGGCAAGGAACTCCAAAGTAGGTGAGCAAGGTCAGCTTGGCGACTTGCTCCTTGGCAAGCAAAACCAGCTCGGCAAAGAAATTCAAGGTCGGAGAGCATGGTTAGCTCGGTCAGTTGCTTCTTGGCGAGAAAAAAACTGCTCGGTAAGGAACTCCAAAATAAGCGAGCAAGGTCAGCTCGACAACTTGCTTCTTGGCGAGCAAAATCAACTTGGCAAAGAACTCCAAGGTTGGCGAGCAAGGTCAGCTTAGCACTTGCTTCTTGGCAAGTGTAGACACCCCATTTTTGACCGACCTTAAGACTTAGACGTCATCGCTTGTGCGTGCGATGATTGTACATGTTTGTGCTCGTTTTTGAGTGTCCGAAGTTCTCGGCTGAACGCCTTGTCTTTGGGCCTCTAAACACTCTGTGTTTTGGCTTTGTTTTTGGGCCAAACCTTGTTGCCTCTTACCTGGAGGGGAGAAGGGCCCTGCTGGCCACTTTTGGCTATTACCGGCCACTTTTCCTTCTTGTCAGCCACTTGAAGTGGTCGGTTAGCTAGCGGAGGTGGCTGGCCAGTGGCCGGCAGCCAATTTTCTCATTTTTCAGATATTTTCAGATCTTTTGGGCCAGCTATTGGTCACTGACCTAATCCTCCATACACGTGTATGGAGGGATGAAGCAAGCTTTTTGCTTGCTTGCTCTATATAAGGGGAGGTCCCTTCCCCTTTAGAGAGGTTCAGAAAATTTTAGAGACAAAATTTCACTCTCTCTAGATCTCTCTCTCTCTCTCTCTCTCTCTCTCTCTCTCTATATTGCTTGAAAGTGAGTTTTTTTTGCAATTTTGCATATAACCTCCTTAGCCAAACACCACTGCCTTGTTGCTGAGGCACTTGAAGGTCATGTTTGGGCTCAAAAAGTTGGTTTTAGCTCTGAGAAGTTGCCTTTTAGCTATTGTGCTTCAAGGATAAGGTTTTATCCCTTTTAAGCTTGTTTTTGTACACTACTTTGGGCCACCTTTGCATGCTGTTTTGGCCTAGTTGTCAACTGCAAAAACCTCTATTTTTAAGTGTTAAAAATGTTGGTTTGAGTCCTTTTTGGAGTTAAGGGTGGTCTACCCTCTTTCATTGCTTATTTGCTAGCCTTTTGGGCCATCCTTTAAAGCTTTTGAAACTATCTCTTTTTGGCCCTTTAACCACTGAAATTCCTTTGGAATTTCAGTGGTGGAAAGGTGGTTTTGAGGTCCAAAATAGGAGGGGGTGGTCCCCTCTCCTCTTGTCTTGTTTGCATGTGTTGATGGCCTACCAAATGAGCATGTGTTTCTACATTTTTGAAGCTTAGTTCAAGTATGTTTTTGTGACTTTTTTGACCTACTTTAACTCTGTTTTTGGTTGATTAAGTCACTTGTTGCTTGCTTCTTACACTTGTAGTGTAATCTTGCTTACTAGCTTAACATGCTTAATGAATTGGCCTATCATTTCAGCTTGTGTTAGCTCTATCTCAGCATGTTTTTGTTCATGTTTTAGCATGCTTTGACTCTATTTTGAGTGATCTTGGTCCTTTGAGGCTTGCCTTGCATGGTTGTAGTGTAAATGGCCTTGACTAGTTCATGGACTGGTTGCGGTGCACGTCGATCGTCATCGGGCTTTTGGAGTTTAGCGTTAATGAAATCGCCTCGGGGGTGCTGCATGCATTAGGAATAAATGGGGTGGGCTCTTCACACTAGAGATTCCACTTATTGTGTTCAGACTCAATTTAAATCATTTTGTTGCGTAAGGTTAGATAAGTGCGAATGTCAAATAGACTGTTCTTCAATAGCAGAGGAGAAGGGTGAACATTGGCTGAGTTTGACATTGAAATGAATCGCAGCAGTGAGCCCACATTCACGGGAGGTAGGACGTCTAGGGAATGGGAAAAACGTCAGCCCCCAAGTTGTCGAAGCAGATCACCCCGAAAGGAAAAACAGCAACGAGGAAGCTTCTCGTGACCGGGACCCAAAAATGAGGCCGACGTGACGCCGCGACCGTTGAGTTTTGCGGTTTTTGTGGGGAATAAACCGATGATAGAGGCGGATTCTATTGTCAACGATCCAGGTGTAACAATCGAGTTCGCTCGATAGATTTTTCCACCAGAAGTCCAACAGTCGATGGTTGGTTGACAGGATTTCGAAGTATTTCGAGAGGGCATCCATGGGGTGGTGAAAGGGCTGTATACCGCTTATGAAGTCGGCATGCGCCTGCGCGCCACGCGGCGAGAAATAGAGAAGAAGGACGAACGAATTCGAAATTTGAAGGCTCGCGCGGAGAAGGCCGAGCGTGAGCTTAGGGAGCTTAGGAAGGCTTAAACCACCGAGCCGCGTGCGGCAGGTCACTCTAACCCAGTCGTGGAGGAGAGAGTGACCCAACGGCTGTTAAGTCATGCGATTGCCGATCGAGATACGGCAAGCATGTTTGCCGTAGAAAATGCAAGGACCATGGGTTATGAAAAAGGCTTCCATGACAGTCGGAAAGTCGGGATAGACAAGACCAAAGAGAACTCGCAGAGGAGGTGTACTGATGTGAGAACCGGGGCTTTAGGCATGGGTGGATTAAGGCTCTCCAAGCCTCAGAGGCACTCCAAGGAGCAGGAGTTGAATCGGCGTCGCCATTATATCAACATCAACACTTTCCTTTTGGCGCTTTCGAAATTGAGAAGAGCGACGACGAGGGCGATGTCGAATAGAATTAAATATATATTATAAGCGCTCCAACACAGATTGGGCGTCAGCTATGTATCTATTGGCTAATAAAACATTTTATTTTAAATGTTTGTGTTTCATTTTGAATGTTTACACATTTAATTAGGCATCTCATTTCGAATGTTTGCATGTTTTAATTTGTTTATGCGGTTGTGCCGGCCCAACTTAATTAAGCATTTCATTTTCAATGTTTGTATGCTTTAATGCATAAACGGTTTTTGCCGGCTCAGTTTAACGAAGCATTCCACTTTAGTATTTGTATGCTTTAACCTTTGTCGTGAAGGGTGCTTCGAATCTGGGGTCTTATTCGGCTCAAACGTGTTATGCACGGCTGGGGCTCCGAATTTAGAGGCTTTTTGTCGGCCAATCGTGATATCTACGAAGGACACTCCGAATCCATAGTCTCATTCGGCCCATAAGTGTCATGCACGAATGGGGCTCCGAATTCGGAGGCTTAATCGGCCCAAAGGTGTCATGCACCAATGGGGCTCTGGATCCGGAGACTTATTCGCCCCAAATGTGTCATACACCAATGGGGCTCCGAATCCGGAGACTTGGCATGGCCAATCGTGATATCCACGAAGGGCGCTCCGAATCTGGAGGTTTAATCGGCCCAAGGTGTCATGCACCGATGGGACTCCGAATCCGGAGACTTGGCTTGGCCAATCGTGATATCCATGAAGGGCGCTTCGAATCCGGAGGCTTAATCGGCTCAAAGGTGTCATGCACTGATAGGGCTCCGAATCCGGAGACTTGGCTTGGCCATCGTGATATCCATGAAGGGCGCTCCGAATCCGGAGGCTTAATCGGCCCAAAGGTGTCATGTACTGATGGGGCTTCGAATTCGGAGACTTGGCTCGGCCAATCGTGATATCCATGAAGGGCGCTCCGAATATCCACAAAGGGTGCTCTGAATCCGGAAGCTTAATCGGCCTAAAGGTGTCATGCACTGATGGGGTTCTGAATTCGGAGACTTGACTTGGCCAATCGTGATATCCACGAAGGGCGCTCCGAATCTGGAGGCTTTGAACTGAATTGCACGATGAGGAAATAGGAAACTTTGCATTGCAAAAGTGAAATATGTACATGGTGAACCATTCAAAACTAGTATCATTCCCCACAGGTCGAGTTTAATGATAAAATTTATGCAAGTGTGTTGAATTCCAAGGCTGTGGCAGACTCCTTCCAGACATGTCTTTGAACCGATATGCTCCTACTTCCGCGATCGAATCGACCTGATAGGGGTCGTCCTAGTTAGGACCCAATTTTCCATCAGCCAGTTTCCTAGCAGCTGGGAGTACTTTCTTCAGGACCAACTCTCCTGGTGTGTAGCGGCGCAGCTGAACACGTTGATTATACGACTTAGCAAGCTGTTGCTGATACCGTGCCATGGATGCAAGGGCACGGTCTCTTCGTTCTTCAATCAGAATCAAATCCAAGGCCAGCATCATGTCATTTTGGCCCATATCAAAAACTTTCGATTTCAAGGTTGGGAGGCTGATCTCCAGGGGTATGATTGCCTGGGTTCCAAAGCATAAAGCAAACGGCGTTTCCTCAGTGGATCGCCTTGGCGTAGTTCGATGAGCCTACAACACACTCGGTAATTCTTCGACCCATTTGCCTTTAGCTTTCTCCAGCCTCTTCTTGATGCCATCCAAGATGGATTTATTAGAGGCTTTAGCTTGACCATTGCTTTGTGGGTAAGCCGGCGTGGAAAAGTAAGGCCGAATACCATACTTGCTGCACAGCTCTCGGTAGACGCCACAATCAAACTGGGTGCCGTTGTCTGAGATAAGTGCCCTTGGAATGCCGAATCGTGTTATAGTATTTCTCCATACAAAGCGCTTAACATCAGCATCTCGAATGTGCGTTAATATCTCTGCTTCGACCCATTTTGTGAAGTAATCTGTTGCGACAATCAAGTATCGCTTGTTCCCTGGGGCCCTCGGCAATGGTCCGACAATATCAAGTCCCCACTGGGCGAACGACCAGGGACTGGTGATAGAGCTTAACTCTTCAGCAGGCAAATGGGTTAAGGGGGAGAACTTCTGGCATTGTTCACATTTTTTCACATAACATTCGGTATTTGCTCTCATTGTCGGCCAATAATACCCCTGTGTTACAGCTCGATGAGGCAAAGAGCGCCCGCCAGAATGTGTGCCACAACTGCCTTCATGTATTTCAGTCAGAAGCTCTTCAACTTTGTCCGGGTGCACGCATTCCAGGTATGGACCAGAAAGGGATTTTTTATAAAGCTTTCCTTGCGGATTTAAGTAGTATCGCAGGGCTTTGTTTCGCAGCTTGTGTGCTTCTTTCTTGTCCGTTGGGAGCTGTTCAGAAGACAAGAATGTAGCAATAGGGTCCATCCAACTCGGTCCTGACTCTATGACATTGACCTGGACTTCCTTCGAAGGGCCAATGCTCGGCTCTGGGATGAAACCAACTTCGATGGTCTGTTTAATCTCTGAGTTAATGGCGGAGGCTAGGTAAGCCAGGGCATCTGCATGTGTGTTCTAATCTCGTGTTATTTGATTCAGTTCATGATGATGGTCAAATTTTGCCAACAAGGAGTTAGCCATTTTCATGTAAGCTGCCATACAGTCATTTTTGGCCGCATACTCCCCCTTTGCATGCTGTTTTGGCCTAGTTGTCAACTACAAAAACCTTTGTTTTTAAGTGTTAAAAATGTTGGTTTGAGTCCTTTTTGGAGTTAAAGGTGGTCCATCATCTTTCATTGCTTATTTGCTAGCCTTTTGGGCCATCATTTAAAGCTTTTGAAACTATCTCTTTTTAGCCCTTTAACCACTGAATTCCAGAGGAATTTCAGTGGTGGAAAGGTGGTTTTGAGGTCCAAAATAGGAGGGGGTGGTCCCCTCTCTTATTATCTTGTTTGCATGTGTTGATGGCCTACCAAATGAGCATGTGTTTCTACATTTTTGAAGCTTAGTTCAAGTATGTTTTTGTGACTTTTTTGACCTACTTTAACTCTATTTTTGGTTGATTAAGTCACTTGAGGCTTACCTTGCATGGTTGTAGTGTAAATGGCCTTGACTAGCTTTGAGTTTTGGGGCCCTTAACATGTTGTGTATGTGATGAATGCACGTTTTGGCATCATTTAGCATGTAATTTCAGTGTATATAGTGTAGCCACACTCTCACATATTTCACTCTTTCATAGCTTTTGAGAGTTGTGCTTTATGCCTTGTTTATGAGCCAATACATGAGCATGAGTTTCTTGCTTTTCGTGCTACTATCTTAGCATGTTTTGACCTCTAATTTGGCATGATTAAGCTCTGTCCAAAGCTGATTTGGTTATTTAGGCTATGTATTATATGCCTCTTGTGTAATGCTCTTTACTAGCCCTGATGTTTTTGACCCTCAACATGTTATGCTTGTATTGCTTGCATGCTTCAAGGTCTTTAGCATGCCATTTCAGCACTGAATTTCTGCCACCTCCCTTATTTCTTCACTTTTCCTTTTGCTTTGAGGGTGTGTTGGCCTTAAGGTTGTGTTTAAACATGAGTTAGAGTTCATGCTCAAATGGCTTTAACCCTATTTTAAGGATTCCTCCTAGTCAAGGGCATGCTCCCTTTCTCATGTTTTAAACCCTACTTTGGTTTACCTCCTTTCCTTAGAGGACTTGCACATTGGACTTAACCAATTAATGAATGGCTTGGTAAGTTAAAATGTGTAAACAAGAATTGAGCAAAGTAAAACATATGAAAGATAAGCATGTTGTTTGCATTGCATTGTGTTTGGATCGGACGCTAATCCAAACACAAGAAATGTGGGACGTTTCATACTCAAAGTGATGAAACGTGTCACATTTCTTGGTCGCCAACCCCCTTGATCATGCATGATAGGGGTGGAGGCTCTTTGTGTATTTTGTGTGCATTTACTAAGCTTGTGCAAGCTTGGTTTTCGGGCCATCATGCATTGAGATGCTTGGTTGGTGGCTCGAGAGCCGAGTGCCACTCTCCTTTGAGCTTGAGACATGATGAGGAGTGTGGCAATGCATACATATTCTTGCAAATACATTGTTGTGCCTCTGTTGTCCTCTGTTGCAGCAAAACCAGAAGTCTGGAACAGCAGGTGGCCGACCGGCCAGTTCAAGTAGCCGATTGGCCACTTTCACTAGCCGACCAGCCAGTTAAGGTGGCCGGCCGCCACTTTTTGTGGCCAACCGGCCACCAGTCCAATTTTGTGTAGAAAATGTTCTGTTTTGGAGCAAAAGCAGTGTGGAGGTTGGTTCGATGTTCAGAAACCGAGGCAAGTGCAAATAGAGGCAATTGACGGCAAAGCAATGAATTTTCGGGATGACGCCAACCGAGCATGCATGTCTCCCTCGCCCGCGAGGCCATTTCATAGCTTATGATTAGTTTGTGTAATTAATCATTCAATTTTTTTTGTAATATTCTAGTTAGCTTAGCATGGATATTTATTTCAATTCGGATTGTAATAATTAATTAGCTAGAATAGTTGATTAGTTGGTTTGTAATAAGTAGCTTAGCTTAGCATAGCTTAGCTTATTTATGCGGACCTTCCTTCGAGAGGGAGTAATGTTGTAATAAGGGTGTGTGCGTGTGTGCATGTCTTCCAATCCCACGTCTTTCTCCCTTTTATTTAACTGCTTTCGATGGTTAGATTAGGGCACGTTTTGATTAGCATACCTTATGGTTGCATGTTTGCATCATTCATTCGTATTGCATGCACCGGGCTCGGCTCATCATTCAAACTGCATTGTATTTCAATATATTTACTCGAATACGTGTTTCAAAGCCTGTTATCAAGTGTTGCATACATATGCCATCACAGATAGTCGAGCCTATTTAGTTGCATTTTTGCATGCGTTGCATTAGGCATCTTGTATACCTAGGATCATGCATGATTTCTAACTAGTTTTTCTATTTTGGCTCGGAGTACACTGTAAGTGTTTACGCTTTAGCATCCTCGCATGAGTGTGAGTGTTGCCATGACAGCATGCTTGCTATGAGGCTATTTGCTTAAGTGATTAACTGCATGAGTGCCTGTGGATGGAGGCTTTGTTGCCTGAATTGGAACAATTCATCAAATGTGAGTTTTAGCCCACTTTGCGAAGTGGCAAAACCATGTTTTAAAGCCCACTTGAGGGTGGCAAATCCATGGTTTAGCCTACTTGCGAGTAGCACTTTCAAACCATTTTCAAAAACAAACATAAGTTGTTTTGTTCTAATTCTCGTGATTGAGTCTATACTTGTATGCTGTGCGCATCGCATAGTAAGTTAGCTAATAATCGGAATAAGAACACATGTGTTTATAAAACAACATATCGTGCTTAGTAGAGGCCGATCTTTGATCGGGCGAGCGGGGTGCTCATTTCAGGACCTTCCCCTCTCGTACCCAAGTGCTTAAGCTGAGGTAACTTTGGTGATGACGGACACGCGACCTTTGGCACGAGTAAGGGTTTTCTAAATTTTTCAAAAATAAAATATTTAGGTGGCGACTCTGTAATCTGGAAAAGCAGTCCAGTTTTGGCATTATTTGATTTAAAATCTGATTTTCCAAAACGATTTGTCGGATTGGACTCTTTGGTGTTTATCAGTCTCACATTGCACTTTGTGAGATTAGATTCAGAACCGTGATAGGAGTCCGAACTGTAGGACAACCAATTCGATGCTCTCCGAAAAGGGGACGCGAAGAAAGTCGGGTGTTATAGTTTCTGGCGACTCTACTGGGGATTTAGAGAACTTGACTCGAAACTCATGATATGTTGTTTTGTTTACACTTATGTGTTTCTTTGCATTGCATTTGCATTGGTGCGCCTAAGTCACAGTGTTTTCCATCTGCTATTCTTGAGCGGTTTGCCGGAGGCTTGCTTGGAAAAGCGTGCCATAAGGCTGACCGGTTGTGGGCTCTGCCACGATGGGAACACAAACCTTGGATCTGGATCACCGCCGTATCGTTTGATCTTCCTTCTACTTCTCGGTGTTAGGAGCGAGAGGTATATTAGGTGGTTTTGCTGAGGCACCTTTTTTGACCATTCGACCTAGTGCATATCGGAAGCCTTAGAGACTGTTCCAAATTAGGACAGGTTGCTTACCCGAATGCAGGATTGTATGAAACCGCATGCGTACGTAGTGAACCTCTAGTTCCTGACGAAATTAGGACAGGGAAACCCTACCCCATGATAGGGGTGTTTTGGCTCTCACTTACTTGATATGTGCTGTTAGGGTGCGTCTCTACAGGAATGTATGTATCAGTTGCAAGTCTCAGTATCAGTTTGAGGATATTAGTTTTCAGACAGAATTTTGGGGCAGAATTCAGTAGAGAGCACAGTCATTCAGCTATGCTCATATTTGTTTTGGTGAAACCAAGCTGAGATGCTGTCTGTTTTCTCTTTTGCAAGGTAGTCCTGAAACCATAGCTTCAGAAGGCTCCAATATCCCCCGGGTACCCCAGGTACTCTAGATTTGTATCCATAGACTTTGTCAGGTCGGAATTGGTTCAGAAGCAACTTGTGTTTACCTTACTCCCTCCGGTTACAAGACGAAGGAGGTTCAGGCAGAATTCACCAGTGCAATGTTTACAGCAGTCACCCCTCAGTTCACCCGGGTCTAGTCTGGTCTGGGAACAGTTGTCTGCATTCAGCTCAGCACAAGATTAATCACCCATTCCCATGGCTCAATATCCCCCAGCCAGTGTAGAAGAGCAGATATAGCACCTGCAACAGACAATTGAGGCACTGCAGCAGGACGCAATCTGTCAGGCTGAAGTCACAGCTCGTCAGGCCGAAGTGACAACCTGACTACAACAACAACAGCCACAGCCGGTTGTGACTACTACATCTCATGCACCTCCCACGGGTAACCCGACACCTGGAGCCACTGCCCATACTGCTAATGTCCAAGAGACTCAGGGAAATCCAGCGGAGCCAATCCTAGAATAGGCCTTTAAAGCTCCTGTCTATCAAGCCTAAGCTCCATTTGAATTTGAGGTTGACTCAACTGCTCTCAGGGTCAATAAACTAGAGAAGTTATTCAAACGAGCACAAGGAGTGAACTCCATCCCGGATTTAGAGGACGGGTATACTGAATCTACAGTAACCTTACCAGAGTGGTTTAAAATGCCGCATATCGACCGCTTCGATGGCTCTGGAGATCCAATGGTGTACCTCCACCTGTTTTCTGATATCCTGAGGCCAATGGGTCTAACCTAAGCCCAGAAGTTGTCTCTCTTCGGCCGAACCATGTCTGGGATAGCCGCAATCTGGTATGTGAAATTGGAGGACTCTATGAAACAGAACTGGGAAGAGACGGCTGGGGCCTTTATTGCTCAATACTCCTACAACACACAGATTGAGGTCATAACTCGTGATCTCGAAGTCACCCACCAAGAGCTAAAGGAGGATTTTTCAGATTTCGTGATGAGATAGAGAGCAAAAGCCTCGATGGTGACTACAAGGCCTTCTGACAAAGATCAGATCAGGATGATTGTTCGGAATCTGCATGGCAAGTTGCTGCAGAAGATGATCGTTTTATCACTGTTTTCCTTTCCAGACCTTCATGGAATGGGGGTTCAAATCGAGGATGCCATCAGACAAGGGATTGTAGAAGATAATTAGCCTTTGAAGAAGAATGTTGTTCGTAGTTCCAATGCTACTACTGATGGTAGCACAGCTGCGAAATGCTCAGAAGTAGACACTATCACCACTTCCCTCAATGGCCAAAAACCAACTACTTCAACTCGGCCCCAAGCCCGAAATTTCCATCCTCTTTACATGAGTCTCTCTTAAGCTTTGAAAATGCTGCGAGAAGAAGGGCACCTAGAGCTCCTAGAACCTCAACCCCTTCTAAATCCTCTTCCACCAAGATATGACCCAGCTAAATACTGTGCCTATCATCAACAGCACGGTCATGATACGAACTGTTGCATCCGCCTCCGTCATAAGATTCAGGATCTTATTGACGAAGAGACCATAGCTCCACCAAAAGGACCTCAAGCCACTACTGACCTGTCACCTCCACATCTCAATTTAATCCATACAATGCCATTTGGCTACAACCCGAGCATATACATCACCCCGGCCCATCTACCAAACCCTGAGGTGTTCATTCTAGAAAGCACGAACTTATGCATAATGGATGCAGCTGAACCCCAATTATGTCAAACCCGTGAACCCACTACTTCTGCGCTAATGAGATTGATTGAAGATCTTCGGAGAACTGTGGCAGATTTGGCCTTCGGGATATTGGCACCGTCATCGACCATATCACATGCCAGAAATTTCACGCCAAAAGGCTCCCCAATCTTAGGACGGGCTGCATTGGAAGAAGGCCAATCCCTTGGAAAAGTGGAGGCAAATGGCAAGAATAAGGTCGGGGCAGACATTTGTCCCTTTGAGCATCTTCAGTGGGCTGTTGAGGCTTTGAAGGCTGAAAGACTGAACAGACAGCAAGTGCTCGCAGTTGTTGCAAAAACTGTGGATGACGCTTTTGCCACTCAGGATGAGAGCACTCTGAATCAAGGGGCAAGCCAGAAGAAGGGATGTCGTACCAGAAACGCCCCTTTCAGCTCCAATCCTACACTCGGAAGAGATCATCAAACCCAATCAGCACCTGCCAATCCTTTCGCTAGCACATCCAACCTGACCACCTTACAACCAGCAAAATATCCACCCTGGGGTCAGAGGACTTTTACCTCGCTCTATATGTCTCTATCAGCGACCTGGAAGGTCCTGATCAAAAAGGGGCATCTGAAGCCCCTGGAACCACGCCCACTGCCAAATAACCTCCCTCCCTCACATAACCTGGCCAAATATTGTGCCTTTCATCAACAAACCGGTCATGACACTGACCTTTGTTTTCGTCTGTGCTACGAAATACAAGATCTGATTGACAACAGGTTCATCACCGTACCAGGTCCTGCAAAGTCTATCGGCACTGGATCAGTGAACTTGGGGCATAATGTGACCATTTGATCAGGGAATGAAACACCTGCTGGTAGCGCTCAGTTTACTCCAGATGTGGGGATGGCATGCACTGTTTTGGGCAATGTGCAAATGTTGTTTATTGTACTTTCTGACTTGTGTGTTGGGTCAGTCTTGTTGTGTTGTATTGAGTTAGCCTTTTTGTACTGAGTCACCTGAGTCTGTCTCGTTGTGTCGAGTCAGTCTTGTTATGTTGTAGTCAGGTGATTTCAGGGGTGTTACCTCGGACATCACTTTCTTGTTTTGTGTTTGCCTTTTACACTTTTTCTTTTGAGTCTGTTTCTGCCATGAAGCCAGTTGTGCCAGAAGATCTGAATAAAATGGCAGAGATTTTCACCTACTTTTCTATGCCTTGAAATCATTGCATTGACCTAAGTTTTTCAAAACTTTTTCTAACACTGTGATGAAAACAAAAAGGGAGGAATTCATTGGGATTTTCAAAAATTTGATCAACTGAGAGAAAGAGAGGCATGCTAAGCCCTTAATGAATGAGATCATGTTTGTTAATGTGAGTACTGAGAAGGATCCTAGCTTAATCCAGATTGGTTCTACATTGTCTTCAACGAGAGCGATTAGTCGCTTTCTTAAAAGATTTCAAAAAATGTTTTGCGTAGTTTTGCGAAGACTTGTGTGGAATCGCTCTTGAGATTGTGCAGCATAGGATCACTTTCAGCCTTGAGACTTGACCCCCTTTGCTTTCAAACCTTGAACCTTAATTCAAAATGTTCAAGCAAACAATCACAATATGAGGCTTGCATGGCCGAATCAGAAGTAACCCTTGAACTAGGGGCAAGAAGGGCAGATCAAGAAGGTCAGATGTCATCAAAGGAAGCTTGCAAAGCTAGATCAGAAACAGCCCTTGAACTAGGGGAAAAAATGTTAGATGTGCTCGAAGATTCAAAAATATGGGTCATTTCGCGCCAACCAATGAAAACAGGCAAGAAAGCCAAATTCCAGCAGTTGGAAGAAGAAAGTTTATTGTTGAAGGACAACCAAGTTCCTATCCATAACACTAGGGGCAACTTCAGCCCCCATTGGATGGACTTCTATATCATCAGTGAATGACAACCATTCTCCTAGATTCAGATGGCTTTGAGATCTCAAACCAGTCAACATGGATAAATTACACTTTTCTATCCTTGAGAGGCTCGCTGGGCCGAAAACCCAGAAGGGCGACCCAGGCAAAAGTTAGAGCAAGGAAAAAAAAAGAAAAAGAACGAAAAAGAAAAAAAAAAAGAGAGAAAAGAAACGAAAAAAATGAAGAAAAAAAAAGAAGAAAAGAAAAAAAGAAATGAAAAGAAAAGAAAAGAAAAACATAGCTTGCAAGGTTGAAAACCCGGAAGGGCAGCCTTGGCAAAAGTTAGGGCGTAAAAGGAGAGTGTCAACACTCGAGTGAACCTCAGCCCGAAACTACGTCAGGCCTGATTCCCATCTTTGGGATACGTAGGCAACTTCATCGTGAAGTTTGGCCCCAATCATTTTTAGCCTGCTTGGCTCATCCATGTTGATTGGTTTATCCTTGTTCAACTCGGCTATCCTATCCATGTGCAAATTGGCTTGTCTTCGTTCAAAGTTGATTGTCTTACTCTGTTAGAAGATTTAACTGCAAGACAATTCGAGTTCAGATATGAGGAGGTGCTTCTCAAGAGTAGATTCTATGTTGGTCGAGCAGTGGCCATTTACAAAAATAATTTTTGAGAATTTTTAATGAAGTTGACTAATTTTCTCGAAAATTATTCCATTTTTCCAAAACTGGACTATGTCTTGGACCCAAAGAAAGGAAAATTTTCAGTGCTCACAACCTGACTTGCATGATTTCAAATCAAAAAATCGAATAAGTAGGTTAATCTAACTCTCATGTTGGTCAAAATTGTTTTAGTAGAAAGCCAAAAACAAAAAATGGTCAAAACGATGAACTAGGGGCACAGTTAAGTCAGGTTTTCTGTCTTTTCCCCGTTGTCAGCATACTTGCCAGAAAGGGCACCATACTTGCCGGAAAGGGTACCATATTCGCCAGAAAGGGCAGCGTATTCGCCAGAAAGGACATAATTGAAGCTAATAACAGAGGCAAGAAGACTTTCTCATCCTCCAAGCAGCGAGGTATTAAGCCAAGTGCGAAGCATGAACTGGAAATGGAGCTAGATGTTCGACCCCCTCATCTGGACATGTCTGATCACATCCAAACTAGCCAAGGGCATCGTCAACCGATGTCAGTTGCGGATCTGCTGCACACCCAGTCGTAGCGCAACCCCTCTGTGGGAGAGCTCACTAGTTGTGAGTAGAAGAATAAGAATCTAGTAGAATACTAGGGGCAAGAGCCCATTCTCGCTTATCCATCAACCACCTAGGGGAGGGACAAAACATAAGAGAGATTAAAGAATAGAGAGATGTGCGTTGAGAGGAAAAAGTGAGAAAATGGCTTTTTTTAGAAAACTAGAGATTGAGTGCCATAGTGATGTGAGGATCACAAATGAGAAAGGGTGGGAAACAATACCCAAAGAAACTGGCTCCTCGTAAACTGAGAGGTCTCTTGCCATTGGAACACAACTGAGTGTTGTGTGTGTGTTTTTGTTTGTCTCGATTCTTGTTTTGAGTCATTTCGAGTGTCAACAGATGTGTTTAGGTTGTTTTACCTTTGTTTTCCTTTGTTGAGTCGTTTTGACTGTGGTCAGTCATAGGCTCAATACTCGGTCAAGAACTCATTTCTCAATTTCAATAAATCGTTTTGTGCTCAGAGTGCTGTGCCATTCTCCACATTTGTGCAAAACAGGATTTGTTCTTTCATAAAACTGTAGGGTTCAACCCAGGTCATTATGAGAACAACTGAACAAGGACCTAATTGAAGCTATATAGGTTTCAGACTGCAAAGCAAAAGAAAAGAGGGAAAATTTGGAGCATCTGAGTTTATTTCAACTTCAGAAATTTCCGAGATTGCATTCCGGATGTACCTCCTCAGGTCTTGTCAATGCTCCGAAGTATGAGTGTGCCTATACCTCAAGCTCAAGTTCAAGTCTGCTTCAAGCCAGAATGGCAATCAAAGTGCTCACCCTGAGTACCATTTCCTGCCAGAGGCTTCTTGGATGTGTTCGCAATGAGTTCCTAGGAGACCAACTGCGACGGTGGAAACTAGAGTTCGAATGGCCCGATGCCTAGAACGCAAAGGCTTGGAATTTTCGAGACTAAAGTCTGGTTTAAATACCCAGGGGTGTATTCTCAGCTTGAAATCTGTATGGTAGCCCCATAGATTGAGATAGCATGTATGCGCCTCAATTCTGGATACTGAACCAACCTAGTCTGTCACCCCATTGGAGAATAGGGAAAGTTGTGAATATGATCAAGAAGACAAGCGGCATCCGTGGCTTCTACATACAGATGTCACTTCTTGTTAGTATTTCAGGACCTTTGTATTGTGTGTTGAAGGTAAGAGTTCGAAGAATACAAGGTAAGAGTTCGAAGAACACAGGGGGGGAGATCCCCGTCAGAGTAGAGTGGTTCATCGCCACTCACCCCATGAGGTGCTTTTTAAAGCGCCGCTTTGTTTGTTTATTGCATTTCTCTAAATATCATGCACTACATTGCTTGTAACATGTATCATATCATCGCACTTATTGCATTTATTTGCATCTTGTGTTATCTTGTACCATTCATCCTTTTACACTGAGTAGCGTTTAGGATCGTTGTCCTCCTGGACTTTCTCATGTTGCGTCGAGTGCGCTCCTGACTGGTTTGTTTTTGAACCTCTTCTCACGATTTCAGCATGGTTAGAGTGTCCCTTTCCTTACACAATTTTAGCGTGTTTGGAATTTATCTCGGGTTACGTCGAGCGCGCTCCTGAGTGGTTGTTTTCGAACCTCTTCTCACAATTTTAGCGTGGTTATAGTGTCCCTTTCCTCACACGATTTCAACGTGTTTGGAATTTATCTCAAGTTGCGTTGAGCGCGCCCCTAAGCGGCTGTTTTTGGACCTCTTCTCATGATTTCAGCGTGGTTAGAGTGTTCTTTTTCTCACACGATTTCAGCGTATTTGGAATTTATCTCAAGTTGCGTCGAGCGCACCCCTGAGCAGTTGTTTTTGGACCTCTTCTCACGATTTCAGCGCGGTTAGAGTGTTCCTTTCCTCACATGATTTCAGCGTGTTTGGAAGTTATTTTAGGTTGCATCGAGCGCGCCCCTGAGCGGTTGTTCTCGAACCTCTTCTCACGATTTCAGCGTGGTTAGAGTCTTCCTTTCCTCACACGATTTCAGCATGTTTGAAAGTTATCTCATGTTGCATCGAGCGCGCTCCTGATTGGTTTTCCTTTGGACCTCTTCTCACGATTTCAGCGTGGTTAGAGTGTTCATTTCCTCACACGATTTCGGCATGTTTGGATGTTATCTTAGGTTGCGTTGAGCGCACCCCTGAGCGGTTGTTTTCGGACTTTTTCTCATGATTTCAGCGTGGTTAGAGTGTTTCTTTCCTCACACGATTTCAGCGTGTTTGGAATTTATCTCAAGTTGCGTCGAGCACGCCCCTGAGTAGTTGTTTTTGGATCTCTTCTCATGATTTTAGCGTGGTTAGAGTGTTTCTTTCCTCACACAATTTCAGCGTGTTTGGAAGTTATCTCAGGTTGCGTTGAGCGTGCCTCTGAGCGGTTGTTTTCGGACCTCTTCTCACGATTTCAACGTGGTTAGAGTTTTCTTTTCCTCACACAATTTCAGCGTGTTTGGAATTTATCTCAGTACGCGTCGAGCGCGCTCCTGATTTTCAAACCTCTTCTCACGATTTCAGCGTGGTTAGAGTGTCTCTTTCCTCACACGATTTCAGCGTGTTTGGAATCTTTTCTTCCTCCTCTCATAATTTCAGCATGGTTGGAGTATGTCACCCTTTTGCATCTACTGCACTACCTGGTACATCCATTACATCATATCTGTTTTATCGCCTGCATTGTTTTGTCATACTGTCATTTCCATGTTAAGCTTAGTTTGGCATGTGCTCATACATTTCCTTCGTTGAAGCATGGTTCTGTATTAATGTGTACGCGCCTGTTCCACTAAGAGAATTGTGGTCTGAGGGTGTCGGCACCATTTATGTGTTAGACGTGGTTTGTTTTGTGTTTATACATTTTCTAGGTAGAAATGTGGTTCGGTTGCGCGCCTTATTCACTGCATCCATTGCATGGCACTTTGTTTCGTTGCATTAGCATTTAGGATCACGATCTTTCCTCAGCAGATCATTCCTCGCTTATATCATGCCACCCAATTACTTGTATTCTTTCTACGAAACACATAGTTCTGCATGTGCATGCACCTATTCCACTAAAAGAATTGTGGTTTGAGGGCTCCGGCACCTTTTCTATGTTAAACGTAGTTTGATGTTGCATCTCCATCCCTTTATGATATTTGTGTGGTTTTGCATTGCTTGTGGTTTGATTATTTCATTGCATTGTATATCATTTACACTGTTTTGTTATATTATGTATCATTTTGCATCCTGCCCCTGAACTACACTGGTTTGATTCCTTGTAAAGGGATACGTAGGCAGCCTGCGGGCGCAACCATTTGTTACTGCATCTGTATGTTGCTTATTTGTTTAAGTCTTCGGCCTTGTCAAAAATGGGTCGTCTCTGGGCTTTGACATTCACTCCCGTCATTTCGTGACTTTCGAGTTCTGTCATAGAGGGGGCAACTGTAGAAACCCCATTTTTGACTGACCTTAAGACTTAGACGTCATCGCTTGTGCGCGCGATGATTGTGCATGTTTGCGCTCGTTTATGAGTGTCCGAAGTTCTCGGCTGAGCGCCTTGTCTTTGGGCCTCTAAACACTCAGTGTTTTTGTCACGACCCTAAACCCGCCTCTATGGGTTTAGTACCGTAACCGGCCAGTAATCCGAGATTACCGAAGGCCTGCTTAACAGTAGAACAGTAATACAGAGTACAGGGGCTGGCGGAAGCCAAAACAGTAATTAAACGTTGTCCAATGAGCTGTGACAGTCTGTATGCAAAAAGACTTTTCATACATATATGCAGTCAGTATCAAACAGTATGCATAATATTTACAATCATTCAGGACAGGGACTTAATCCCTATTTAAACAGTACAGTTCAAAAACATTCAGTATATACAGTACTACAGGACAGAGACAGTTGGGTGAAACTGAGACACCCCAAAAGCAGCCTAAGCTGGATCACACTTGGAACCTCGCAGTGAGGCACAATGGTTGGCTGACAAAACAAGAGCTTGCCTGACGCCCCTAGCAACGGTCCGGTGCTTGAACACCTACATATATATATGAGCAGTGAGCTAAAGCCCAGTGAATAACATATGCGTAAAGAGGTTAAGAATGAATGTCCTTTCAGTATTGAAAACAGTCCTTTAAACAATATATCAGTCATTCAGTTTGTGGCTCATATCTCATGCCATAACAGTTGTTCAGAAACTATAATAGTCATATATGGTACATCCAATAACAAAACAGTACAGTAGGTCTTAACAGACCGAACAGTCAGTTGATGGCCATCATATCAGTAAATAGTAGTGGTTCCAACATGGGAACCGACAGAAATCTCTGTGACAGTAGCAGTACAGTTCAGTAACAGTAAATTGCCATGGATGCCACGAATACAGTTCACAAATAGGACATCATTCATTTAGTAAACAATATCATTTCGGAAAATAGTACAGTATAATTGTTCAGAAGATAATCATCATTGAATATATCTTTACAACATTGTTACTCACAGAGTTCTGGGCTACAAAAAGCTAGTGCGCGTCTCCAGATACCAACCCTACACAGTTACAGAGTGAACACGCACACTAAGCTACACAGTTGGGAAATAATAACTTAACCCCTAATTTGCCTCAGTGTGGTTCTACATCAATATCCTCATTAAGATGCCTTAAACTAGGCCTAGGAATGCCTAGGATGAAATGAGGATGCAAAGATGCACTTTAAAAACATTTTCAGAATTTTCAGAAAAATAGAGGTCCCGCTCGAGTGTGACTATATCCGCTCGAGCGGACACGCAACAAAAGGGTTACGCTCGAGCGTATATTTTACCGCTCGAGCGTATTGTAAAACAGTCAAAAGTGCTGGATGTGTGGAAATCACGCTCGATAGGCGCTCGACACCCGCTCGAGCGTGAGACATAAGATCCCGCTCGAGCATCCAATACCCCGCTTGAGCAGACTGCAAACACAACTAAAGTGCTGGATGCACGAATTTCACGCTCGAGCGCCAGTCACCCCGCTCGAGCGTGAGTCCAAAATCTAGAATTTCCAGATTTGAACCTCAAGCTCAAAATCAAGTTTCAATGTATCAAATTCGATCCTTTTGGGCTAATTTTCTGGAAAACACTTCAAAACTCGTAATGTGACATGTTTCAAAGATCAATTTGAGAAATCAAAGCCCAAAGGTAGTTCAATTAAACCCAATTTCAATCCAAAGTTCAAGAACATGATGAACAATGCCAATTCAACACATGCATGGGTTCCTTGGAACTCCAATGTTTTAAAACAAGGTCAAATGCAAGATTTAACTTCAAAACATGGTGAGTTCATGGATCAATACCCAAAATATGAACATGCATGCAACAATTCTCATGAAACAACTTCAAAACTACAACATAAGAGCATGCATGCATGATCTAGCTCTCAATTCAACATTTAGAACCAATTCTAGACTTTAACTCACTAAATTTCCATGATCCATGAAGATATAACTTAGATACATAAACCAAGGGATAGAATCTCTACCTTAGGTCTCCAATCACAAGTCTAGAGGCTCAATTATGCAAGAACTCCTTCAATCCTCTTAATTCTTCAAGTCTCCAAGCAAATATGAGATGAAATCAAACTCTCCCTTATCTATCTCTCTCTAGTCGGCTATAACAAGGAATTGGCTGATGAAATGTTGTGTCTAAGGATATAATTCAAGCCTCAAATATGGTATGAAGTGGGCCACTAAGTGGCACTAATGTAAATAAGGCCAACTCTTGCAATTTAACTTAATTTAATCTAATTTAATCATACCAAATCACTTTTCCAATCAACATATCATAAAATCATATAAATTCTAATGATCATAAAACATTAATCAATTTCTGATTCGGCCGCCGATAAGGCCTTCAATTCACAATTTAAACACAGAACATGAACAGATAATTTGCCAGTCAAACAGATAGAAATGCAAGTAAACTCATATACTCAATCAATCAGTTTAGACTTTCAGTCAATCAGTCAATTAACATGCTTAGTCTCAGTTTAGCAGTAAACAGTGGTGAGAGTTGTCACAGTTTTGGCCTTGTTTTGGGCCAAACCTTGTTGCCTCTTACCTGGAGGGGAGAAGGGCCCTGCCGGCCACTTTTGGCTATTGCCGGCCACTTTTCCTTCTTGCCAGCCACTTGAAGTGGTCAGTTGGGTAGGGGAGGTGGCTGGCAGGCCACCTAAAGTGGCCGACGGCCAATTTTCTCATTTTTTAGATATTTTCAAATCTTTTGGGCTAGCTGTTGGTCACTGACCTCATCCTCTATACACGTGTATGGAGGGATGAAGCAAGCTTTTTGCTTGCTTTCTCTATATAAGGGGAGGTCCCTCCCCCTTTAGAGAGGTTCAGAAAATTTTAGAGACAAAATTTCACTCTCTCTCTCTCTATATATTGCTTGAAAGTGAGTTTTCTTTGCAATTTTGCATATAACCTCCTTAGCCAAACATCACTACCTTGTTGCTGAGGCACTTGAAGGCCTTGTTTGGGCTCAAAAAGCTAGTTTTAGCTCTGAGAAGTTGCCTTTTAGCTGCTGTGCTTCAAGGTAAGGTTTTACCCATTTTAAGCTTGTTTTTGTACACTACTTTGGGCCACCTTTGCATGCTGTTTTGGCCTAGTTGTCAATTGTAAAAACCTCCATTTTTAAGTGTTAAAAATGTTGGTTTGAGTCCTTTTTGGAGTTAAGGGTGGTCCACCCTCTTTCACCCTCTTTCATTGCTTATTTGCTAGCCTTTTGGGCCATCCTTTAAAGCTTTTGAAACTATCTCTTTTTAGCCCTTTAACCACTGAATTCTAGAGGAATTTTAGTGGTAGAAAGATGGTTTTGAGGTCCAAAATAGGAGGGGGTGGTCCCCTCTCCTCTTGTCTTGTTTGTATGTGTTGATGGCCTACCAAATGAGCATGTGTTTCTACCTTTTTGAAGCTTAGTTCAAGCATGTTTTTGTGACTTTTTTGACCTACTTTAACTCTGTTTTTGGTTGATTAAGTCACTTGTTGCTTGCTTCTTACACTTGCAGTGTAATCTTGCTTACTAGCTTAACATGCTTAATGAATTGGCCTATCGTTTCAGCTTGTGTTAGCTCTATCTCAGCATATTTTTTTTCATGTTTTAGCATGTTTTAACTCTGTTTTGAGTGGTCTTGGTCCTTTGAGGCTTGCCTTGCATGGTTGTAGTGTAAATTGCCTTGACTAGCTTTGAGTTTTGGGGCCCTTAACATGTTGTGTACGTGATTAATGCACATTTTGGCATCATTTAGCATGTAATTTTAGTGTATATAGTGTAGCCACACTCTCACATATTTCACTCTTTCATAGCTTTTGAGAGTTGTGCTTTATGCCTTGTTTATGAGCTAATACATGAGCATGAGTTTCTTGTTTTTTGTGCTACCATCTTAGCATGTTTTGACCTCTGATTTGGCATGATTGAGCTCTGTCCAAAGCTGATTTGGTTATTTAGGCTATGTATTGTATGCCTCTTGTGTAATGCTCTTTACTAGCCCTGATGTTTTTGACCCTCAACATGTTATGCTTGTATTGCTTGCATGCTTTAAGGTCTTTAGCATGCTATTTCAGCACTGAATTTCTGCCACCTCCCTCATTTCTTCACTTTTCCTTTTGCTTTGAGGGTGTGTTGGCCTTAATGTTGTGTTTAAACATGAGTTAGAGTTCATGCTCAAATGGCTTTAATCCTCTTTTGAGGATTCCTCCTAGTCAAGGGCATGCTTCTTTTCTTATGTTTTAAACCCTACTTTGGTTGACCTCTTTCCTTAGAGGACTTGCACATTGGACTTAACCAATTAATGATTGGCTTGGTAAGTTAAAATGTGTAAACAAGAATTGAGCAAAGTAAAACATGTGAAAGATAAGCATGTTGTTTGTATGTCATAGTGTTTGGATCAAACGTTAATCCAAACACAAGAAATATTGGACGTTTTATACTCAAAGTGATGAAACGTGTCACATTTCTTGATCGCCAACCCCCTTGATCATGTATGATAGGGGTGGAGGCTCTTTGTGTATTTCGTGTGCATTCACTAAGCTTGTGCAAGCTTGGTTTTCGAGCCATCATGCATTGAGGTGCTTGGTTGGTCGCTCGAGAGCCTAGTGCCACTCTCTTTTGAGCTTGAGACATGATGAGGAGTGTGGCAATGCATACATATCCTTGCAAATACATTGTTATGCCTCTGTTGTCCTCTGTTGTAGCAAAACCAGAAGTTTGGAACAGCAGGTGGCTGACCGGCCAATTCAAGTAGCCGACTGGCCACTTTCACTAGCTGACCGGCCAGTTAAGGTGGCCGGCAGCCACTTTTTGTGGCCGACCGGCCACTAGTCCAATTTTGTGCAAAAAATGTTCTGTTTTGGAGCAGAAGCAGTTTGGAGGTTGGTTCGATGTTCAGAAACCGAGGCAAGTGCAAACAGAGGCAATTGACCGCAAAGCAATAGATTTCTGGGACGACGCCAACCAAGCATGCATGTCTCCCTCGCCCGTGAGGCCATTTCATTGCTTATGATTAGTTTGTGTAATTAATCATTCAATTTGTTTTGTAATATTCTAGTTAGCTTATCATAGCTATTTATTTCAATTCGGATTGTAATAATTAATTAGCTAGAATAGTTGATTAGTTGGTTTGTAATAAGTAGCTTAGCTTATTTATTCGGACCCTCCTTCGAGAGGGCGTAATGTTGTAATAAGGGTGCGTGCGTGTGTGCATGTCTTCCAACCCTACGTCTTTCCCCCTTTTATTTAATTGCTTTCGATGGTTAGATTGGGGCACGTTTTGATTAGCATACCTTATGCTTGCATGTTTGCATCATTCATTCGTATTGTATGCACCTGGCTCGGCGCATCATTCAAACTGCATTGTATTTCAATACATTTACTTGCATACGTGTTTCAAAGCATGTTATCAAGTATTGCATACATGTGCCATCACAGATAGTTGAGCCTATTTAGTTGCATTTTTGCATGCGTTGCATTAGGCATCTTGTATACCTAGGATCATGCATGATTTCTAACTAGTTTTTCTGTTTTGGCTCGGAGTACACTGTAAGTGTTTATGCTTTAGCATCCTCGCATGAGTGTGAGTGTTGCCATGACAGCATGCTTGCTATGAGGCTATTTGCTTAAGTGATTAACTGCATGAGTGCCTGTGGATGGAGGCTTTGTTGCTTGAATTGGAACAATTCATCAAATGTGAGTTTTAGCCCACTTTGCGAAGTGGCAAAACCATGTTTTAAAGCCCACTTGAGGGTGGCAAATCCATGGTTTAGCCTACTTGCGAGTAGCACTTTCAAACTATTTTAAAAAACAAACATGAGTTGTTTTGTTCCAATTCTCGTGATTGAGTCTATACTTGTATGCTGTGCGCATTGCATAGTAAGTTAGCTAATAACCGGAATAAGAACACATGTGTTTATAAAACAATATATCATGCTTAGTAGAGGCCGATCTTTGATCGGGCGAGCGGGGGTGCTCATTTCAGGACCTTCCCCTCTCGTACCCAAGTGCTTGAGCTGAGGCAACTTTGGTGATGACGGACACGTGGCCTTTGGCACGAGTAGGGGTTTTCTAAATTTTTCAAAAATAAAATATTTAGGTGGCGACTCTGTAATCTGGAAAAGCAGTCCAGTTTTGGCATTATTTGATTTAAAATCTAATTTTCCAAAATGATTTGCCAGATTGGACTCTTTGGTGTTTATCAGTCTCACATTGCACTTTATGAGATTAGATTCAGAACCGTGATAGGAGTCTGAACTGTAGGACGACCAATTCGATGCTCTCCGAAAGGGGGGCGCGAAGAAAGTCGGGTGCTACAACAAGCAAAATCAGCTCGACAAGGAACTCCAAAGTTGGCGAGCAACGTCAGCTCGACAACTAGCTTCTTGGCGAGCAAAATCAGTTCGGCAAGGAATTCCAAAATTGGCGAGCAAAGTCAGCTCGCCAAGGAACTCCAAAGTTTGTGAGCAAGGTCAGCTCGACAACTTGCTTCTTCACAAGAAAAATGAGCTCGGCAAGGAACTTTAAGGTCGGCGAGCAAACGTTAGCTCGACAACTTGCTTCTTGGAGAACAAAAATTAACTCGGCAAGGACCTCCAAAGGAGGCAAGCAAGGTCAGCTCGGCGACTTGCTTCTTAGCGAGCAAAATTAGCTTGACAAGGAACTTTAAGGTCGGCAAGCAAAGGTTAGCTTGGTGACTTACTTTTTGGCGAGCAAAATCAGCTTGGCAAGGAACTCCAAAGTCGGTGAGCAAAGGTCAGCTCAGCCATTTGCTTCTTAGCGAGCAAAAATCTGCTCGATAAGGAACTCTAAAGTGGGCGAGCAAGGTCAGCTTGACAACTTGCTTCTTGGCGAGCAAAACCAGCTCAGCAAGGAACTTCAAGGTTGGCGAGCAAGGTCAGCTCGGCCGCTTGCTTCTTGGCAAGCAAAAATCTTCTCGGCAAGAAACTTCAATGTCGGTGAGCAAGGTCAGCTCGGCAACTTGCTTCTTGGCGAGCAAAATTAGCTCAACAAAGAACTCCATGGTTGGCGAGCAAGGTCAGATCGGCACTTCCTTCTTGGTGAGAAAAATTAGCTTGGCAAGGAACTCCAACGTTGGCGAGCAAAGTCAGCTCAGCAACTTGCTTTTTAGCGAGCAAAATCAGCTTGATAAGGAATTTCAAAGTTGGCGAGCAAAGTTAGCTCGACAACTTGCTTTCTTGGCAAGCAACATCATCTCAGCAAGGAACTCTAAGGTTGGCGAGCAAGGTCAGCTCGACAACTTGCTTCTTAGCGAGAAAAATCAGCTCGGCAAGGAACTTTAAGATCGGCAAGCAAAGGTCAACTCGATGACTTGCTTTTTGGCAAGCAAAATTAACTCGGTAAGGAACTTCAAAGTTGGCGAGTAAGGTCAGCTCGGCCACTTGCTTCTTGGCGAGCAAAAATCAGCTTGGCAAGGAACTCCAAGGTTGGCGAGTAAGGTCAGCTCGGTGACTTACTTCTTGGCGAGCAAAATCAGCTCGACAAGGAATTTCAAGGTCGGCGAGCAAAGGTCAGCTCGGCGACTTGTCTCTTGGCGAGCAAAATCAGCTCGGCAAGGAACTCCAAAGTCGGCGAGCAAAGGTCAACTCGGCTACTTGCTTCTTGACGAGCAAAATCAGCTCGGCAAGGAACTTCAAAATGGGCAAGTAGAGTTAGCTCGACAACTTGCTTCTTGACGAGCAAAATCAGCTCAGCAAGGAATTTCAAAGTCGGCGAGCTACGTCAACTCGGCAGCTTGCTTCTTGGCGAGCAAAATCAGCTCGGTAAGAAATTTCAACGTTGGCGAGCAAAGTCAGCTCGGCAACTTGTTTCTTGGCAAGCAAAATCAGCTTGGTAAGGAAATCCAAAGTTGGCGAGCAAGGTCAGCTCGGCAACTTGCTTCTTGGCGAGCAAAATTAGCTCGGCAATGAATTTTGAAGTTGATCAAAACCATCAACAACCCTTTTGCCGAGTAAAATCCGTCTGACAAGGAATTCCAAAGTTGATCAAAACCATCAACGAACCTCTTGTCGGGCAAAATCTACCCAACAAGGAATTCCAAAGTTGATCAAAACCATCAACAAACCTCTTGTCGAGCAAAATCCGCCCGGCCAGGAATTCCAAAGTTGAGCAAAACCATCAACAAACCTCTCGCCGAACAAAACCCACCTGGTAAGGAATTTTGATCTTTCTGTCAAAATGATTGTTAGTTGTCCCTTGGACCGTGCTAAATCTGCTTGGTGGGACAAAAATACAACACTTCTCAAAAAATGATCTACTTGTTTCAGTACGTCAATAGTAGAAAGGTTTACAAAAGTAAAACTAAGAATAAAACTTCATATTGGCGGTATTTGGCGTTCTGGAAATAAATTGACCATTTATATTTTGCGAGCTTTATTTCCCTTTTCCTCGGCCTTCTTACTGATGTCTTCCAAAATCTAACTTCTTAGATCTTTTCCATGGTTGTTTGCACGACCATCATCTTGTCTGACTGCTTGAATCTCTCTCATTACTCTCTTGTCCTCTACTACCAGACTTGCCTTCACGGTAGTTGCGGTTACATCATCTTCAACTCGAATGTGCTCATGAATGTGTTGCATGAGTCATTCCATGACCAACGGTTGATTCATTGTGAGCATATAAGAACCTGAATTTTTGGACAACTACTTAGTTTGTTAATCATAATATTAAGTCAATTCATAGTGATTATTAAATTATTATGTTAATAGCATCATGATTAATACCAATATTAAATTCTTTTAAATAAAATTATTTATTTTTTTGTGATTAAATTTTTGTATCTAAACACAGTTGTGGACACTAAATGAGTTAAATAAATAATAACCAAGTTGGTTAGAGGATAGGAAAATAATTTTTTTTTAAAAAAAAAGGTCAGGTGGGCTGTGAAACAAAGGGTGAAAATAATTATTTTTTAATGTCCTCATTTCTTGTGTGTTTGCAGATGTTCATATTCTGCACCAGATGAGATGAATCCACAGGAATTGGAAAATCTTCTCAGTGTTGGCAATGATATGGATCAAGTTTGTGTTGCGCCTTTATACACTTATGATGATCATGGTTTTAAGAAAGTGATTTTGAGAATTAAAAGAGACATAATGATCCAAATGTTTTGCAATTTAATGGTTCTAAAACGTGTACTTGCATGCATCCACTTGGGTATTTGATCATGTGCTTGTTGCATCATTGATGCTTTATACAGATGTACTATATTTTTATGAAATCGGGTTGCGTTTTGTGTGGATTGAATTCCTTATATACCGTTTTTATTGTGATAGAAAATTTATATAAAGTTGGAGAATAAGTCTGTCCTACAGTCTTGTCAATTTTAGATAAAAACAAGTCTAATGGTGCTATGAGTTGACATAATATTTTTGATATCTTCAAAACTCATCTTGCAATATTCCAGACCCGATTCTTGTTACAGATCACTGGTCTGGCTTTTAGTTAATATGAAGTTTTCCAATGCATTTTATTCTATGAAATTGGATATGTTGGTTGTATTATTTTTGCCCTAATCGATATTGAAATACCTGGTCATACTTGCTACCCTCTTCTTTTTTTCTTTTTTAATTAAAAAAATGTTTTTTTTTTCCTTGTCCAAATTTTAAGAAGTTGAGAATCATAGAAAGCACCAAGGTAGACAAAGAACATGAGCCTTCTGGATTAGATGCTCTGGCCAATGCTGTAGTCTTAGAGGACATTGCAAATGACTTAGGTAAGCCATCAGTGGGAACCACTACAAAACATCCCTGTGATCATTCTGGCTGCAGTTGCATTGTGTGCATTCAACTTCCAAGTGGAAAGGGAGAGCACAAGTCCACTTGCACATGTAATGCTTGCTTTTCTTTAAAATGCCCCTTTAAGACCTTTATGTTTGGCGAGAAAACAAGACAATTAGAAATGGATAGAAATTCTAGACATGCATTGGCAGCTATAAATCAATCAGAAGATGAAAGCAACCAGAAAAATATAATTCCTAAGCATGTCAGTGAGCCCAGCAAAGGATGTTTAGACTTGAATTGCCAACCTAACCGTGAAGAAGACACATTGATAGAAGCAATCGGTTTAAACATGACGAGCCTTGTTCGGGAAGCAAGCCTTCCATTAGAGATGTGTTTGAGGCAGAACAGACTTGAAAACTTAGGCCCATGTTTGCTCTCACAAGCTGTGGGTGAGATTGAAGGCTACCCACTTGATGAAGCGTGTTCTTTATCTTTAGCTTGGGAGCATGAGAATGAGGGCAGTAAAAGGTAAATGAGCTCTAATTTGGAATAATTTAATTTTCTTTCAAATATTTCTTCCTTTTAAATTATAGATGTAACTGTTACATTTCTCCCTTTTGAATTTATAGATGTATTTCTTGTATCTCTTGCTCTATCTTTTGATGTCTTGGTCAGTAGTTCAGTCTTTGTGTGTTTGCTTATTGGTTTTTGGATTTTTTTTTTGTCCATGCATAGTAGCCTATAGTGCATGAGACCTTACCCTGTGCAGAGAAGCTATTCAATGACTTCTTGTTTTTTTTTTGGTAGATATATACATGGATTGTATACTAATTTCGATTTTGAAATTGCAAAATCCTAATGTTAAGTTGTAGCCCAAAAAGAACTTGAAATTGTTGGAGCTGAATAATTCATTAGAATGCAAGTAAAAATCGAAACTTTTTAATCTGTGCTATGACCAGTAATGGATAGGTCATATCTTTTATTGAATCCATTTGTAACATGATACATGAAAAATATTATGTAAATTAGTGTTATATATTATGCAAATACTTAGTAGTTAGTTTAAAAAAAAAATTAATCCTTTAATTTGCTCCAAATTATCCAAATCATGATTTAATTATTTATCAATTCATTAATCCATCATTTAATTTAAAATTTACTTTCAAATCATTGGACCCACATCTCACATCCTATCTTCTCTACATTAGGGGTGTAAATTTGGCCCCGCCCATGTCGGGCCTCGTGGGCTTCCTCCAAAAATTGGACCGGCCCAACCCGGCCCACGAGTCAAAAAATTAGGTTCAGGCCCAGGGGTATTCAGGCCTTGGGCGGGCTGGGTCGGTGGGCCTAGGCTGGCTTGGGTGGGCTTGAACATTTTTTTAATTTTTTCTACCAAAATTTTATTATTTTTCATTGAAAAAGATGCTGGGCCTCGGGCGGGCCAAGGCCTTAAGCAGGTCAATGGATCAGGCCGGGCTTCAAAATGATGGCCCAAGGTCTCAGGCTGGGCACAAGCCCGGACCCAAACGGACCTAAACGGGCTGAGTTCACCCTAAATCGCAGGCTATTTTTATACTCCTACTTTACATTTGATTACACTAATGTGGTCAAAATTCAAACTCCCTTCTTTTAAGATCATAAAATTGTGGTTAGAAGAAGAAACATGTGTCTATCACGTACAAATGATTAGAAAATGCTATAAATTTTAAATTTTCTGCTAAATAAATGACCTAATGTCTCATATGGGTGTGGATCCCACACTTTTGTGGACCTTATACTCATGTAAGACATTTAGTTATTTATTTAGTAAAAAATTTGATATTTCTAACATTACCCCAAATGATTTTCTATGAATGTGATCATTGTGCCGCAAATTTTTTTTTTTTGAGCTCGATCATTGCACCTACCACCTTGTCTACATTTTATCACACTAATGTGGATAAAATTAGATATATCTTCAAACTCCCAATTTTTAAAGACAAAAGTAGTGGTTCAAAAAAGAAACATGTGTCATTCACATGCTTCTAGTGAGAGTCTTGTATCCTCCAATACACACTGAGGAGTTCGGATCATTGACCACACTTCCTTGCGGCCCTCCCTGCCGCGCTTCAAAACGACATCGTTTTTAGTTTTTATTTATTTATTTATTTTCCCCTTCTTATTCAACCCCTTTTCATTTTTGAACCCTAGCAAGATGAATAGAGCAGCAGAGCGGCAATGATCTGGATGAGAGAGGCGATGAACGGAAAGGGCTAGGGCAGCGAATAAGAGGCAGCGAGAGACGAACACAGAGAGGCGGTGGTGAGGTGAGTGGAGGGGGCGAGAGACGAACACAGACGACGACGAACGCGAGGCGGGGACGAGGGTCTGTTAGCTGTGAGAACATGGTACAAGTCATTGAGTTTGATCATTTTCACTTGTTTTCTTAAGTGATTGAATGGGTTTATGAGGGATTTGAGGAAAACCTAGATGAGAAAATGGGGGTAAATCACAAAACCATGAGAAAATGGGGTAAATCACAAAACCCAGATGGGGATTTCATTGAGTAAGAAACTAAAGCATAGACTTTCCGTCCCTTTCCCTCCTGTTTTCTCGCAAGAAAGTGGAGTTTTAAGAACAACCCACAACAGGGGCCTCTAGTGAGTTGGCCGGAATGTTCAATGGAGGTTGAGAACAATACCCACAAAAGAAATTGCAGGCAAGTTTGCAGAGAGAGAAAAAGAGATGTTGGAGAGAAGGAGGTGTGTGGGGAGGGTGGGCAAAAGTCAAATTTTTTTTTTTGGGGGGGGGGTAATAACACTAAACAAAATGACGTTGTTTTGGCCAAAACAACAAGCGCGGCAGGGAGGGCCACAGGGAAGTGCAGCCAATCGCACACTGAGGTGGTGGACCAACATTGGGCTCCAGCCTGGCCTGATTTAATAAATGTAAAAATTTCTTGTTCTCAAACTTAACCCTACTGTTATCGCAATGAAGGGTTTCTTTTATTGGATTGGATTAAATCTTATCATTAATTGTTTCTTGAGTAATGATTGAGATCTCCACATATATTTGAAAGCCATGGGAGTCCCCAAATTGGGGGTCTTAAGCTTTTTCCTTGTTTCTTTTAAAGTTATGATATTCTTACAGTGCTTACTCTTTTTAAGTTTAAAAAAAAAAAAAACCTTCGGCCTTACTGAATACGGGCTTCACAATCTCTCTTAAATCTGACCTTATATATTAAATAAAATAAATATTATAAAATTATTTCCATCTTAAGTGCAAATTAAGAGTTGGTTTGAGAAGTTGGTTAAAAGTTAATTTTTTGACCTTCTTTTTTTAATATTTTTTTTTGAAAAAATGTGTGAAAAAATAGAGAGATGATGTGACAAAAAATAAAGAGATAATGTGGCCAAAAATAGGTTAAACACTGGAAGATGACTTTTAACCATCTTTTCAAAATAATCTTAAGTAAATTATATATACACATAATAATTAATAATTTATGTATATTAATAATTGTGCTGACCCCAAATAACATTTTTTAAGTTAGATCTATAAAATAAGGCAGGAAGATTTTTGAAAATGTATCAAAATATCTAAGAGATACATTTTGTTTCAATGGCTGAGATGAATCTTAAGTTTATATTAATGGTTCAGATCAATGGATGGTTCATGCCCAAACACTTCTCTCTCTAAGCATCACAACTGTTTGCCTTCCCACCTACCCACGTCTGCCTTCCCACCTTCCCTCTCTATCTCTCTCTCTCTCTCTTTCTCTCTCTCTCTCCCTCCCTCTCTGTTCGTTTTCTTGAATTTTGAACATTCTATCTCCTTACATTCCCTCTCTCTCTCTCTCTCTCTCTCTCTCTCTCTCTCTCTTCCTCTTTGTTCTTCTTCTTCAATTTTTTTTTTCCTTTCTCTGCTCTTGCCTTCATCAGAGCTGGCTCTGACTCTGGACCACTCTGACCACTCTCACCGTTGTTCACTTTGGCTGAAACATCACTTCGGCTGCTCAACTGTTCATTACAGTAATTTTTTCTCTCTATTTTTGTGTTTGTGTTGGGTTAGTTTTATTTGGGTTTCCTTGTTGCACATGCTATATTTCCTTGTTGCACTTGCTACAGAAACTGACCCCAATTTCATGGAAATAAAAACTTCCCTCCATCAAACATATTAAAAACTTCCCAATTTCATTAGTAAACACTGTTAGCAATCAAGAGAAAGGAGAATAATTCAAGAGAATCTACATCATAAGGGATAATGGTTTAGATCAATTTTTTTCCTACTCAAATGCTCTATCTTTCCTCTCTTTCATCCTTGTCCAAAGCTCATCCCTCTTCCATACCCTTCTCTCTGCCTCTCATCTCATGATGACACTGCTGCTAACCACCTTTGCTCTCCTCTCGCCGTTTTCTTTCATCTCTCTCCTCTTGCGATGACCGCCATTGCGATTGTGATTTTCAACCCTCGACCACCGATCGTTTCACCGTCCAGGTTTTGCTTTAAAGTTAATGATTTTGGTGTAAACTATTTTAATTTGTTGTGGTTGGAGTGGTTGTGATTTCTGAAATGGGTTTGATAGGTTTGATTTCTGAAATTTGAAATAGGTTTGATGGGTTTTAATTTGCATATATTCGCAGAAATCCGTAGAAATTTGAAATGGGTTTGATGGGTTTTTCGGCTTCGGCGCTTTCCAGCTCAACAAGGTTCTTGGCTCAACAAAGTTAGGAATCAACACGAGATAGATTTGGAGCAAAACTGTATCATCTAATTTGTCAGGTCTGTTTCTTTGCGTGATGGCTTTTGGGTTGTTTTAATTGCTTGCTGGGAAGCTACATTTTGGGATTTTATTGGGTTGGGTCACTGTTTCAGCTTTGTTTCTTTACGTTGTGTATGTTTTGATGTTGGTGCTTTTAGTTATAATAACTATTATGAGTGCACAAATGTTTATTTTTCTGTGGATTTTGATGTCTTTTAAGCTGTGATTGAATCATAGATTTGGGCAGTAATTTAGATTTTTCTATCCAAATCTATGATCCAAACACTTTAATAAGAATTAAATCTCTATATGCCATTTTTCTTCTTTTACTCTCTCTGCACAAAATAGTGTTCCATTGATGTGTTTCGACCATCGTTTTCAGTCAAGGGAGTTTTCCGGCCATGGAGCGTGCGGCATCCTTTTTGATGCTATGGAATAGTGTTGTCAAGCATGGGTCTTGACATTCGTTTCTGTAGTCTACTGAAAATAGAGTTGTGATGTTGTTGGGTGTGCAGCAGCATAGATGAATACAATATTAGGTAATGTTTAGGATATCAAATTTTCTACCAAATAAATGATTAAATGTCTCATATGAGTGTGGGGTCCGCAATTTGTGAACCCACACTTATGTGAAATATTTAGTCATTTATTTAGTAGAAAATTTAAAAATTATAGCATTTTCTTAAAATATTTGTGGATTGTTGAAAAGAAGTGTTATGTTGCTTTTGGGAGTGTAGCAGCATGCGTGTATTTGTTTTGGTTCGAAAAGAAGTGTTTTGTTGCTTTGTTTATTTTATTAGAAAGAGCACTTTTCTCTTTTCGAAATTCACTTTTTGTAACGATCAAAAAAAAAAAAAAAAAAAAAAAAAAAACAGTTGGAAAGTTTTCACACATGTTGTTTTTTATCTCAACTTTGTTTTATGGAAGTGTTATGGGTATATTGTTTTCACACATTGTACACGGTTGTGGAAAAATAAATATTGTTTTTCATCACAACTTTTCACACATATTCTTTGCATCATTGATTGTCTCACACCACCCTCGTTCCAAACAGTTGTGGGAAAAAAAAAAGGGTTTGGTTGTCAAAGTTGAACCTAAAATTTAAATAAATAAAAAATAAAAATAAAATGTTTACGTTTGTTAAAAAACGTAACTACCATTTTCCAAGCAAAAGTGGTTATGTGAAAAATGTTGCTTTTATGGAAAATGTTTTTTTTTTGGTTGGATAAATTTGAACTCAAAATTTAAATTAGGTTCTGTTTAATATACAAGTTAGAGAGAGAAGAGATAATGAGGATGGTGTGATTTGTTTAAAGACTAAAAAAAGAGTTTTTTTTTTTTTTTTGGTTTTTTTCGCAAAACTTTTTTACCCATCTCAGTGACAAAGCCCACGAGGCATATTTTTAAATTATTATTATTATTATTATTTTTTTCAATTTTTACTATAATTTTATTGGGTATATTTTTATAGGAAAAATTACCCATAAATCCTAAATGGAGAAAAGTTAAACCATTTGGTCCTAAGAGTTTTCTTGTACACCAATTAGTCTTATTTTTTTGATATGTTTTATTTAAATGGGTTTTTTTATTTTTATTTTACATGTGTACCCTTGATTTTGTTTTTCTAATTTACTGATTCAGTTTTGGATGGGGATAAGGAAATGTTATCGTGGGGATTCCGTTTTGAATCGTTTAACATTGTTGTCATTGTTTTGGGGGGAGTGTGCGTTGTGCTTTTTGTCTGGGGGGCCGGACATTTTTCTGGAGGCGGTCATATTCCGGGTTTGTATTCATTTCCGCTGATGTTTCGCTGTGTTATGGCTATCAGTGTAGCAGGTGAGTAATTTGATTGTTGCTGTGTTGAACGTTGTTTCGTTTTTTTGTGTAGTGGTGTGTGTGGCTAGGTGTGTTGGGTGTGTTTGAGAGGGGGGTGTTGGTGTGTTGAACGTTGTTTCGTGTTTTTGTGTAGTGGTGTGTAGGGGTGTGCATAATACCGCCGAAATCGTCGAAACCGCCAAAACCGCACCGAGCCGCACCGCCAAGGCAAATTCGTTATTATTTGCCAATCGAACCGCCGGTTTTTGGTAAGAAAAATGGCAAATTCTAGTGACACTTTTATCAATCCGCCGGTTTCTATTTTTCTTCCAAACCGCACTGACCCGCACCGCTATTAAATCATGTTTTATAAGATTCTAAAAATTCTTTTTTACTTAAATTTGCTTGTTGTTCTATACCTTAGAATATAGTATTACATTACTGCTCGAGGGGAATTCAAGATGTCAGTAATCCAAAATAAAGTTGGATTCCAATTCACTTTTCAATCTTTTTTTTTTTCTAGCCATGTTGCAAACTTGCATCAGCTCACTTTTCAATCTAAATACTTTTCAACAGTAAACATTTTCAATATATTATAAATCCTGAATGATATTAATTTTATATATTATATTTGATCATTGTAGCTTCCACAGATGTTTGTAATGAACTGATGGCATAGTCGTTGATATTATCATGTTGTTGCTACACTTGCTGCATCAGAAGAAAGTTTCGCAAGATGCTTAACATCACGGTATCTCTCGTCTTTTTTTTACTATTTGATTTAAGTTTTGTAACTTGAATCATATTTTTTATAAACCGCCAATTCGCCTGAACCGCCAAGGCAAATCCGCCATTATTTGCCAACCAAACCGCCGGTTGTTGATAAGGAAAATGACAAATTCTAATGACACTTTTATCAATCCGCCACCCGCCATACGGTTTCTATTTTTCTCTCAAACCGCACCGACCCACACCGCGCACACCCCTAGTGGTGTGTGTGGTTGTGGTTGGGTGTGTTTTTGTGTAGTGGTGGTAGTGGTTGGGTGTGTTTTTTTTTTTTTTTTTTTTGAGAGGGGGGAATGTGTGTGGCTGGGTGTGTTGGGTGTTGTGTTGTTTTTTCGTTTTTTTGTGCAGTGGTGTGTGGGGCTGGGTGTGTTAGGGGGGAGGGCAGGAGTTGTGTTGTTTTTTGAGTGGTAACTGCGGGTGTGGATTATTATTTTGTGTGCTTTTTGGCGACATTAGTATTACATATGAATTATGTTTTACATGTACGAATGTTAAATGCGATTTGGTACTTCACGTGATAAAACATGGGTCATTTGGTCTTTTAACATTGAGGTGAGACTTATTGGTTCATAAGATTAAAGTTAGGACTAAATGGATCAAAAGATTGAAATTTGGGATTTATTGGTGCATCACAAAATTCATTTGAAAGTCGAAACCAGATCTGTATTTATATTTGGACCTCAAATTTTTACCAATGAATTTGATAAATTGCATTTTAATTTAGTAATTTTATTTTCATTTATATTTTAATCTCATATGAAGTTCTAAAGGCACGGTTTGCTTTGAATCAAATTGGTATGCTTTGAATCAATTTTTCCGAAATTCTAACCCAACCCAGAGGTTTTTAGGCTTTATTTTTATTTTTTGTTTTTATTATTTATTTTATGCATGCGTGGCTTTTGGGTGCACAGTGTGTTTTGTTGTTTGTCAACTCACTTTCTTGGGCGCAAAATGTATTATATACTATACAATTTTATTTTAATTCGTAAACATTATTTTTAAAACTTTTAAGTGTAAATTTTATAATATTACTCCAAATTTTATAATTTTTAAGTGTATTCAGATTGAATAGATTTGAAAAGTAGAACATGTTTATTAAAATATTTAAAAGTTTACTAAAAAATAATAAAATACAAATTGAAAATTGAAAATTTAATTTTTAGAAACTCTAAAACTAAATAAGTTCGGAAATTCAAATTTGTAAAAAATATTTTTAAAATATACAACCAAACTCTAATTATAAAATTCATTTGAAATTCCCAAACTGACCATCTATTTATATTTTGACCTCAATTTTATTTTATTTTTTTATAACAAATTAGGTAAATTACATTTTAACGCATAACAAAAATAATAATTATTTATATTTTCTTAATATTTTTATCAAAAATATTATAGACTCCATAAATTTTAATATAATACATATAAATTAAAACAATATACACTAGTCATTTAATAAAGGATAAACCTATAAACTTAAATATCAATTTCAAATTTCTTAAAAGGTGAGTTATGGTGAAAAGGCCAACGACTAGGTGCTCACCTTTAATACTCTTTCTACTTAGGAAAATATATTCATTTTTTAAATTTAATGATGTATAAATAAAACGATTGATTGATAATTAAAAAAAATATGAAAAAAATAACACATAAAACTAATTGGTTGATTATTTATACTTAAAAAATAAATTTAATTTTTAAGTTTGAATAACACTACTCTTCTCCTTACTCTTCTTATCACTTTATCATTTGATTCTATGCTCACTTTAAATGATAGGAAAATATGTAACTGTTTTATTAAGAAAATATATAATTATTTTATTTGAAAATAATAAATAAATTAATAATATATTTATATTATTAAAAATAGATATTAACAGGTTTTTTAATTCGACTGCCTTCCTTTCTTAGAACAATAATTTTATGAATCTCAATATACTATTTTGAATTCATTTCAAATAAGAGTGTGTGGTTGAGATTAAATTTGTATAGTGTCAAATTTATATATAAAATAAATTTGAATTATAAGATGGTAATTTTGAATAATTTTTGAATAGTTAAATTTAAAATTTTAATTTTACTGTTCTTAAAAGCATTATGAAAAAAAAGCAGTTGACAGTGACATAATGTGACCAAGTTAAATGAAGGGAAATTTCAAAAAAAATAGGATAGATAAAAAAAAAATTATAAAAACATGGGAGGTGCAAGGAGTTTTGTGATAGGGGAGTCTTTTGGGAAGTTAGTAAAAAGTCTTTTGGGTTACATCAACTTTCACATAACTTATCCATAAAAAGACAAAATAAGCTAAAAAAGTCAAAAAGTCAACTTTTTACTAACTTTCGAAAACATCCCAGGGTGCAAGTGAAAAATTGTGAGAGTCAAGCAGACCTTGAGATTTATGGAGTCTTAAACGGGTTTTGAAAGTGGGGCCCACTTACATATTTTTTTAATAATAAAATTATGGATAAAATAATAAGTTATCAATAATTTTTTATTATTTAATAGCTACAAAAGTTTCCTTACACATATAATCGTTAAAATTATGAAAAAATATTACAAATACTCAAAAATAAAAACAAAAATAAAAATAGGGTCTTGTTATTTTATAGTCTAGCAATAATCAACACGAACAATATAATTCACTGATATCTAATAACGAAATGATTATATTATTGTAACATGATATCTGATAACACAATGATAATCTACACAAATCAGAATCCAGTAATTATTTGATAGCAAAATACAAATTAGTAGAAAAAAAAAAATGGGAGAAAAAGTTAAGGTAAAATTATTCAATTAAATTATGATAAAGAGAGAGGGGAAAAAATATTAAAGAAAAAAATTAGGTAAAATTATTCAACTAAAATATGATAAAAAGAGGGCAAAAAATTAAAATAAAATTATTTATCTTATTAAAATCTTGACATTAGATTCTATTTAGATTCATTATATCATATATATTTGTTCAACATTCACTCATGTACATGCCATCATTTAAATTTTTTGAGTCATAATTAAAAAATATATGTATCATTACTAAATATAATATGAGACATAACTAAAAAATCTATGTGTCATAACTAAAATAATATCATAATTATAGAAGAAAATCGATCATAACTTAAAAAAAATGACATAACTAAGAATGCATATGATACATATAGTGATCCGTGATTTCGTGCTATGGGTTATGCCTTGTGTTTCTACCTTTTGTTTCCTTATATTTGAGTTGGGTTGTGTTGAGCGAATTTGGAACAGGTGGGTTGTGATTGGAAGCAAATGGTTGTTGTCCAGATTTTGGTTCCTTCGCTCGAGCAAGGCTTTTGTCACTCGAGCGAGCTTTGTGTTTTAGTTCCTTCGCTCGAGCTAGGGTTCCTTCGCTCGAGCGATTTTTGAGTAGTGTGTCTCTTGGCTCGAGTGAGCACTCTTGCGCTCGAGCATGCGTCTGCGTCTAGTTTGGACCTGAAGGTTGTGTTTCTTTGCTCGAGCGAGCGAGGTCTATGTTTTGTGTTTCTTCGCTCGAGCGAGCACTCTTGCGCTCGAGCATGCTTCTGGGTTACAGACTTGAAGCTTCGCATTGTTCGCTCAAGCGACGCTTCTTGCGCTCGAGCGAGGATCTTTTGTGTCTGGTCGCTCGAGCGACCACTTCTTCGCTCGAGCGAGCCTCGAATATATCAGGTTACAACAGCGAGTTCGTACAACACTTTTTCGTCTCCTTTACTTCTCAAACCCTAGATTCGGTACTCTTTCTCTCTAAACAACAACTTCTCTCTACAAATACTCTTAATCTATAGCTCTTCTATCCTAGTTCCTTTGTAAAAAGGGTAGAGCTTGGCGTGGGCTTTGTTTTGATCTGCAAATTTGTGGATTTGGAGCATCTTGAGTTTCACCTTTCTTCTTCTTTGAGCTTCTATTTTGAGGTAAGGATATTCTTGAGTTATATATACTAGTTTTGCCCTTTTTATGATGATTTAAGAGTTCCTTCTAGTTTTTGATAATATTAACTTTGTGATTTCAAAAATGTAGAGGTTTTCCTCAAAAGAGGGTCTCTCTTTAAACTTCAAATTTTTGGTCAATCCTTGAGGGTTCGTCTTGGTGATCTAAGAAAAGAAATGTTTTGGATGAGAGCTTTCACCATGAAATGGGAAGTGATTGTTTTGAGAAAAACCCTAGAAATTGGGGAATTTGGTAATATGGTAAATGTCTTTGAAATGTTTTATTTTCTTGTTTTAAAAGAATGATGAGAGTGAGTTGCATCAACGTTTGGCAAAATGGAAAATTACTTGTTATATGAAAAATAAGGTGTTAATGTTAAATTGTTGGCAATACATGAATGAGCAAGGTTGTGGCGAGACTAATTTGTTATGTCTTGCGATATAAAAATTGTGACTGCGTTGATGAAACATGTTAATTTTGTGGATGAACATTGAAAGGAGAATATGAGATGGTGAATGTTGACACTGTAGTAGAGATAGTCAAAAGTGGAGAAATGTCTTAAGTTATGGATAAGATCATTTGCATTGCATGTTATGTCATTTACTATGGTGCATTGTGAATCTAAATCATAGAGATTTCCATCATGAGGAAAAGAAATAGTTATTGTATTGAAAACTATGAAAATGTGTAAGGGGTAAATACGTTGGTAAGTCCAGATAAGAGGTGTAGATGAATTCTTTAAGTTGGCCTGAGTGTCCTTGGTGAAAGACTAGAAAACCGCGCGGATAGGTGTCGAGCCTTCCGGTTAATACCGGTAAAAATGACAGTTTGGTAGTACTCGTAGAGTCTACTTGCAGACATTGGTCCAGGGATTACTAGTGTTGTATTTCCCGCCCCTATTGAATTAATAATGGAAGTTTGAAATTGATGAGATCACATGATGATATTAAGAACATGCTGATTTTGAAACAATGTATTGAAATGAATTTATTTCTTTTTCCTCATTGATTAACCTTGGCATAGCATTGCACTTCATCCACTTTTGTGTTGAGGAAGAAGCATAACTGTATATACTTTGTGAGAATTTCTCTACTAGGCTTTGTGCTCACCCCTATGGGTTTTGGTGTAGGTAAAGATGTGGTGATCCTGCTGATCTGAGGGCGTGGATATTTTCTTTGTGAAGAGTAGATGACTCTCCTTTTTGTTGTAATTTTTGTAAAGCCAAGGGGTCCAAGAGACCATTTTGGTGTAACCAGGCCATTGCCTTGGAAGATGTAAGCCTTTAAGGGCATTTTGTTACTTTGAGAATAGATGCTTCACATGCTATAGATTCATGTGTTTTCCTATCATTGAATGTATATCCACATGTGGAATTTTTGTAAAGACTCTTTTATTAATTATGCAAAGATGGAAGAATTGTTGTAATTAATGCGGGATTGCTAATTAGTGTGGGTAGTTCATGTTGAATTATTTCGAGGCATTACAAATCACCTTTTTTAAAAATATGTATTGAAAATATTTAAAACTTTCGAGATATTTATTCGTGATTATGTTTCAATTTTAATCAGTGAATAAATATCAATTTCAATCAAACAATTAACAATAAATTGGTACAATGATTTAACGTGAAAAAAAATCACAATTGGAGTACTTTCAATTATGATAAAAAATCATGGGTCAAAACCACAAAATAATCCACTAAGAAGACAAAATGAAATTACACACGAGTATCCTTAATTACCTAGCAAATCTACGCCAGAATTAAACTAAACCCAATATGTTTTTTCTACAACCGTCTTCTCGACGGAATTGCTTTGCCCAACGTTGAATCGGCAAAGCTAATGTCAAATTCACGACGATGAGCCACTCTAAAATCCACTAAAGTTTCAAGCCCAAGTTTCTCGAAATCCACTGAAGAACACATCTCTCTTTTGTAAATGAAATAATAAAAACAAATCCCTTGATGATGTCAATACGAAACTCATAGATCCATCGATCACTCTCAAATCATCAAGGAAACCAATATATAAACACCCCTCAATACAAAAAACCTTGGTAGCTCTCCTCTACGAGAATTTGGTCGGGCTAAACCCTAAAAATCATAAACAATGTACTTTACACTAAACTGAGCTGTGAAAACCGTTGGAGTGCACACTTTACCTCTCAAGTGGTGTGAGTAAAGGCAGTGCAAACATATAGGCCAATCGCTCAAGTGTAACATCCACCGTTAAAGCGGTAAAATATGTTTCCAAAAGTTCAGAATGAAAACAGAGATACTGAATGAACCACTTCATCGCTCGAACACACATAGTTAACGAAGTGGCAAACAAAAAATGTTTAAGATACAGAATGTCAACACGAACTCCTCTGCATAGGCACAATTCAAATTGGATTCCCATCTATACGTTATTTCCCAGTGGTTATGTGTGTGTGTAAACTAAATGTACATATAAAATAAACAACAAAATAAAAATAAATAATCCAAAAAATAATTAAATAAATTAAATTCCGAATTAATTGCTTATAGAAATTATAAGTCGAGACTTGTGTTAGATACAATTTCCTTAAAGTAGATTTCGCCCTTGCTCCGGTACTTCGAGATTTACCGGCATCTACTTTCCAAGATGCAACGACTACTACTTGGTTTGCAGCACTACAAACTCAAGTCTGGCAAACCAAAACTATGCTATGACTTTCTTTTTTTCCTTCTAAAATTAAATGGTAGACAGATGCAGAAAACATGAAGATGAAAAAGGAAGAAGTAAGATGAAATACTGAGGAAAAATTGGATGGATTGAATGCTGAAATGGCAGGCTATTTATAGGAGAACGTGTGGCTTTTCAGACAGGTTTCAATAGATAGAAACCTGTTTGGAACAGAGACAGATATGTTCGGGTGGAATTCAACAGGTATGAACCTGTTTGGGTGAAGTTTAATAGGTATGAACCTGTTCAGGTAGAGGAAAAATCTAGACAGATTTATTTTGAATTTTGAAACAGAAATTCAATAAATAAATTACAAATGTTTTTAGCCTAAAAAGATAAGTATTGGGTCTGACAAGCCCAACCCAGCCCGCCCGACCAACTGGACGGCGGCGGTGGCGCACGCGTGTGTTTTGTTTTAGGTCCAATGGGTCTAGCCTACTTTACCCATAACCTCACCCTTCCACAAAACTTGGGTACCCCTTGGGGCCCATCCCAAGTTTGGCAAGCTAGAGTTTATATGCCCATATAAATCCATAAGCTTTTCCAATGTGGGACAAGCACATTTCACAAATATGTAGGAAACCCACCTAAAGCCATTTCCACGAATTCAAAAATGCGCATTGAATTCTCATTCATCCGGAAATAATTTTGAGCAACCAAATACACGATGTTATTCACTATGCGACATTAAACATGAACCGAATTAGAAACGTTAAAAATAACGCTTGGGTCCTATCTTAATTAATGTTCAAAGTTAGCAAAAAATAAGGTTTTTTCAAAGCCATTTTCCAACAATCCCCTACATGAATAGAATTCACGATAACGAACATACAACAAAATGTAGACAAAGAAAGAGTACATTAAGAAGATACACCACATCAAGATAGGTAGCTTTTGTCTTTGAACCTTCTCTAATGAAAGCCTATCAGACTTACTGGCTAACTAGTGGATGCGATGTCTTGAACTGTTCAGCTGTTTGTGTAAGCCAAGACAATAGACTACACATAGTATATCCGTAGATACAGTTTGGTTCTTACGGTTGTGTTCATTTTGGCCCTGAACAACACCTGGTAATTCATGAGTGTTCTAGAGAATTTAGCCTTTCAATTCTCATAGACCTGGCTCAGTTCACACTCATATAGATGACTTCTTATTAAGAGTATCCTGCTATACCCCACTTGGATGTCTAAGCTATAAGAATCATTAAAAACAAAGCTTATCCTACTAACGCTGCAGGTATCACTCTTCTTATCAAAGAAATTGGTAGGAGAAAACCTCCTTAGTGATACGTGAAGTCATCCATAATTCGGTTATCCCTTTGAACCTAGATCTTGGGATCTCCAGTCAACTAGGTTGGGTTACTATTATGACGACTTTTAAGTAATAGGCTTCAATCCCATTCCCCTTGATAAATGGTACACTTACTCTCTGGCTAGCCTTTTAGTCAATGAATCCGCAATATTCTCCTTTGACTTTACATATTCCATGAAAATTATTCCATGTGAGAGCAAATACCGAAGGGTATTATGTCTTCAACGAATGTGTCGAGACTTATCATTATACATATGATTCTGTGCCCGTCCTATTGCTGCTTCATGTAGACGTCCCCGAACGCCCCGGGAGGGTGAGGTCCCGTTCCGTTCGTTTTGCGGGTCTACTACAGTTCGGACTCAAATTGTCACAGTTCTTAATCTGAACCAAAGAGTTCAAATCCGGCAAATCGTTTTGAGAAAACAGATTTTGAAAGAAGTGCCAAACATGGACTGCTTTGCCAGATACAGAGTCGCCACCTAAATATTTTTTACGGGGAATTTAGGAAACCCTGACTCGGTGCCAAAGGCCACGTGTCTGTCATCACCAAAGTTGCCTCGGCTCGGGAACTTGGGTACGATTGGGGAAGGTCAGCTATGAGCACCCCCTCTCACCCGGTCCGAAGATCGGCCTCTACTAACCATGATATCCGTTTTTGAAAACGTTATGTGTTCTTATTCCGGTTATTAGCCTAGAATTACTATGTTATGCGCACAGCAAACAAGTATAGATCAAATCGCCTAAATTGGAACAAAACATTGCATGTTTGTTTTGAAAATGGTTTGCTACTCGCAAGTAGGCTAAAATGTAGGTTTTGCCACTCTCGAGTGGGCTTTTTGGAAGAGATGGTTTTGCCACTAACTAGTGGGCTTAAAACTCACAGTTTTAATGCATTATCCCAATTTAAGCAATTCGACCTCCATCCACAGGCATTCAAGCAGTTATATCACATAAGCAGCTAGCCTCATGGTAATCATGCAATTATGGCAACATTCACACGCATGCGATATGCTAAAGCATAAAAGCTTACCTAGTACTCCGTGCCAAAACAGAAACTAGTTAGTAATCATATGCATGATCCTAGTTCATGTTAAGATGGCTAATGCAACACATGCAAAGATGTAATCTAGACAGGCTCGACTATCCTAAACATGGCATGTGAAATGCAACAGATAACATGTATTCAATTTGGAATTGAAATACAATGCAGTTAGCATGATGCGCCGAGCCCGGTGCATGCAAGACACATGTATAGATGCACGCATGCATAGCATAAGGTATGCTACTTTAAACATGCCCTAATCTACCATCATAAGCGGGTAAATAAAAGGGAAGAAAGAAGTGGGGATTGGAAGACATACACACACTCACGCACACTTATTACAAATTTGCCCTCGCTCGGAGGGACCAAAAGAATAATACAGTCCGAATAATGAATCAACTATCCTAGCTAATTAATTATTACACAACTCCCAATCTAATTAAATTAAATGCAAAGAGAAGATGGCCGCAGCCCCCGCCTCGGAATGCGTGAATGATGCATGCTTCAGTCTGTCTCGCTTGGAAAACCCGTGCCATGCTACTTCTGCTTCTGTTTTACACTGTCCTGCACCTCCAAAGACTGCAAAAATCCTGGGACATGTTCCTTGCACACTGTGAAATACCATCGGCTGGAGGAAATGCCCACCGGCCATAGAGAATTTCCATCGGCTGCTGGTGAAGCTATCGGCCATTCACCAACGGCCGGTCGGCACTGAATGTTGCCGGTCGGCAGAAACTTCCTGCAGAAGACAGTTTTGACAGCAGCAGAAGACAGGCAGTGCATGGCATGAAATTTTCAAGCAAATGTGTGCACGAACACACTCCCTATCATGCAATGGACTCAAGGGAGTGTGGCCCTCAACCCTCGGGCCATCAATGATGCATTTCAATGCATGATGACCCGAAAGCCAAGTGTGCAACTTCGATATCAAATGAAATGCAAGCATAAAACACATCAAAAGGGCCCCAACCCCTATCATGATTGATCAAGAGGCAAGGGATGCATGCTCAATGAGATACAACCTAGGCATAGAGGCTAAGTATGCAACATGAACATTCAAATGAGCAATGTATACTAGGCGTGCAACCTAAACATGTAAACAAACATGGCATGCAACAACATGCGATGATGGACTTAAACTAACATGGATAGCTCGCAAGCATGCCAAAATCAGTGGCCATTAGATGAAAATGAGACGCTCGAAATGCGTGCACGCAAACCGAGGACCGAACTTAAGGCACAAATGCCACTCTACCAAGACATGGCAAGGCATGAAACATGATATGCAACACATGTAAATTTCAGCACTGAAATGTGACACAAAACAGCCCCGAAACATGGAAACATGGCACCCGATGCAAGGAATGATCCCGAAATGCAAGATTAGGCACATGAAATGACTTGTAGCTACATCAAGCATGCATTATTTGAACATAAGACCTAAAGACAGAGGCAAGACAGCCCCAAAACAAGCATATTTACAGTTTTAAGAAAGGCCAAACAGTGATCACAAATGGGACTAAATTAGCATGCAAAAATGGGGGCCAAGAGAGGGGTAATGAAGCAACTCACAAATGCTGGCCCCAAACAGGGAAGGGGCCTTCTACAATATTTAAGAGGGGCCAAAAATATGATGTATTACATTTTATGGAAAACCCCAAAAACAGATACAAGTATGCTCAAAATGCTATGCAAAATAAGGGCACTAAGAGAGCTATAACATGAAGTATAAAAAGGATATCCCAAACAGCCATAGACCCTTGATGAAACATGAAGAAGGGGTCAAAATAGGGCCATTTTCAGTTCGGAACAAGGTCCAAAAACAGAAGCTCAATAGACTAATAAATCATGCAAAAATGGGGACCAAAGAGGGGGATAATGACAAGTGGCACATGGAGGTCCCAAACAGTGATGAGCCCTTCTTCAATGTTGAAGAAGGGCTCAAAATAATCCTATCTACAGTTTACATCATGCTCCAAAACAGATTACACATAGGCCAAAAATACTATGCAAAATTATGGCATACAAAGGGGTAATGAAGCAAGTGCAAAATGGGGGGCCCAAACAGGGTAAGACCCTTAATGAAAGATGAAATAGAGCTCAAAAAAATGTCACTTTCAGTTTTGGTCGGAGCTCAAAACAGCAAGAAAAAGGGGCTAAGAGAACTTGCAAAAATGAGCTAGAAAGAGGGAGAAATCAACTCACCCTTGAAGACCAATCCTTTGCTGCCTCTTGGACCAAGAAAAGCTTCCTCCTAGCCTCTGAGAAGACCTCCAAGCTTCTGGAATGGAGGTGGTGGGGTGGTGCTAGGTGTTGTAGTGCAAAGGGCCAAGAGTAATGGACTTTTGAGCTTTGGAGAAGGGAGCTATGGAGGATATGGAGGAGAGTGTGTATATATATCAGATATATATCTATATATCTCTGGTTTTTTGCTCCACCAACCAACCTTTTACAATGGAGGAGGAGAGCTCCTTATATAGGCAAGACTAAGCTTCTAAGACAAGCTATAAAGGGTCAAAGGGGTCCAAACTTCTAAGAGAAGCTATCCCAAAGGGTGCAAGCTTCTTGAGGAAGCTTGACCCTTTCTCAAAGCTTCCTCAAGAAGCTTGATCAAAAGGGTGCAAAAGGTTGGATCAAAAGGGGTGCAAAGGCTTAAAATGGCCACACATGTGTATGGGGGGTCGGGCCTGTGCACTCCAGCTGGCACAACTAGCATGCACCATACTTGCAAGAGTCAAAAGGGTCAGATCGGCCAAGAAAAAGGGTCATCGGCCAAATAAATGGCCGGTCGGCACAATAAATGGCTGACCTGCAATTTATACTGGCCGGTCGGCTAAATAGAGTGCCGGTGGGTGGCCGATGAGGTCAAAAAGTGCCGGTGGATGTCCAAATTGAAGCCCCGAAAGTTAGCTTTCCAATGGCGCAAACCTTGCATTAAAATTCCTCCTGTGCAAAAAGTTATGCCCATTTTGGTGAAGCCGCGTAGATTCGATCCAATCGGGAGGATGCCCAACTTCAACTGATCATATCTCCCCCACCCGGACTTGGCTTTAAGAGATTCTTGAATGAAAAATGAAGCCCCAGAAGTAAGCTTTCCGACGGTGGTGCCTCCATAGATAAACTCCAAGTGTACAGACAAATAAGCCCGATTCAGCGAGGGCTGCTCGACCCTCTTCTACCCGGATTCATGCCGAACTTCTCCCAAACTAGTTTTCTCCTCTCCTTTCCTCTTTTCTTCAACTCCAAACCCCCAAGTAAAGTGTTTTGAAAGATTTTTCAAAGATTTCATCTCTCTTTCATTGATCTCCACTTTGTCCTTGCTCGATTTATCGAAAAGCGCGCCATTTACCGAAATGCGAGCGTCGGAACATCGTGGGAATTTTATTTCAAAAATGTTTTGAAAGAGAAGGTTTTAAGGTCTCAAAACCATTCAAAATAGCTTTGGTCCAAAATAGGGTGTGAAGTTGAGATTTGTCTCTCTCCTTGCCGAAGAAACCGAACCTGTGCCCTGCACACCTTTCTTCAACAAGTAAACCATCAGTCGCGCCCAAGTCTTAAGGGCGGTCAAAAATGGGGTGTCTACACTTGCCCCTCTTTGACAGAGCTCGTGAGTCATGAAATGACGTGAGTGAATGTCAAAGCCCAGAGATGACCCATTTTTGACGAGGCCGAAGACTTGGACAAACAAACAAAATACAAATGAATAAATGGTTGTACCCGCGAGCTGCCTACGTATCCCTTTGCAAGGAATCAAACCAGCGTAGTTCAGGGGCAGGATGCAAATGATATGCAGGAAGACTTTGATAATTGGACTTACACGCGACGCGAAGCCGGTTTGTATGCAAAACAATGTAATGTACTAACAAGTACAGGTAAGGTGTGCAAGATAGCACGAATGAAATGCTGAGGAAGGAACAGAGGGAGAAACATAGGGACGTATCCCGGTGTTTCAGAATGGTGTGAGCATTGGAACGTATTCCGAACGCTTTTAACCGAAGAGGGAGAAACATAGGGACGTATCCCGGTGTTTCGGAATGAAGGCGAAATGTAGGGACGTATCCCGGTGTTTCGGAAAAGGAGAAACTTAGGGACGTATCCTGGTGTTTCGGAAAGAGAGAAGAAACGTAGGGACGTATCCCAGTATTTCAAAAAGAAGAGAGAAACGTAGGGACGTATCCCGGTGTTTCGGAAAGAGAGAAGAAACGTAGGGACGTATCCCCGTATTTCAGAAAGAAGAGAGAAACGTAGGGACGTATCCTGGTGTTTCGGAAAAGGAGAAACTTAGGGACGTATCCCGGTGTTTCGGAATAGTGTAAGCACCAGAACGTATTCCGAATGCTCTTAACCAAAGAGGGGGGAAACATAGGGACGTATCCCGATATTTAGGGACGTATCCCGATATCTTGGGACGTATCCCGATGTTAGGGACGTATCCCAAAGGTTTAGGGACGTATCCCGGAGATTAGGGACGTATCCCGGAGATTAGGGACGTATCCCAGAGATTAGGGATGTATCCCAGTGATCCAGAAAAGAAGGAAGAAACGTAGGGAGGTATCCCGGTGCTTCAGAACTAAAGAGTGTGCATAACAATGCGATTTGAAACGTGCATCACAATGCAAGTGAAGTGGGTGCATAACAAGGCAATTGGAATGTGCATGACAGTGCATATGGAACGTGCGTGACAACGCATATTTGAAACAAAATGCCGAATAAGGGAATACAAGCCTTAACGAGACCAAATTCAAACGCGACCTTCGATTTACCTTTCGGAGGGGTTTGCAACATACTCAGCTCAAAAAAACGGACACACCCTGTTCATACCAGAGAGAGATAACATCTGCTGCTACTTTAATTGCCATTCTGACTTGGAGTAGGCTTAAGCTTGGGGCCGAGATACACTCATACTTCAGAGTAGTGACAAGGCTTGAGGAGGTACATCCGGAGTACAATCACGGAATTTGCTGAAGGTGAAACACACTCAGATGCTTCGATTTTCCCTCTTTTCTTTTGCTTTGCAGTCTGGAACCCATATAGCTTCAGATAGGTCCTGGTTTTACTGTTCTCACATGACCTGGGTTGAACCGTGCGGTTTTATGAAAGAACGAATCTTGTTTTGTTTTGCACAAATGTGGAGAATGGCACAGCACTCTGAGCACACCACAAATCATTTTTGAAATTTGAGAAAATGAGTTCTCGACCGGGTATTGAGCCTACAACTGAACATAGCAAAGACGACCCAACAACGGAAAATAAAGATAAACAACCTAAACAAATTGAGACACGCTCGGAACGACTCAAAGCAAGAATCGAGAAAAACAAAACAGAAGACACGACACACAGACATGTTACAAAGACGAGAGAGACCTCAGATCACGAGGAGCCAGTTTCTCCGGGTATTGTTTCCCACCCTTTCTCATTTGTGATTCTCACAATCACTCGGCCCTCAAGCTCTGTTTTTTCTGAAAAAGACCTTTTCTCACTTTTTCTCTCATCGCACATCTCTCTATTCTTCAATCTCTCATTTTTCAATCCCTCCCCTGGGTAGTTGATGGATGAACGGGAAGTTGCGGGCTCATGCCCCTAGCATTCTGCTAGATTCTTTTTCTTCTGCTCATAACAGTGAGTTTCTCCCACAGAGGGGTTGTGCTACAACTGGGTGTGTAGCAAATCTGTAGCTGACATCGGTTGATGATGCTTTGCTGGGGAGTTTGGGCGGGATCAGATCTGTCCGGATGAGGGAGTGGAATATCTTGATCCATTCCAATTCGTGCTTCGCACTTGGTTTGATACCTCGTTGCTTGAAGGGTGAGAGAGCTTTTAGCCCTTCGTTGTTAGCTTCAGTTGTGCCCTTTTCTGGCAAGTAGAGTGTCCTTCTTGGCAAGTGCATTGACCACAGGGAAAAGACAGGAAGCTTGACTCAACTGTGCCCCTAATTCATCATTTTGACCATTTTTTGTTTTAGTTTTCTCCTAAAAAAATTTGACCAAAATGAGAGTTAGATTAACATGCTTGTTCAACTTTTTGATTTGAAATCATGCAAGTCAGGCTATGAGCACTGAAAATTTTCCTTTTTTTGGGTCCAAGAAATGGTCCAGTTTTAGAAAAATGGGATAATTTTTGAGGAAAATAGTCAACCTCAGTAAAAATTCTCAAAAACTATTTTGCAAACGGCCATTGCTCAACGAGCATGAAACCTACTCCTGAGATGCACAACCTCGGATCCAAAGGAAAACTGCCCCGTGCTTGAAGAGAGCTGCACGGCAACGGAAAGTTGCCTCTTGTTTGAACAGCACCGCGGCGTATTGAATGGCAACGGAAAGTTGCCCCTTGTTTGAATGGCACCGTGGCGCGTTGAATGGCTACGGAAAGTTGCCCCTTGTTTGAATGGCACCGCAGCGCATTGCAGTCAGTCCTCAGAGCGACGAACACACCAAATCCTTAGATACAGAGAAGACAGAGATGGCCAAAACCATCGCATGGACACAATTGAATTTGAATTGTTTACGGCTGGACTTCAAGATGAAGTTGCCTACGTATCCCAAACATGGGAATCAAGCCTTACGTAGTTCGGGGTTAAGGTACACTCGGGTATTAACCTCTCCTTTTTAGGCTCTAACTTTTGCCAAGGCACCCGTTGCGGGTTTTCGACCTTGCGAGCTTTGTTTTTCTTCTTTTTTTTTCAATTTTTGTATCTTTTCATTCTTTTTTCTTTTTTGCATTTTTTTTCCTTTCTTTTTTTTTTTTCATTTTTTCTCTTTTTTTTTTTTTTTTTGCATTTTTTTTGCTTTCTTTTTTTGTATTTTTCTCTTGCTCTAACTTTTGCCTGGGTCGCCCTTCCGGGTTTTCGACCCAGCGAGCCTCTCAAAGGGTAAAAGTGTAACAAGTCCATGCCAAATGGTTTTAGGGTTTTGAAGCCATCTGTATCCAGGAGAGTGGCTGTGGTATTGATTTACTGAAGGATCCATCTTCGGCTCTTCGAGCATATCGGACATTTTTGCCCCTAGTTGAGGGGGAGGGGGCTTCTGATCTAGCTTTACAAGCTTCCTTTGATCTGATCTTCTTGAACTGACTTTGGTGCCTCTTGTTCGAGGGCTGCTTCAAATCTGGCCACACAGGCCTCACATCGCGGTTGACCGTTGAACACTCTGAATCCAAGGTCAAGGTTTGAAAGCAAGGGCTCAAGTCTCGAGGCTGAGAGCGATCCTAAGCTGCACAATCTCAAGAGTGATTCCGCACAGGTCTTCGCAGGACCGCGCAAAACATTTTGTTTTTGAAAATTTTTTAAGAAAGCGACAAATTGCTCGCGTTGAAGATAGTGTGGAACCAATCTGGATCAAAGCTAGGGTCCTTCTCAGTACTCACACTAACAAGCATGATTTCATTCATTAGGGGCTTAGTACGCCTCTCTTTCTCTCAGTTGATCAAAGTTTTGCAAATTCCGAGGAATTCCTTCCTCTTTGTTTTCACCGCAGTGTTCAAAAAGTTTTGAAAAACTCAGGTCATTATAATGACTTAAAAGGCACAGAAGAGCAGGTGAAAAGTATTGCCGGTTTATTCCAAAATTTTCTGGCACAACTGGCACACGGTCGAAGCAAACACAAGAGTGTGAAAATCATTGCTGTTCAGTCAAATCTGTTGGTGCAACTGGCTCCCTGACAGAAACAGACTCAAAACAAAACGAAAAGGCAAACGCGAAATAAAATGGTGACGTCCGAGGTAACACCCCCGGGAATCACCTGACCTTATACAACAGGACTGACTCGATACAACAAGACAGACCCAAAACAAGAGAGACTGACTCAAAACAAAAAGACAGACTCAAAACAAAACAACAAGACTGACCCAATACCCAAGTCAGAATGTACAAAAACTAGCATTCACAAATGCTCAAAACAGTGCGCGCCATACACCATATTTGAAATAAACTGAACGCCGCCCGCAGGTGGTTCATCCCTCGATCACATCACATTATTTCCCACAAGTTCACTGATCAAGTGCCGATAGACTTTGCAGGGCCTGGTGCGGGGATGACCCCATTGTCAATCAAATTTTGTATCTCGTGGCGGAGACGGACGCAACTGTCGGTGTCATGACCGGTTTGTTGATGGAAGGCGCAATACTTAGCCGGGTCATGCTTTGCAGGGAGAGGATCGGGTAGGGGCCGTTGTTCTAACGGTTTCAGATGTCCCTTCCTGAGTAGGACCCCCAGAGCTTCAGACAAAGGCATAAAGAGTGGGGTGAAAACCCTCTTGCCTCGGGGGAGATAGTCCGAAGTTCGGGGGTTTGGATTGGATACACCAACAAAGGGGGTGGCTGCTCTTGGTGTGGTGGTGGCGACCATGCCCACTTCGGAAGATCTTGCAGCTGCATCACCACTGGTGGTCGCATTCGAACTGCGGGTAAACGCCCTCTTGGGCTGCTCTCTGTCATTGTCAATCAGACCCTGCTTCAAGGCATCCTCAATCTGTACCCCCATCTCATGTAGATCTGAAAAGGTAGGGAAGGGGAGAACGATCATCTTCTGCATAAGCTTGGGTTGGAGGTTGCGCACAACCATCCGTATTTGATCCTTGTCAGTGGGCCTAATGGTCATCATTGAGGCCTTGGTCCTCCAGCGGGTCACAAATTCAGAGAAGCTTTCCTTAACCTCTTGTCTTGTCGTCTCAAGATCACGGGTCGTAATCTCGATTTGTGTGTTATACGAGTATTGTAAAACGAAGGCCTCAACCATCTCATCCCAGTTTCTCTTAACATCATCCTCTAATTTTGCGTACCAGATGGCCGCCACACCTGACAGGGTTCGGCCAAACAGAGCCAACTTCTGTAGTCTGGTAAGGCCCATCGGCCTTAGGATATCTGAAAACAACCTCAGGTGCACCATGGGGTCCCCGGACCCATCAAATCGGTCAATTTGTGGCATCTTGAACCGATCTGGCAACGTCACAGCTGCGTCCGTATATCCATCCTCAATGTCAGGGATGGACTTGACTCCTTGGGATTTCTTAAACATCTTTTCCAGCTTATTCAGCTTCAGCGCTGTGGGGTCCGCTTCGAACTGAAAGGGAGAGTCCGGTATATTGATAGGCGTAGGTGCCTTGGATAGTTGCGGTAGAATCGGGGGCGGAGCTGGCCCCGTTGGAAGGTCTGTATCCCCTTGGACATTTTGGACATTTGGTGTATCCTCGGGTATTGGAACCCCTGGTGGGGGAGGAGCTTGATGCGAAGCTGATGCCCCGGTTTGCTGTTGTAGCCTGGCAATTAACTCTGCCTGTTGAGCCATGACCTCGGCTTGTTGTTTGGCAAATTCGGCTTGACGAACAGCGTCCTGCTGCATGGTTTTCATACTTTCTTGGAGTTGGCGCACCATCTCTTCCAGACCCGACATATTGTCCTGATCGAACTGAGCAGCCGGTATATCTGTGTCTGTAGTAGGCTCGGAAATCTCAACCCGACTGCTCAAAGATCACTGATCTGGTAGCTGTTGTATTGATGGTCTGTACCTGACTAACCTTCTCTGGCCCTGATTACCCTTGAACTGAGTCTCTGACCTGACAAAGTCTATCAGCACAAATTCAATGTACCCGGGGGATAGTGAAGCCTTCTGAAGCTATGGTTCCAAGACTACCTAGCAAAAGAGAAAACAGACAGCATCTCAGCCCAATTCCATCTGAACAGATACGAGCATAGTTGAATGAGTGTGCCCTCTACTGAATTCTGCCTAAATCTCTGTCCTGCAAACTGATACCCTCAGGTAAAACTGATTCCCCAAAACACTAACACTGATGCCCGCAGGCCTGATGCCCAAACTACTGAACTAGTGCCCGCAGGCCTGATGCCCAAACTTGTAGAGTGATACATGCATTCCTGTAGAGACGCACTCTAAAAGCACATAACAAGCAAGTGAGAGCCAAAACACCCCTATGTTGGGGTAGGGCTTCCCTGTCCTATTTTGTCAGGAGCTAGGGTTTCACTACGCACACAGCGGTTTCAAACAACCTATAAACGGGTAAGCAACCTGTTCTAGTTTGGAATGGTCACTATGGATCCGAATATGCACTAGGTTGAATGGTCAAAAAGGGTGCCCCGGTAAAACCGGGGTTTCTGTTCCCATGCTGTCAGAGCCCATAGCTGATCAGCCTTATGGTCATGCCTTGACAAGACAAGCCTCTGGCAAATCATTCGGGAATGGCATATGGCAAACACGGTGTCCTAGGCGCACCAATGCAAATGCAATGCAAAGAAACACACAAGTGTAGTCAAAACTAGATATCATGAGTTCGAGTCAAGTTCTCTAACTCCCCAGCAGAGTCGCCAGAAACTGTAGACGTCCCCGAACGCCCCGGGAGGGTGAGGTCCCGTTCCGTTCGTTTTGCGGGTCTACTACAGTTCGGACTCAAATTGTCACGGTTTTTAATCTGAACCAAAGAGTCCAAATCCAGCAAATCGTTTTGAGAAAACAGATTTGAAAGAAGTGCCAAACATGGACTGCTTTGCCAGATACAGAGTCGCCACCTAAATATTTTTTACGGGGAATTTAGGAAACCCTGACTCGGTGCCAAAGGCCACGTGTCCGTCATCACCAAAGTTGCCTCGGCTCGGGAACTTGGGTACGATTGGGGAAGGTCAGCTATGAGCACCCCCTCTCGCCCGGTCCGAAGACCGGCCTCTACTAACCATGATATCCGTTTTTGAAAACGTTATGTGTTCTTATTCCGGTTATTAGCCTAGAATTACTATGTTATGCGCACAGCAAACAAGTATAGACCAAATTGCCTAAATTGGAACAAAACATTGCATGTTTGTTTTGAAAATGGTTTGCTACTCGCAAGTAGGCTAAAATGTAGGTTTTGCCACCCTCGAGTGGGCTTTTTGGAAGAGATGGTTTTGCCACTAACTAGTGGGCTTAAAACTCACAGTTTTAATGCATTATCCCAATTTAAGCAATTCGACCTCCATCCACAGGCATTCAAGCAGTTATATCACATAAGCAGCTAGCCTCATGGTAATCATGCAATTATGGCAACATTCACACGCATGCGATATGCTAAAGCATAAAAGCTTACCTAGTACTCCGTGCCAAAACAGAAACTAGTTAGTAATCATATGCATGATCCTAATTCATGTTAAGATGGCTAATGCAACACATGCAAAGATGTAATCTAGACAGGCTCGACTATCCTAAACATGGCATGTGAAATGCAACAGATAACATGTATTCAATTTGGAATTGAAATACAATGCAGTTAACATGATGCGCCGAGCCCGGTGCATGCAAGACACATGTATGGATGCACGCATGCATAGCATAAGGTATGCTAATTTAAACATGCCCTAATCTACCATCATAAGCGGGTAAATAAAAGGAAAGAAAGAAGTGGGGATTGGAAGACATACACACACTCACGCACACTTATTACAAATTTGCCCTCGCTCGGAGGGACCAAAAGAATAATACAGTCCGAATAATGAATCAACTATCCTAGCTAATTAATTATTACACAACTCCCAATCTAATTAAATTAAATGCAAAGAGAAGATGGCCGCAGCCCCCGCCTCGGAATGCGTGAATGATGCATGCTTCAGTCTGTCTCGCCTGGAAAACCCGTGCCATGCTACTTCTGCTTCTGTTTTACACTGTCCTGCATCTCCAAAGACTGCAAAAATCCTGGGACATGTTCCTTGCACACTGTGAAATACCATCGGCTGGAGGAAATGCCCACCGGCCATAGAGAATTTCCATCAGCTGCTGGTGAAGCTATCGGCCATTCACCAACGGCCGGTCGGCACTGAATGTCGCCGGTTGGCAGAAACTTCCTGCAGAAGACAGTTTTGACCGCAGCAGAAGACAGGCAGTGCATGGCATGAAATTTTCAAGCAAATGTGTGCACGAACACACTCCCTATCATGTAATGGACTCAAGGGAGTGTGGCCCTCAACCCTCGGGCCATCAATGATGCATTTCAATGCATGATGACCCGAAAGCCAAGTGTGCAACTTCGATATCAAATGAAATGCAAGCATAAAACACATCAAAAGGGCCCCAACCCCTATCATGATTGATCAAGAGGCAAGGGATGCATGCTCAATGAGATACAACCTAGGCATAGAGGCTAAGTATGCAACATGAACATTCAAATGAGCAATGTATACTAGGCGCGCAACCTAAACATGTAAACAAACATGGCATGCAACAACATGCGATGATGGACTTAAACTAACATGGATAGCTCGCAAGCATGCCAAAATCAGTGGCCATTAGATGAAAATGAGACGCTCGAAATGCGTGCACGCAAACTGAGGACCGAACCTAAGGCACGAATGCCACTCTACCAAGACATGGCAAGGTATGAAACATGATATGCAACACATGCAAATTTTAGCACTGAAATGTGACACAAAACAGCCCCGAAACATGGAAACATGGCACCCGATGCAAGGAATGATCCCGAAATGCAAGATTAGGCACATGAAATGACTTGTAGCTACATCAAGCATGCATTATTTGAACATAAGACCTAAAGACAGAGGCAAGAAAGCCCCAAAAAAAGCATATTTACAGTTTTAAGCAAGGCCAAACAGTGATCACAAATGGGACTAAATTAGCATGCAAAAATGGGGGCCAAGAGAGGGGTAATGAAGCAACTCACAAATGCTGGCCCCAAACAGGGAAGGGGCCTTCTACAATATTTAAGAGGGGCCAAAAATATGATGTATTACAGTTTATGGAAAACCCCAAAAACAGATACAAGTATGCTCAAAATGCTATGCAAAATAAGGGCACTAAGAGAGTTATAACATGAAGTATAAAAAGGATGTCCCAAACAGCCATAGACCCTTGATGAAACATGAAGAGGGGGTCAAAATAGGGCCATTTTCAGTTCAGACCAAGGTCCAAAAACAGAAGCTCAATAGGCTAATAAATCATGCAAAAATGGGGACCAAATAGGGGGATAATGACAAGTGGCACATGGAGATCCCAAACAGTGATGAGCCCTTCTTCAATGTTGAAGAAAGGCTCAAAATAAGCCTATCTACAGTTTACATCATGCTCCAAAACAGATTACACATAGGCCAAAAATACTATGCAAAATTATGGCATACAAAGGGGTAATGAAGCAAGTGTAAAATGGGGGGCCCAAACAGGGTAAGACCCTTAATGAAAGATGAAATAGAGCTCAAAAAAATGTCACTTTCAGTTTTTGTCGGAGCTCAAAACAGCAAGAAAAAGGGGCTAAGAGAACTTGCAAAAATGAGCTAGAAAGAGGGAGAAATCAACTCACCCTTGAAGACCAATCCTTTGCTGCCTCTTGGACCAAGAAAAGCTGCCTCCTAGCCTCTGAGAAGACCTCCAAGCTTCTGGAATGGAGGTGGTGGGGTGGTGCTAGGTGTTGTAGTGCAAAGGGCCAAGAGTAATGGACTTTTGAGCTTTGGAGAAGGGAGCTATGGAGGATATGGAGGAGAGTGTGTATATATATCAGATATATATCTATATATCTCTGGTTTTTTGCTCCACCAACCAACCTTTTACAATGGAGGAGGAGAGCTCCTTATATAGGCAAGACTAAGCTTCTAAGACAAGCTACAAAGGGTCAAAGGGGTCCAAGCTTCTAAGAGAAGCTATCCCAAAGGGTGCAAGCTTCTTGAGGAAGCTTGACCCTTTGTCAAAGCTTCCTCAAGAAGCTTGATCAAAAGGGTGCAAAAGGTTGGATCAAAAGGGGTGCAAAGGCTCAAAATGGCCACACATGTGTATGAGGGGTCAGTCCTGTGCACTCCAGCTGGCACAGCTAGCATGCACCATACCTGCAAGAGTCAAAAGGGTCAGATCGGCCAAGAAAAAGGGTCATCGGCCAAATAAATGGCCGGTCGGCACAATAAATGGCCGACCTGCAATTTATACTGGCCGGTCGGCTAAATAGAGTGCCGGTGGGTGGCCGATGAGGTCAAAAAGTGCTGGTGGATGTCCAAATTGAAGCCCCGGAAGTTAGCTTTCCAATGGCGCAAACCTTGCATTAAAATTCCAAGCAGTTAGCCTCATGGCAAGCATGCTATCATGGCAATCACTCACACACATGCAAGGTTGCTAAAGCATAAACACTTACCGAGTACTCCGAGCCCAAACAAAAACTAGTTAATCAATGCATGATCCTAGTTCATGTTAAGGTGACTAATGCAACACATGCAAGAATGCAACTAAGATAGGCTCAGCTATTCTAAATGGCATGTGAAATGTGACAACTCGATACACGTATTTAACTCAGAATTGAAATACAATGCAGTTAGTATGATGTGCCGAGCCTGGTGCATGCAGTACGGATGAATGAATGCAAACATGCGAGCATAAGGATGCTAATTGAAATGTGCCCTAAAACTAACCATCATAAGCTGGTAAATAAAAGGGAGAAAGACGTGGGGTTGGAAGACATACATCACACACACGCACACTTATTATAACATTGCCCTCTCTCGGAGGGTCCGAATGAATATTACACAACCGAAATGAATAATGAATTACAACTAATTATTACACAACACTAGTTAATTAACAAACAAACTAAGTAAGCAAATAAACTATCATGCAAACTACATAGAATGGCCGCCTTAGCTCTGCTTTGAATGATAAAGGATGCATGCATGCTCGAGTCGCCTTGTCGGGAAATCCATCGTGATGCCTCGTCTCGCCTTTGTTTGCAATTGAATTCAGAAACTTGCGCGAAGCTCCAGAGAGATGAAACTCCACCCTGGGAAGCTGTGGGAAGGCTGCCGACCAGCTATAGGCATTGGAGACCACCTACCGACCACCCTTGGTGGTGAAGACCAGAAAAGGTGGTCGGCCGATCAGTTCATCCTCCTGGTTTATGCTTTTTCTGCAACAAAGGCTAGAGAGAGAGAAAGCAAGGTATTTTCAACATATGTGTGCCCGACCACTCTCCCCATCATTACATAAGTTCTAGGAAGGGTAGTCCTCGATCCTCGGGCCATCAATCACGCATCCCGATGCATGATGGCTGAGGAGTCGAATTGCACGATTCAATATGACATGAATGCACATATACACACCTAAAGCCAACAACTCCATCATGGGTAGTCAAGAGTGCCGGCGATCGGGAATCGAGGCACGTTTCGTCACTTTGAGTACGAAACATCCCTCGTTTCCCGTGTTTGGACTAAACCCTACTCCAAACACAATGCAACACATATGGTATGTACAATGCGACCTCTAGCATGCAATCTCAATGCAATGCAACCTAATCATGCAAATATGCAAGGGATGATATGCAAACATGCAACTAGCATACGCAATGCTATGAACTAATCAATGGCATACTCAATGCACATGATGTTATATGGCATACACAATGCACGTATGAAGACAAATGATGAGATGAACAAGGTATACACAATGCAATGGTTAATCATGCGACAACATAGACTATATGGCATACACAATGCAAGATGGACTTAAACCAATATGGATGGACTTCAGTCACACCCAAATCAGTGGCCAAACATGATGAAAATGAAACAACAACACACACACAAACATACAAGGTGCAATGGCTCCAAGTCTAGGGCACAAAGCACAACTCTACAAGGGCATGGCAAGGATGAAATATGGCATACAACAACACATGTCCCCAGCTCTGAAATGACATACAAGATGGTCCCGAATCATGCAAACAACTCACCCGATGCATGTTGGATGCCTCAAGTACCGAAGCTAGTGAAGTGCATTATACTAGAGGTATGCAAAGCAATGCCCAAATGACCATACCAAACCCAAAAAGTCCCTATGCAGGCCCAAAACAGTAGGAAAATGGACTAAAATGGTGGCTTGAAAGCAGGGACGGACCCAAGTGTAGACAGTAAGGGGCCAGGGCCCCCCTGCCTTGCCTCAATTGCTTTGTGTATACTGCAACTTGATATCCATTTCCATATGTGTATGTGTATTGGCCCCCCAGTTGATAAATGTTCTGTTTAATCTTCACCCCCACTTTCTTATTTTTTAATTTTGCTTTTAACTCGAATAATTTCATGGACACTCTATGTGAAAAAGTATTTACGTTGTATTTGATTAATAAATTTGAATAAAAATTAAAAAAAAAATGAAAAAAAGGTGAAATATGAACAAAATATATAATTACATTTCATACACATATATTTTTTTTCTTTTTCTAAATTCCTACTCAAATTCATGAATCAAATATAACCCACTTTTATGTTTCTAATGTCTCTTGTTATTCTCTCTTCCTTTTGTTTTCCCCTTCTTCTTGTCTTTTATTTTATTTTATTTATTTGTTTTTCTTCTTGTGTGTTATTCTCTTTTCTAATTCCATAGCAGAACAATTATATTATGATGATTATATTTCTATGCCTAATTCTTTTTATAATATTATCTATTATTGCATTAGTATAATGAGTTCTATAATTCAGATTTGTTGCTAATGCAATAATATTATATTATATGATAAATAAATTGTGATAAAATCTTATTCTCTCTCTCTTTTTTTTTTTTTAATTTTTAAATTTTTTTATTTCTTGTGTACTGCTTACTGCTTAAGTGAGCGGTTTTTCAAAATAAAAAATGCAATTTGGTCAGTAAAAAAAAAAAATCTTAATTTCAAAAACAAATAAATCTACATTAAATGAATATTTCTATTTTAGATTTTGGCCCCCTGACAGATAGAATCCTGGTTCCGTCCCTGACTACAAGTATGTGAAGCAATCAAGAGGCCACTAAACCAGAAAAATTCAAAGCTATGACATGCCAAATAAAGCCCAAAAACCCACTGAAACATGATCAATGCATGCAAAAATGACATGCTCCTTTGATAAGCTATGAAGAGGATTATTCTACACATGCAAGAGGCACACCCAAGGTGACAAAAATAACTCTAGACAGAGCCTAGGCAGGTCCTAAAAACCACCAAAAAGGGCCTGAACCAAGCTTGGGATGCATGCAAATATGGGCTCCTTTGTAAGGCCAAAAATGCTAGTAAACAAGACAAGGAGAGAGGGTCACCCCTCTCTGATTTTGGCCCTCAAAATAGCATGCTAACCACTGAAAATCTACTGGATTTCAGTGGTCAAAAGGCCAAACAAAGATCAATGCAAAGGCCTTAATGCATAGCTCAAAACAAGGCAAAATGAAGCATGCAAGGGGGGAGATGACCCCCAACAACAAAATGACCTTAAACAAACATCAAAAGGACCTCAAAACAAGACTTTTTTTAGTTGATAACAAAGCTCAAATATGCATGCAAATAAGGCTAAGATAAGGATCAAAATAGGGCTTAAAAAGGGAGAAAATGTGTTACCCTTGAAGCTCAAGAAGACCAGGAACTTCTAGACCCAAAACCCAGCTTTTTGAGACCTCTCAAGACCCTCCAAGAACCCTAGAACAATGGTGGAGGTGTGTGCTTAAGAGGTGTGGTGCAATAGGCCAAGAACCAACACTTTCTAAGCCTAAAGTATTGAGATATAGAGAGAGATATAAGCCTTTTGCCTTAGAGAAAATCAAAACCATGGCAAAGGAGGGGGAGGCCCTCCTTTATAGCCAAAAGGGACCAAAGCTTCTCAAGAAGCTAAAAACCAAGGTTGAAGATCCTCCATACACGTGTATAGAGGATCCAGTCTGTGCCTTCCAGCTGGCACAGCTGGCAACAACTCACAGAGACAAAATTGGAGGGAGCAGGCCGACCAGGTCAAAAGGGTCAACACAATAAAAGGTGGTCGGCCAGCCCATTTTGTGGTCTCCCAACTGAATGCAAGCTAGTGGTATGGTGGGAGACCAGTAAATGTGGCCCAAAGACCAAGGAGACCAGTTTCCCGACAAGAAAATTGACTGGCGGAGAGAGAAATGGTCTCTAAGGAGAAAAACTGGTATCCAGGGGTAATTGGTGGTCTCCACACAGAGATTAAGCCAATGGTGGGGTGGGAGACCAGTAAATGTGGCCCAAAGACCAAGGAGACCAGTTTCCCGACAAGAAAATCGGCTGGCGGAGAGAGAAGTGGTCTCCAAGGAAAATGCTGGTCTCCCACCCTTGTACCACCTCCCAAACAAGGAAAATAAGGTCCATGCCAAAAATGAACCAACATGGATGCAAAACGAGAGTTTGGGAGGCAAAATGCGCAGCCGGGTGCCCCGAAAACTAGCTGTTGAGCTCCAAAAGTGGCGTACGACCACAACAGTGGTCTGCCGAGCCACAGTGTCCCTCTAGACAAAGGAAACAAGGTGTGTGCCAAAAACCGCGCCAAACGGAGAAAGTTAAGTGGTCCCGAACCGAGGCGCACGACCGACGGCTCCGAAAATCGGAAACTAGTCTCCAAACGGGAACAGTGGCCTACGATCACGAAAAGTAGTGTACGACCACTGAAAGATGGTCTACAAGACTTCTCCCTCCCTTCGGGAAGAGAAAACAAGACCCAGTCCACAAACCGAGTCAAAGCACAAAAAGTTCCGAGGCCCGGAGGCAAGGCTCTCAGCCGAGAACTCTGAAACCTCAGGACGAGCACAACATGCACCATCACCGAGCACTCAATCGATGACGTCTGAGTCTTAAGGTCGGTAAAAAATGGAGTGTCTACAATTGTCCCTCTTTGACAGAACTCGAAATTCATAACAATGACGGGAGTGAATGTCAAAGCCCAGAGACGACCCATTTTTGACAAGGCCGAAGACTTAGACAAACAGGCAAGATAACAAAGAGATGTGCCCACAGGCAGGGACAAAATGCAAAGGACATGCAAGATGCCGAACATAACTTATGATCATGTAAAGAAAGCTGTAATGAAGCAAATATACACAATAAATGCAATAGTTTAAGCATGCGAATTCAAACCAAACTACATTACATGCAGAAAGGATGTAAGAAAATTATGCAATTCTCACGAACATGTGCGATAGATACATAAAGGTGAACGAAGTGTGATAGATACACTAAGTGGACAAGCATGTGTGATAGATACACATAGTGAAGAGAGTGTGATGGATACGCTTACACGAATAAAGTGTGATTGATACACTGAGTGAAGCTAAGTGTGATAAATACACAAAGCGAAACGAGTGTGATGGATACACTAAGCAAATATGTGATAGATACACTAAGCGAACGTGTATGGTGGATACACAAAGGGAGCGTGTGATAGATACACAAAGTGAATGTGTGATAGGTACACAAAGTGAACGTGTGATAGATATACAAAGCGAGCATAGTGTTATAGATACACAAAGTGAAGCGAGTGTAATGGATACACTATATGAAGCAAAGTGTGATGGATACACTAGGTGAGCGTGTGATAGATACACAAAAGGTGTGCACAAAGTGTGATAGATGCATTGAGTGAATAAGTGTGATGGATACACAAAAGATGAACACAAAGTGTGATAGATGCACTATGTGAACAGAGTATGATAGATACACTAAAAATGAACACAAAGTGTAATAGATGCACTATGTGAACAAAGTATGATAGATACACTAAAACTGAACACAAAGTGTGATAGATGCACTATGTGAACAGAGTATGATAGATACACTAAAAATGAACACAAAGTGTGATAGATGCACTATGTGAACAAAGTGTGATAGATACACAAAAGGTGAACACAAAGTGTGATAGATGCACTATGTGAACAGAGTATGATAGTTACATTAAAAATGAACACAAAGTGTGATAGATGCACTATGTGAACAAAGTGTGATGGATACACAAAAGGTGAACAGAAAGTGTGATAGATGCACTGAGTGAACAAGTGTGATGGATACACAAAAGGTGAACACAAAGTGTGATAGATGCACTAAGTGAACAAAGTATGATAGATACACTAAAGGTGAACACAAAGTGTGATAGATGCACTAAGTGAACAGAGTATGATAGATACACTAAAAATGAACACAAAGTGTGATAGATGTACTATGTGAACAGAGTATGATAGATACACTAAAAATGAACACAAAGTGTGATAGATGCACTATGTGAACAGAGTATGATAGATACACTAAAGGTGAACACAAAGTGTGATAGATGCACTAAGTGAACAAAGTGTGATAGATACACTAAAGGTGAATGACCTTAGACGGAACTTCGTTGAATGAACCGTACATACAATATCGCCTGGTTGCGCCAGTTTCAAATGAACTGTACATACAATATCGTGCATGAATGAGAAAGAAACTTGATGGGTACAATGCAGTATAATGCATGATGTTTAAGGAATGCAATAAACAAACCTAGCGGTGCTTTAGAAAGCACCTCATGGGGTGAGTGGCGATGAACCGCTCTACTCTGACGGGGATCTCCCCTCGTGCTCTTCGAACACTTACCTTCAACTGATAGTACAAAGGCTCTGGACTACTGACAAGGGTTCTTCACGTAGAACACTTTGGATGCTACCTTTCTTCCTGATCATATTCACAACTTTCCCTATTTTCCAACAGGGTGACAGACTAGGTTGGTTCAGTATCCAGAATTGAGGTGCATACATGCTATCTCAACCTATGGGGCTTTCATACAGATTTCAAGCCGAGGAGACGCCTCTGGGTATTTAAACCAGACTTTAGTCCCAGAAATCCCGAACCTTTGCGTTCTAGGCAACTGCCATTCGAACTCTAGTTTCCACCATCGCAGTTGGTCTCCTAGGAACTCATTGCGAACACAGCCAAGATGCCTCTGGCAAGGAATGGTACTCAGGGAGAGCACTTTTGATCGCCATTCTGGCTTGAAGCAGGCTTGATCTTGAGCTTAAGGTAGAGGCACACTCATACTTCGGAGCATTGGCAAGATATGAAGAGGTACACACGGAATGTAATCTCAGAACTTACTGAAGTTGAAACAAACTCAGATACCCGACATTTTCTCTCTTTTCTTTTGCTTTGTAGTCTGGAACCTATAGAACTTTAGATAGGTCCTGGTTTTACTGCTCCCGCATGACCTGGGTTGAGCCTTGCGGTTTTTACGAAAGAACGAATCTTGTTTTGCATAGATGTGAAGAACGGCACGGCACTCGGAGTGCAAAACTATTCATTTTTTTTTTTAATTTGAGAAATGAGAAAAAGTTTTTGACTGGGTATTTGAGCCTACGACTGAACACAGCGCACCATGACTCAACAAAGGAAACAAAAGGTGAACATCCTAAACACATCGAGAAACTCTCGAAATGACTCACAACAAGAATCGAGACAAACAAAACAACGGACACGACACTCAGATGTGTTCCAAAGACAAGGAGCCTCTCAGATCATGAGGAGCCAGTTTCTCCGGGTATTGTTTCCCACCCTTTCTCATTTGTGATTCTCACATCACTTTGGCACTCAATCTCTATTTTTCTGAAAAAGCCCTTTTCTCACTTTTTCTCTCATCGCACATCTCTCTATTTTTCAATCTCTCATTTTTCATCCCTCCCCTGGGTGGTTGATGGATGAACAGAAAGTTGTGGGCTCTTGTCCCTAGCATTCTACTAGATTCTCTTCTTTCGCTCACAACAGTGAACTTTCCCACAGAGGGGCTGCGCTATAACTGGGTGTGTAACCAATCTGCAGCTAACATCGGTTGATGATGCTCTGCTGGGGAGTTTGGACGTGATCAAATCCATCCAGATGAGGGAGTGGAATATCTTGATCCATTCTGGTTCGTGCTTCGCACTTAGCTTGATACCTCGCTGCTCGGAGGGTGAGAGAGCTTTCAGTCCTTTTGTTGTTAACTTCAGTTATGCCCTTTTCTGGCAGGTAGAGTGCCCTTTCTGGCAAGTGCGTTGATAAAGGGGAAAAGACAGAAAACCTGACTCAACTGTGCCCCTAGTTCATCATTTTGACCATTTTTTGTTTTTTGCTTCTACTAAAACAATTTTAACCAAAATGAGAGTTAGATTAACACGCTTGTTCGATTTTCTGATTTGAAATCATGCAAGTCAGGTTATGAGCACTGAAAATTTTCCTTTTTTGGGTCCAAGAAATGGTCCAGTTTTAGAAAAATGGAATAATTTTCGAGAAAATTAGTCAACCTCATTAAAAATTCTCAAAAACTATTTTTGCAAATGGCCACTGCTCGACCAACGCAGAATTTACTCTTGAGATACATAACCTCAGATCCAAAACAAATGGAAAATTGCCCCTTGTCTGAATGGCCCTGCATGGCAACTGAAAGTTGCCCCTAGTCTGAATAGCACCGCAGCACTGCACGGTAACGGAAAGTTGCCCCTAGTCTAAATAGTGCCGCATCACGTGGCAACCAGTCCTCACAGTGACCATTACAACCAAATTCTCGGATATAGAGAAGACAAAGATGACCAAAACCATCACATGGACACAGTCGAATTTGAAGTGTTTTACGGCTAGACTTCATAATGAAGTTGCCTACGTATCCCAAAGATGGGAATCAAGCCTTACGTAGTTGGGGGTTAAGGTTCACTCGGATATTAACCTCTCCTTTTGCGCTCTAACTTTCGCTAAGGCCGCCCTTCCGGGTTTTCAGCCTTGCAAGTTATGTTTTTCTTTTCTTTTCAATTCTTTTCAATTCTTTTCATTTCTTTTCTTCTTTTTTTTTTTTTTTCTTTTTCTTCTTTTTTTTTTCATTTTCTTCATTTTTCTTCTTTTCATTCTTTGCATTTTTCTCTTTTGTTCTTTTCTTTTCTTTTTTTTTTCTTGCTCTAACTTTTGCCTGGGTCGCCCTTCCGGGTTTTCGGCCCAGCGAGCCTCTCAAGGGTAAAAGTGTAGCTTTGTCCATGTCAAATGGTTTTGAGATCCTGAAGTCGTCTGAATCCAGGAGAATGGCTGCTGTTCGCTAACGATGCAGAAGTCCATCCAATGGGGGAACTGATTTTGCCCCTAGTGTTGTGGATCGGAACTCAGTTGTCCTTCAGCGATATCTTCTTCTTTCTTCCCTTCTGGGATTTGGCATTCTTGCTGATCTTCGTTAGCTTGAGAAATGACTCATCTTTCACTTTTCGAGCACATTTGAAATTCTTTGCCCGTAGTTCAAGGGATGCCTCTGATCTAGCTTCGCAAGCTTCCTTTGATCACATTTGATAATCTCGCTCCTAATTCATGGGCTGCTTCAAATCTGGCCACATAGACCTCACATTGTGGTTGGTCGTTGAACATTCTGAATCCAAGTCCAAGGTTTGAAAGCAAGGGGGTTGAGTCTCGAGACTGAGAGCGATCCTAAGCTGCACAATCTCAAGAGCGATTCCACATAGGTCTTCGCAAGACTGTGCAAAACATTTTTTGAAATCTTTTAAGAAAGCGACTAATCGCTCGCGCAGAAGACAATGTGAAACCAACCTAGATCAAGCCAGGATCCTTTTCAGTACTCACATTAACAAGCATGATTTTATTCATTAAGGGCTTAGCATGCCTCTTTTTCTTTCAATTGATCAAATTTTGCAAAACCCGAGGAATTCCTTCCTCTTCGTTTTCCTCACAATGTTCAAAAAGTTTTGAAAAACTTGGGTCAATGCAATAATTTAAAAGGCATAGAAGAGCAGGTGAAAAGCATTGTCGTTTCATTCAAGTCTCTGGCACAACTAGATCAAGGGCAGAAATAGATGCACAAGGGTGGAAATCGCTGCTATTTCATTCAACTCCTCTGGCGTAACTGGCTCCATAGCAGAAATAGACTTGTGGGAGCCAAATAAATAGAAGAGTCGGAAGGTGCGTACCCCAGAAATCAGGTATTATTCAGCTCCATCTTGCGTGACTATGATGCCAAATACGTTAGGAAGGCCGAATAGCCGGAGATCCATAGATCTGAATAAACAAAAGGATAATGAGTAAAAAGTAGGCTCTGACCCCGAGGCCCAGAAAACGAGTATAAATACAAGAACTACAGATTTAGAAAGGCATGTAATAATCACTTTGCTAAAACTTAGTAGACAAGCTATCTTGAGGGTAAGGACTGACTTGTCAGTCGGAGTGCTAATTCTGGCACCCCCGACCGGAGTGTTTGTGTCTTTTCAGGTGACTAGCTGAGGATCATTGGCATCTTCCAGGATCTGAAGAGTATTTCCAAACCATTTCCCTACAACTGGCGCCATCTGTGGGAATACTCAAATACATCCATGGCAGGCGTGACTGAAGATCCTCCGATAGCCACTGACGAGACCACACAGAGAGATGACCTCACTCCAGCAAACACGCTTGGACCAAAAACCATCGCAGCAAGACTTGCCTTGAACCTCTGCTCATCTTCAACTCCAACGCAAAAGACAATACAAGCGACCACGGAACAAGCCAGGCAAACCAAACAGAGTTTGGACAACATCATCGCTGAGAACGAACGCCTTCGTCGCGATCTGGCCTTGGAAATAGCAAAGTCCAAACAAACAGTGCGCCAGGCTTCTGAGCGACCCCCGAGGGCAAATGATCGACGATCTCGAGCCTGACAGCAAGACACTGACGGTCGCTATGCCTCAACAGACCACCTTGAGGAGTTGGCAAAGGACGAACGTCTCCAGCAATACGTTCGGGGAAGTATGATCAAAACACCTACCTTTCCGAAGGATTCACTTCCGCTTGACACCGTCCACATGATATACAGCCTGCCAACAGCCCCGGTCGTGCATGCAATCCAATCACATCTAGGCCCCCAACAGCAACTCACACCAGCAAAGCGGCTCAGAGAAGCGCCAAGTATCACCTTTGACGACTCTGATTTGATCGGCGTAACACTCCCTCACATCGATCCATTGGTTGTTGAGCTACGCGTAAACCTGTTCACCGTCAAACGCGTTCTTATAGACCAGGGCAGTACTTCGGAGGTCATGTATTATAAAACCTTCATCAAACTCGGGTTCAATGAGTCAGACCTGACTTCGGCTCCTTATCCACTATTCGGCTTCAATGCCAATCCAGAGTACCCATTGGGAAAGATCAGCCTACCCATTCAAGCAGGTTCCAGAGCGGTGGATGTGGAATTCTTGGTCGTCAGGCTGCCATCGCCGTAAAATCTCATCATGGGGCGATCGTGGTTGCATACTTTGCAGGCCGTCCCAAGCACCTATCATCAACTGCTACGTTTTCCAACAGAACACGGCATTGAGCAAATCCGCGGCTCCCAGAAATCGGCACAAGCATGTTATCTCCTTGCCGCCAAAACGCCAAAGGAACTGCAAGTAAACTCCATTGTGGTGCTGAATCGAGAGATCCTTGACGACGTTGGGCGGCATCCAAATGAAAAGGCCACGGAAGGTTTAGACCGAGTTGAGATCGATGGAAGCCTAGAAAAGTTCTTCATGATCGGCGCCTCTCTGAATCAGGCCGACAGGCAGCAGCTGATCTCTTTCCTGCTCAGCAACCTCGACGTCTTTGCGTGGACTCCGTACGAAATGCCGGGTATAGACCCATCAGTTTCACAACACCATCTGAATGTCGATCCCAAATGTAAGTCGATTATTCAGAAAGGCCGGCGGTTAGCCGCAGAGCACACTGCCGTCGTTGTTGAGGAGGTTGACAGACTGCTTGACGCCGGGGCAATTAGAGAAGTCATCTACCCTACGTGGCTCTCCAATACAGTGGTGGTGAAGAAGAAAAATGGGACTTGGCGAGTGTGTGTCGATTTCACGGATCTGAACAAAGCTTGCCCCAAAGACTGTTTTTCTCTACCCAGAATCGACCAACTTGTCGATGCGATGGCACGCTATCAATGCATGAGCTTCCTCGATGCTTACAGAGGCTACCATCAGATCGCCATGCATCCAGATGACCAGGACAAAACTGCATTCCTCACCCCAAGAGGAACCTACTGCTACAAAGTTATGCCTTTTGGGCTGAAGAATGCAGGGGCAACCTACCAAAGACTGGTCACCGCCATGTTCAAAGAACAACTCGGCCACACTTTGGAAGTTTACATCGACGATATGATGGTCAAGTCCAAAGACGAACAGAACTATATAGCCGATCTAGAAAAGACATTTAGCATCTTATGCAAATACAGAATGAAACTGAACGCTTCCAAGTGTGCGTTCGGAATCGGCTCTGGCAAATTCCTGGGTTACATCGTCAACCACCGAGGAATCGAAGCCAACCCGAGGCAAGTCACAGCAATCTTGGAACTCGACTCCCCCCGTTCAGTGAAAGAAGTCCAAAAGTTGATGGGGATGGCCGTTGCACTCAACAGGTTCATCAGCCGGTCTACAGATCACTGCCGACAATTCTTTCAGACACTACGGCAGGGCAAGGCTTTTGAATGGTCCGCCGAATACGAAACAGCTTTCAACGGACTCAAGACCTACCTCCGCTCAGTACCTCTCTTGACAACACCCGCTGCTGGTGACCCACTAATTCTGTATTTGGCAGTTTCCGATAGGGCCGTCAGCGCCGTACTATTAAAAGAGGAGGAGGGGGAGCAACGGCCAGTGTATTATGTGAGCAAGGCAATGGTTGACGCCGAAACACGCTACCTTCCGCTGGAAAAACTCATCTTAGCCCTAGTCATGGCGGCGAGAAAACTGATGCATTACTTCCAGGGACATAGCATTGGGGTGCTAACAGATTATCCCCTCCGATCAGTACTACGGAGTGTAGAGGCATCAGGACGTGTTTCAAAATGGGCTATTGAACTCGGCCAATACGACATTCAGTTTTTACCTAAAACCGCAATCAAGGGGCAGGTGCTAGTCGACTTTGTTGCCGAATTCACCGGCGGGCTTGCCGACCTCAAACCTGACGAAGTTCGACCAAAGGCTGAAGTTCGACCAAAGCTGAACTGGAAAATTTATGTCGGGGATATTTGACAATTATACTGTGATGGATTGTCTAACCAACGGGGTAGCAGCGTCGGAGTTGTAATCATGTCTCTAGACGGCGCAGTAATTGAGCAGGCCGTCAAGCTTGGCTTCGAAGCATCAAATAACGAAGCCGAATACGAAGCCCTTCTAGCCGGTCTGCGGAATGCGCACCTTCTCGGCGCTCGGCGTTTGCTTGTGTTTTGTGATTCAAAATTGGTAATCAATCAGCTAAAGGGGGAGTACGCGGCAAGAAATGACCGTATGGCGGCCTACATGAAAACGGCCAATTCCTTGCTGGCAAAATTTGACCATCACGAACTAAACCAAATAACACGCGACTAGAACACACATGCAGATGCCCTGGCATACCTAGCCTCCGCCATCAATTCTGAGATCAAACGGACCATCGAAGTAGGTTTCATCCCGGAGCTGAGTATTGGCCCTTTGGAGGAAATCCATGTCAACATTATAGAATCCACACTAAGTTGGATGGACCCCATTGCTGCATTCCTCTCTTCTGAACAACTCCCAGAGGATAAAAAAAAAGCAGACAAGCTGTGAAATAAAGCCCTGCGATACTATCTGGATCCGCAAAGTCCCTCTCTGGTCCATATTTGGAATGCGTGCACCCGGACAAAGTGGAGGAGCTTCTAACTGAGATACATGAGGGCAGTTGTGGTGCCCATTCTGGCGGACGCTCTCTGGCCCATCGAGCTATAACATAGGGGTATTATTGGCCGACAATGAGAGCTGACGCATAGAGTTATGTAAAAAAATGCAAACAGTGCCAAAAGTTCTCCCCATTAACCCATCTGCCTGCCGAAGGGTTGAACTCTATCACCAGTCCCTGGCTGTTTTCTTAGTGGGGACTTGATATCGTAGGACCATTGCCGGGGGCCCCAGGGAACAAGCGATTCTTAATCGTCGCAACAGATTACTTCAGAAAATGGGTCGAAGCGGAGGCTTTAACACATATACAAGATGCCGACATTAAACGCTTTATATGGAGAAACATCATAACAGGATTCGGCATTTCAAGAGCTCTCATCTCAGACAATGGCACCCAGTTCGATTGTGGCGTATATCGAGAGTTATGCAGCAAATATGGTATTCGGCCTTACTTCTCTACACCGGCGTACCCCCAAAGCAACGGTCAAGCCGAAGCCTCTAACAAATCCATCTTGGATGGCATCAAAAAGAGGCTGGAAAAAGCTAAAGGCAAATGGGTTGAAGAATTGCCGAGTGTATTGTGGGCTCATCGTACTACGCCGAGGAGATCCACTAGAGAAACGCCGTTTGCTCTATGCTTCGAAACCCAGGCAATCTTACCCCTGGAAATCGGCCTCCTAACCCTGAAATTGCATGTTTTTGATACGGGCCGAAACGACATGATGCTTGCCTGGATCTAATTCTAATCGAAGAATGAAGAGATCGCGCTCTGGCATCCATGGCACGGTATCAGCAGCAGCTCGCTAAGTCGTATAATCAACGAGTTCAGTTGCGCCGCTACATGCCAGGAGAGTTGGTCTTGAAGAAGGTACTTCCAGCCGACCGGAGACCGACCGATGGAAAATTGGGTCCGAACTGGGACAGCCCCTATCAGATAGATTCCATCGCAGGAACAGGGGCATATCGGCCCTCAGACATGTCAGGAAGAAGCCTGCCATGGCCTTGGAATTCAACACATTTACGTAAATTCTATCATTAACCGGACTTGTGGGCTTGATACTTGTACATACTCCACCATTACAAAACAAAGTTTCTTTTTTTTTTACACTTCAGCCCCCAAGCCCTTTAGGGCCGATTAAACCTCCGGATTCGGAGTGCCCTTCGTGGATATCATGATTGGCCAAATAAAGTCTCCGGATTCGGAGCCCCTTTTGGTGCATAACACCTAAGGGCCGATTAAGTCTCCAGATTCGGAGCGCCCTTCGTAGATATCGCGATTGGCTAAATAAAGTCTTTGGATTCGGAGCCCCTTTTGGTGCATGACACCTAAGGGCCGATTAAGTCTCCGGATTCGGAGCGCCCTTCGTGGATATCACGATTGGCCAAATTAAGTCTCCGGATTCGGAGCCCCTTTTGGTGCATGACACCTTAGGGCCGATTAAGTCTCCGGATTCGAAGCGCCCTTCGTGGATACCATGATTGGCCCTTAAAGTCTCCAGATTCGGAGCCCCTTTTGATGCATGACACCTAAGGGCCGATTAAGCCTCCGGATTCGGAGCGCCCTTCGTGGATATCATGATTGGCCAAATTAAGTCTCCGGATTCGAAGCCCCTTTTGGTGCATGACACCTTAGGGCCGATTAAGTCTCTGAATTCGGAGCGCCCTTCGTGGATATCACGATTGGCCAAATTAAGTCTTCGGATTTGGAGCCCCTTTTGGTGCATGACACCTTAGGACCGATTAAGTCTCCGGATTCGGAGCGCCTTTTGGTGCATGACACCTAAGGGCCGATTAAGCCTCTGGATTTGGAGCGCCCTTCGTGGATATCACGATTGGCCAACTTAAGTCTCCGGATTCGGAGCCCCTTTTGGTGCATGACACTTTAGGGCCGATTAAGTCTCCGAATTCGGAGCGCCTGTCACGACCCAAACCCGCCCCTATAGGTTTGGTACCGTAACCGGCCAGTAATCCGTGGATTACCAAAGGCCTCTGAATAGAATAACAAATATTAAGGGGTTGCGGAAGCAAATACATAAAGTAAACAAGGTCCCATGAGCTGTGATGATGTACATGGAATAGAAAATTCAAAACTTATTTATATACATAAACATGCTAGTCAGATACACCCATATGTACAAAATATTTACACAAAGTACGTCCCAAGGTCCAACTATACAACAAGCACAAAGACTAACATGAGGTGCAAAACTGCCAAGGCTTTAGGCTTCAGGCGGAACCTCCTCGGTAGACACAACAGGTGGCTGACGAAAGATAAAACAGAGGGCCATCAACTCTGGCCAGGGTCTTGTGCCGGCTCACCTACATATATATATAAACTGTGAGCGAAAGCCAAGTGAATAATAACAGAGTAAAGGGTTTAATGAATGATGTCCATCACTGAGTCAGAAATCAGAGTTTATATCAGAACCCATAATCTTAACAAAACAGAGTCTTAAGCATTTCCAGATTTCAAATCAGAACAGATTCAGATACATGCTCATATTCATATTCATATTCAGATTCAGATTTTGCATAAGATCATATGTGGTACACCCATTAGCTAACAGATCAAATTGGTCTAGAGACCACAGACAGAGTTGGTACCAACAACCATAAAGGTCCATATTTTGCGCGCAAGTAACCATGGTATTATTACCCCCAGGCAAGGGCCATATGCCACGGTATTGTTACCCCTGGGCGAGGGCCATATGCCACGGTATTGTTACCCCCGGGCGAGGGCCATATGCCACGGTATTGTTACCCCTGGGCGAGGGCCACATGGACTAAGGGTGCCACAATACTTTTCAGAAAATTGGACATTCATTCATAATTTATAACTTAGCATTTTAGAAAGCAGATCATATCATATCAGTTAGAAAATACTTAAAGTTAAACATAACTTTACAGAGTTATTACTCACAGTGGGCGTTGATACAGGTAGACGGAGTCAAAAGGGTCAAACAGATTGCGGCACGTGACCTACATAACACATCACGGATACACACTTGAAACATGCAATCCAATTGTACAAAACCCACATCAATGATTCTAAGTGTGTACCTAACCTCTTATCCTTAGTATGGAGCCTTAAACATGGCCTAGGATGGAATGAGGATGCAAAAATACACTTTTAAACACTTTACAAAATTTTCGGAAAACAGGGGTCCCGCTCGAGCGTGGATTTCTACGCTCGAGCGGACATGCAAACAAAGGGGCTCCGCTCGAGCGTGAATTCCGTCGCTCGAGCGGACTGTGTGCTACAGTAAAAATGCTGGATGCTCAAAATCTACGCTTGATAGGCGCTCGACCCTCGCTCGAGCGTGAGACACAGGCCTCCGCTCGAGCGTGAAATCCTCCGCTCGAGCGTACTGTAAAATAGTGAGAGATGCTGGGAGCTCGATTTCCCCGCTCGAGCGCCACTTTCCCCACTCAAGCGGGAGATAAAAATCTGGAATTTCCAGATTGAGCTCCAATGCTCAAATCCAACTTTTAACCATTCAAAACTCAACCTCCTGGGCTCAATTTCTGGGAAAACATTTCAAAGTCACAGTACAACAAATTTCAAAAGCCAATTTGTGAAATCAATGCCCATGGGTGAGACAATTTGATCACAATTTCAATAAATCATCAAGAACAAAGTTTAAACAACCATGCACGAGTTCAATTTCATTTCAAAGCTCCAAAACATGATCCAAAACAAAATTAAACTTAGAATCTTGATGAACTCATGGACCTTAGCAAAAATATGCACATGCATGTAGAGATTTGATACCAAACAACTTTAATTGGTATGAATATGCACATGCATGCACATGTTACACCACCCAATTCACAATTTCAAGCTAAATTTAGACTCTAATCTTCAATATGTCAAGGAATATGCAAGAGCTAGTTCAATTACATGAATGGGAGGGTGTATTCCTACCTTAAACCTTCAATGTCAAGCTTAGAAGCTCAAGTTTGCACACAACTCTTCATTTCCCTTAAATTTCCAAGCAATTCCTTGAAGACCACAATTTTCTCCTACTTCTCTCTCTCTCTAGCCGTTGGTCTCACAACAAGGTGATGGAAACAATGTTCTAAGACTAAGTTCCATGGTTGTCTTAGATAGTGGGCTTCAATGGCACTATTGTAAATAATTGAACTCATAATTTAATGTTATTTAATCTAATTTAATCGCATCGAATCGAATTTTAATGGAACCCACCATAAAATCACGTAAAAATCTAACTGGTCTAAAACACTAATCAATTTCGGAATCGGGTGCCGGTAAGGCTTCCATTTCGCAATTTAAAGTTTAAAACACGAATGGATATTTCGACACCGAACAGATAAAAACACATAAATCATGCAATATACGTGCAACTTAATTCCAGGTTTCCTCTTAATTACTGTTAGGCATAATTAAGTGCCAATTAATGTTAATCAGGGTCGGGGTTATTACAGCACCTTTCGTGGATATCACGATTGGCCAAATGGAGTCTCCAGATTCGGAGCCTTTGTGTGAGATGTATTCGGACCACTTGACTGGCCGAATAAATATTCAATGAGAATTGTTCTTAATTCGAGCCGGTCAATGCATGTTTAAACGTTTGTACCACGCAACACAAAACTTGCCAATAAGTTGAAATAAGACGTTTAATTAAGCACATAACATTTCAAAACCAAATATGAACATTGAAAATAAAAGAAAGTCTATTTATTCGGCACCCTCATCATCGCTCTTCTCAATTTCGAAATTGGAATGGGGAAGTAATGACAATGATACAGGGGCAAAGCTGAATCAATGCCCACGGCTCCGAGAGCTTCCTCGGTTTGAAGGGCCTTGATCCAACCATGCTTGAAGCCATGATTTTCACATCGGCAGACCTCCTCAGCAAGGTCTCGTTTGGTCTTCTTTATCTCGACCTTCAGGCCGTCCTGAAATCCCCTTTCATAACCCGAGGTCCGTTGGGTCACTCTCTCCTTCATGACCAACTTAGATTGACCGGCCGCCACCGACTCGGTCGTTTGAACATTCTTAAGCTCCCGAAGCTCACGTTCAGCCATTTCCACGCGAGCCTCTAGACTGCGATTCCTTTCGTCCTTTTTCTTAATCTCACGTCGCGTTTCGCGTAGACGCATGCCAACTTCATAAGCAATATATAGTCCTTTCACAGCCCCATGTATGCCATCTCGAAATACTTCGAAATCTCGACGTCCGACCATCGATTGTTGGACTTCGAGCGGAAAGATCTGTCGAGCAAACTCGACTGCCACAACTGGGTCTTTAATGATAGAATCCGCCTCCGTCATTGGTCTATTCCTCACGAAAACCGCAAAACTCAACGGTCGTGGCGTCGCATCAGGCTTGATTCTCGGTCGCAGGCGCGGGGAATTTCCCCGTTGTTGTCTATCCTTTCGGGGCGATCTGCTTCGACGACTAAGGGGCTGCTGTTTTTCCCGATCCTTGGACGTTCTTCTTCCCATGCGCATAGGCTCGCTATTGCGATTCATTGCGGCGTCTAAATTCAGCCAATCTTCGTCCCTCTCCAGTTTAGATCAAGCCTGAATAGAAATAAGTAGAGCCTCTGGCGTGAACTCACCCCATTTATCCTTGAATGTATGCAGCTCCCCCGGGGCAACATCATTAATTCCAAACGCCAAACGTCGGATGACGATCAGCTGGTCGGCCATGTTTTCAAGCACAAGCGCCGATCAATCTATGCCTCAGCCAGCCCATGAGTTAGACCCATTCGGCTTCTCAAGCTCGCGCCCTCGCTGGGGCAAGGGCAGATTCATTAATCTGGTCGGCCATGTTTTCAAGCGCAAGCGCCGATCAATCTATGCCTCAGCCAGCCCACGAGTTAGACCCATTCGGCTTCTCAAGCTCGCGCCCTGGCTAAGGCAAGGGCAGATTCATTAATCTGGTCGGCCATGTTTTCACGCGCAAGCGCCGATCAATCTATGCCTCAGCCAGCCCATGAGTTAGACCCATTCGGCTTCTCAAGCTCGCGCCCTCGCTAGGGCAAGGGCAGATTCATTAATCTGATCGGCCATGTTTTCAAGCGCAAGCGCCGATCAACCTATGCCTCAGCCAGCCCACGAGTTAGACCCATTCGGCTTCTCAAGCTTGCGCCCTGGCTAAGGCAAGGGCAGATTCATTAATCTGGTCAGCCATGTTTTCAAGCCCAAGCGTCGATCAATCTATGCCTCAGCCAGCCCACGAGTTAGACCCATTCGGCTTCTCAAGCTCGCGCCCTCGCTGGGGCAAGGGCAGTTTCATTAATTTGGTCGGCTATGATTTCAAGCGCAAGCGCCGATCAATCTATGCCTCAGCCAGCCCACGAGTTAGACCCATTCGGCTTCTCAAGCTCGCGCTCTCGCTGGGGCAAGGGCAGTTTCATTAATTTGGTCGGCTATGATTTCAAGCGCAAGCGCCGATCAATCTATGCCTTAGCCAACCCACGAGTTAGACCCATTCGGCTTCTCAAGCTCGCGCCCTCGCTGGGGCAAGGGCAGATTCATTAATCTGGTCGGCCATGTTTTCAAGCGCAAGCGCTGATCAATTTATGCCTCAGCCAGCCCACGAGTTAGACCCATTCGGCTTCTCAAGCTTGTGCCCTGGCTAAGGCAAGGACAGATTCATTAATCTGGTCGGCCATGTTTTCAAGCGCAAGCACCAATCAATCTATGCCTCAGCCAGCCCACGAGTTAGACCCATTCGTCTTCTCAAGCTCGCGCCCTGGCTAAGGCAAGGGCAGATTCATTAATCCAGTCGGCCAAGTACCTAAGCTAAGTAGCCGATCTAACCATAACTGAAAGCAATATCATTCATCAACAAAATTTTCATTAGCAAGTTGAGCACAACTCATGAAATTTTATATACGCAAATTACTAAACAAAAAGCTACAAGCCCGCATGAAAATGCCTAGCAAAAAACTATGACTGTAGCAATAAATGAAAATTACCAAACCAAAAACTATAAAAATACATTCAAAATCCGAAAAACTATGTCAGTCGCCCAGATCAGTCCTCGGAATCAGACTCCAATGGCTCAACATCCACTTGCTCATATGGTATTGGCATAGTCAATGAAACTTTAGTAGCAGCAAGGGCTTTGTGCCAGCCATGTTTGAATCCCGATTTTCAAACTTGGGGACTTGGTCCAAATACTCGGCGAGTCCAGCATTTTTCTCGACCTCGAATACTTTGGAAACTTCCGAGTCAGCTATTTCCTTCGTCGCCTTCATTTTAGCCAAATCAGCCTCCAGTTTGGAGACCGCCTTCTGGGCCAATTTGAGCGCATCTTCGCTCGCGTTCGCCTTCTTCTCGGCATCCGATCTCAATTGATCCGTGCTACGAGCCCTCTCCACCTCGGCCTCGGCCCATGAGGCTTCCTTGTTCGCCCTCAAAACTTCAACCTCGGTTCTTCTCCTCTGGCCCTTAACTTCCTTTCGTAAACGACCAATCTGTTTGACGGCGTCGCGATGGTGACGGCCCATATCGGCTATCTTTCCGACGGTCTACAAAACAAGAATTTAAAACCATAACTTCAACAGTATTTGGATAAAGTGAAGAAAAATCCGAATACGTACCAAAAGTGCTGATTGGGCGGCTAGTGCTGTCGCATTCAGATCTGGTTCCACCCGGAAAGCCTCCTTGTCAGACGGCAACGACACAGACGTAGCCACGCTGAATGCGACTTCTGGATCTTTAAGCGCCGAAGCATCAGAAGAAACCGACATGTTTTTTATCATTGGCTGAATGACAAAAGGAACGATCACATTCGATCCCTCTAATCGAGGACGTTTACCACCTTGTTCTTCTGAACCAGCCTCAAACTCAGCAGGGCGTTTCTCTACATTTTCCTCAACTTCTTGACCGGCCTGCACGACCAAAATAGATTCGGCATTCTGATTTTTTGCCGTCTCCTCCTCAATAACGCGCAAGGACTCTGATTCGGTAACAGGCAGGGAGAGTTGAGATTCGGTGGCGGGTGGTACTTCAGACGGAAGGGCCTCCGCTCTTCGCCATGCGGCTAACCTTTCCGCATTCGCCTTCCTGGCAAGTTTTGTCAGGCTTAACCCAGCCATGTCTGCAGGGCTTGCGGCGGGAAGATCCTCTAAGCTGTGAAAAATGTCGTCAAGTGAAAGATCCCCTCGGCCCGAAGTGGATGGAGGATTGGCCGAATTCAACACCTCGTCAGATTTGGTTTCGGACTGATCTGATTCGGCAACATCAGCTACTTCATCCTGCTCCGAATCAAACCCTTCAAAACCAACCTGCCTCAAGTTTTTGAAGTCGGACAAAATAAGAGTGATAAGAGAATCTTCACCCTTCAGAACTGGGATATTTTCTGCCGCCGAGAAGGTCGTATATGTCGGCTTGTAACGAAGCAGAACGTGGGCCGCCCTCCCCTGTTTCTGAAGACTTCGACGGCCGAAATACTTTAGAGCGACTTTGATATCCGAAAGAACGGTGTCGTCGGTTGAAGATAGGACTTTCTTCAAATCGTTCCCTGCACAAGCCAAGCCGTAAGATTTCAAAAAAGAGGCTTTACAACAAAAATGAACAAATAATAAAAGCAAGAAGGTAATCGGCCACCTGGCCGTCTAGGAATAGGGTCGACGCGATCCTCCCCTTCGCCAAATTCCCAGTTACCCTGGACAATGACCATAACATCATCAACTCGTTTCCCAGAACTGGAAAGCATAGTGATAAGCTGATGGTCGGTATCTTTGGCCCTAAGGAAGTAACGCCCGTGCCGACCAGAAGACTTAGCCAAGGCATAGCAATGCCGGATGGCTGGAATGCCAAGGTTAATTCTAAGGCGACGGTTCAGCGCTATAACCCCCATTATAATTCTAAAGAAATTCACATTGGGTTGGGAAGGGATTAAACCCCAATGGCGAAGCACAGCCCTTAGAAACGGGTGAAGGGGAAAACGGACTCCACCCTCTGCGATTGACAAGAGAGGAAAGACAATTGTGGTTTTGTCCTCCCTCTCCATATTAAGAGTGCCGTCTGCCATAAATGAGAGACGGACATCATAAGGAATGGAGAAATGACGTATAAAGCCAGCAATTCGATCTGACGAGAGGAGGTCTTTTAAATGTTTCGCCATACCCTACAGTTTATAGGAGTATGCCCAGGAAGAAAGAAACTAGAAAGAGTTTTCGAAGCAAGGAAGGAAAGAACTTACAAAGGACGAAGAGGATATCAGAGAAGAGAAAGTTGCAGGAACGATTCGAAAGGCAATCCAGCGACGAGCGTCATAAAATACATACTCGAAAGGACGTCAAAATTTTAAATCACAATAAATAGATACGTACGAAGAGGCGGGAAGTCGAGACGACAACCAAAAGGGGTGCGCTTAGACATCTGCATGAGAATGAGGCCAATCGCCGAATTTTGGCTCTGACTTTTCGAAATTCGGAACCAAGCATTCCAGCCAACTGTCGTTGGTAAAGTGCTTGGGGGACAATTGTGGGAGCCGAATAAATAGAAGAGTCGGAAGGTGCGTACCCCAGAAATCAGGTATTATTCGGCTCCATCCTGCGTGACTAGGATGCCGAATACGTTAGGAAGGCCGAATAGCCGGAGATCCGTAGATCCGAATAAACAAAAGGACAATGAGTAAAAAGTGGCTCTGGCCCCGAGGCCCAGAAAATGAGTATGAATACAACAACTACAGATTTAGAAAGGTATGTAATAATCACTTTGCTAAAACTCAGTAGACAAGCTATATTGAGGGTAAAGACTGACTTGTCCGTTGGAGTGCTAATTCCGGCACCCCCGACCGGAGTGTTTGTGTCTTTTCAGGTGACTAACTGAGGATCATTGGCGTCTTCCAGGATCTGAGGAGTATTTCCAAACCACTTCCCCACAAGACTCAAAAGAAAGCAAAAAGACAAAGACAAAACAAGATAGTGATATTTGAGGTAACACCCCCGAAATCATCTGACTCTGACACAACAAGACAGACTCGATATAACAAGACTGACGTGACTGACTCAGTATGAAAAGACTGACTCTGTACAACGGGACAGACTCTAAACGACATAACAAAACTGACTCAATACCCGAGTCAGAAAGTACAAACACCAGCATTCACAAATGCTCAAAACAGTGCATGCCATACGCCATATCTAGAGTAAACTGAGTGCCGTCCGCAGGTGGTTCATCCCTTGATCACATATTCGTACTATCTCCCAAGTTCATTGATCCAGTGGCGATAGATTTTGCTAAGCTGGTGCGGCGATGACCTTGTTGTCAAACAGATCTTGTACATCATGGCGAAGACGAAAGCAACTGTCAGTGTCATGACCGGTTTGTTGATGGTAGGCACAGTATTTAGTCTGGTCATGCTTTGAAGTGATAGGATCGGGTAGAGGCTGCTGTTCCAACTGTTCAGATATCCTTTCCGGAGTAAGACCTCTAGAGCCTTTGACAAAGGCATATAAAGTGGGGTAAAAACCCTCTTGACTCGAGGTGGATATTTGGTTTTTTGTGAGCTACTTCCGAACGCACCGGTGAATGGGGGTGGCTGTTTTTGATGCGGTGGTGGTGACCATGCCCACTTCAGAAGATCTTGCAGCTGCATCACCACTGGTGGTCGCATTCGAACTATGGGAAAATGCCCTCCTGGGTTGCTCCTTCTCCTGGTCAATGAGGCCCTGGTTCATAGCATCCTCGATCTGTACCCCAATCTCATGTAGATCTGAAAAAGTGGGGTGAGGGAGAACAATCATCTTCTGCATGAGCTTGGGCTGGAGGTTGCGCACAACCATCCGTATTTGATCTTTGTCAGTCAGCCTAATGGTCATCATTGAGGCTTTGGCCCTCCAGCGGGTTATGAAGTCAGAAAAGCTCTCCTTCGGTTCCTGTCTAGTTGTCTCAAGATCACGAGTTGTGATCTCGATTTGTGTGTTGTAGGAGTATTGAGCTACGAAGGCCTCGGCCATTTCCTCCCAGTTCCTCTTGACGGAATCTTCCAATTTTGCGTACCACATGGCCGCTACACCCGACAGCGTTCGGTCGAACAGGGAAAGCTTCTATAATCTGGAGAGGCCCATCGGCCTCAAGATATCTGAAAACAGCCGTAGGTGCACCATGGGATCCCCAGACCCGTCAAAGCGGTCAATATATGGCATCTTAAACCTGTCCGGCAGCGTCACGGCCGCATCGGTTTACCCATCTTCAATATCTGGAATGGATTTGACACCCTGAGATTTCTTGAACAGCTTTTCAAGCTTGCTTACTTTTAATGCTGTAGGGTCCACCTCGAACTCAAAGGGAGAATCCGGTAAGTTGGTAGGTGTTTTGGATAGCTGGGGTAGGATTGGGGGCGAGGCCAGCCCTGTCGGAATGTCCGTATCTTCCTGGACCTTTGGTGTCTCCCCGGGTATTGGAACCCTTGGTGGGGGAGGAGTTTGGTGTGAAGCAGATGCTCCGGTTTGCTGTTGTAGCCTAGTAATTAGCTCTACCTGTTGGGCCATGATCTCAGCCTACTATTTGGCAAATTCTACTTGACGAGCAGCATCCTGCTGCATGGTTTTCATGCTCTCCTGGAGCTGACGCATCATTTCTTCCATTCAACTGAAAACTGCTGATCTAACTAAACAAGTGTGTATCCCCTTTCTGAGGTGGAAACAGATATCTTAGCCCAACTGCGTATAAGTGAGGTGGATAGTGACCGCTGAACTGGGGACTGTTGAACAGGTGATCTGTGCTTGATTGGCCTTTTCTTGTCTTACCACTGGCGAAGGAAACACTGGTTGCTCTGAACTGAATCTCTAACCTGACAAAGTCTATCAGCACGGATCCAATGTACCCGAGGGATATTGGAGCCCTCTGAAGCTATAGTTCCACGACTATCTTGCAAAAGAGAAAACAGACAGTATCTCAGCTTGATTTCACCAAAACAGGTATACACATAGCTGAATGACTGTCCTCTCTACTGAATTCTGCCCAAAATTCTTCCTGTAAACCGATACCCTCAGGTAAAACTGATTTCCCAAATACTGATGCCCACAGGCATGATGCCCGGACTCGCAAACAGATACATGCATTCCTGTAGAGACGCGCTCCAAAAGCACATAGCAAACAAGTGAGAGCCAAAACACCTCTATGGAGGGGTAGGGTTTCCCTGTCCTATTTTGTCAGGAGCTAGGGTTTCACTACACACGCAGCGGTTTCAAACAACCTATAATCGAGTAAGCAACCTGTCCTAGTTTGGAATCGTCACTATGGATTTCGATATGCACTAGGTCGAATGGTCAAAAAGGGTGCCCCGGTAACAACCGGGGTTTGTGTTTCCATCGTGGCAGAGCCTGTAACCGGTCAGCCTTATGGCACGCTTATCAAAGCGAGCCTCCGGCAAACCGTTCAGGAATAGCAGATGGCAAACACTGTGACTTAGGAGCACCAATGCACATGCAATGCAAAGAAACACATAAGTGTACTCAAAAAGAGATATCATGAGTTCGAGTCAAGTTCTCTAACTCCCCAGCAGAGTCGCCAGAACCTGTAGACGTCCCCGAATGTCCCGGGAAAATCCCGTTTTGTTCATTTGGGCTCACTACAGTTTGGACTCAAATCGTCACGGTTCTGAATCTAATCTCACAAAGTGAAATGCAAGATTAATAAATCACCAAAGAGTCCAAATCCGGCAAATCGTTTTGAAAAACTGATTTTTAGAAAGAAGTGCCAAACATGGACTGCTTTGCCAGATACAGAGTCGCCACCTAAACATTTTATTTTGGGAGAATTTAGGAAACCCTGACTCGTGCCTAAGGCCACGTGTCTGTCATCACCAAAGTTGCATCGGCTCGGGAACTTGGGTACGATTGGGGAAGGTCATTTCATGAGCACCCCTGCTCGCCCGATCAAAGATCGGCCACTACTAAGCATGATATCTTGTTTTTGAAAACACATATGCTCTTATTCCGGTTTATTAGCCTAGAATTACTATGTGATGCGCACAGCATACAAGTATAGACTGGATCGCCTAGGTTGGAACAAAACATCTAATGTTTGTTTTCGAAAGTGGTTTGCTACTCGCAAGTAGGCTAAAATGTGGATTTTTCCACCCTCAAGTGGGCTTTAGAAAACATGGTGATTTGCCACTCTCAAGTGGGCTTAAAACTTGCAATCAATGAATTGTTCCAATTCAAGTAATCCAACCTTCACCCACAGGCATTCAGGCAGTTATATCACATAAGCAGTTAGCCTCATGGCAGTCACTCACACACATGCAAGGATGCTAAAGCATAAACACTTACCGAGTACTCCTAGTTCATGTTAAGGTGGCTAACGCAACAAATGCAAGAATGCAACTATGATAGGCTCGACTATTCTAAATGGCATGTGAAATGTGACAACTCGATACACGTATTCAACTCAGAATTGAAATACAATGTAGTTGGTATGATGTGCCGAGCCTGGTGCATGCAGTACAGATGAATGAATGCAAACATACGAGCATAAGGATGCTAATTGAGACGTGCCCTAAAACTAACCATCATAAGCTGGTAAATAAAAGGGAGAAAGATGTGGGGTTGGAAGACATACATCACACATACGCACACTTATTACAACATTGCCCTCTCTCGGAGGGTCCGAATGAATATTACACAACCGAAATGAATAACGAATTACAGCTAATTATTACACAACACTAGTTAATTAACAAACTAACTAAGTAAGCAAATAAACTATCATGCAAACTACATAGAATGGGCCGCCTCAGCTCTGCTTTGAATGATAAAGGATGCATGCATGCTCGAGTCGCCTTGTCGGGAAATCCATCGCGATGCCTCGTCTCGCCTTTGTTTGCAATTGAATTCAAAAACTTGCACGAAGCTCCAGAGAGATGAAACTCCACCCTGGGAAGCTGTGGAAAGGCTATCGACCAGCTATAGGCATTGGAGACCACCTACTGACCACCCTTGGTGGTGAAGACCAGAAAAGGTGGTCGGCCTGCCAGAAAACCTGGTCGGCCGACCAGTTCATCCTCTTGGTTTCTGCTTTTTTTGCAACAAAGGCTAGAGAGAGAGAAAGTAAGGTATTTTCAACATATGTGTGCCTGACCACTCTCCCCATCATTGCATAAGCTCTAGGGAGGGTAGTCCTCGATCCTCGGGCCATTAATCACGCATCCCGATGCATGATGGCCGAGGAGTCGAATTGCACGACTCAATATGACATGAATGCACATATACACACCTAAAGCCAATAACTCCATCATGGGTAGTCAAGAGTGCCGGCGACCGGGAATCGAGGCACGTTTCGTCACTTTGAGTACGAAACATCCTTCGTTTCTCGTGTTTGGACTAAACCCTACTCCAAACACAATGCAACACATATGGTATGTACAATGCGACCTCTAGCATGCAATCTCAATGCAATGCAACCTAATCATGCAAATATGTAAGGGATGATATGCAAACATGCAACTAGCATACGCAATGCTATGAACTAATCAATGGCATACTCAATGCACATGATGTTATATGGCATACACAATGCACGTATGAAGACAAATGATGAGATGAACAAGGCATACACAATGCAATGGTTAATCATGTGACAACATAGACTATATGGCATACACAATGTAAGATGGACTTAAACCAATATGGATGGACCTCAGCCACACCCAAATCAGTGGCCAAACATGATGAAAATGAAACAACAACACACACACAAACATACAAGGTGCAATGGCTCCAAGTCTAGGGCACAAAGCACAACTCTACAAGAGCATGGCAAGGATGAACTATGGCATACAACAACACATGTCCCAACTTTGAAATGACATACAAGATGGTCCCGAATCATGCAAACAACTCACCCGATGCATGTTGGATGCCTCAAGTACCGAAGCTAGTGAAGTGCATTATACTAGAGGTATGCAAAGCGATGCCCAAATGACCAAACCAACCCCAAACAGTCCCTATGTAGGCCCAAAAATAGTAGGAAAATGGAGCTTAAAATGGTGGCTTGAAGGCATAGAAATGAAGCTCATGCAATGGTCCATAAATGAGGCATACAAGCACAACTCTCAAATGCACTTAAAGAGTGATAAACATGGGAATATGGCAAATGCATAAGCTCTGAAATATCATACACAATGACACTAAAACATGCAAACACCTCAATATAAGCATGCAATAGGCTTGAAAACTCAAAGCTAGGCATGACTGTTACACTACAAGCATGCATGGCAGGCATCATTTGACCATGGGGCCTCAAAACAGAGCTAAGGCAGTCCAAAACATGCACAAAATCAGTTTAGAGGATGGCCAAAAGGTGTTAGAATTAAAGGCCAAAACAACATGCATTACAAGCTAGTGAAGATGATTTACACTACAAGTATGTGAAGCAATCAAGAGGCCACTAAACCAGCAAAATTCAGAGCTATGACATGCCAAATAAAGCCTAAAAACTCACTGAAACATGATCAATGCATGCAAGAATGACATGCTCCTTTGATAAGCTATGAAGAGGATTGTTCTACACATGCAAGAGGCACACCTAAGGTGACAAAACCAACTCTGGATAGAGCCTAGGCAGGTCCTAAAAACCACCAAAAAGGGCTTGAACCAAGCTTGGGATGCATGCAAATATGGGCTCCTTTGTAAGGCCAAAAATGCTAGTAAAAAAGACAAGGAGAGAGAGGGTCACCCCTATCTGATTTTGGCCCTCAAAACAGCATTCTAACCACTGAAATCCATTGGATTTCAGTGGTCAAAAGGCTAAACAAAGATCAATACAAAGGCCTTAATGCATGGCTCAAAACAAGGCAAAATGAAGCATGCAAGGGGGGAAATGACCCCCAACAACAAAATAACCTCAAACAAACATCAAAAGGACCTCAAAACAAGACTTTTTTCAGTTGATAACAAAGCTCAAATATGCATGCAAATAAGGCTAAGATAAGGATCAAAATAGGGCTTAAAAAGGGAGAAAATGTGTTACCCTTGAAGCTCAAGAAGACCAGGAACTTCTAGACCCAAAACCCAGCTTTTTGAGACCTCTCAAGACCCTCCAAGAACCCTAGAACAATGGTGGAGGTGTGTGCTTAAGAGGTGTGGTGCAATAGGCCAAGAACCAACACTTTTTAAGCCTAAAGTATTGAGATATAGAGGGAGATATAAGCCTTTTGCCTTAGAGAAAATCTGAACCATGGCAAACGAGAGGGAGGCCCTCCTTTATAGCCAAAAGGGACCAAAGCTTCTCAAAGAAGCTAAAAACCAAGGTTGAAGATCCTCCATACACGTGTATAGAGGATCCAGTCTGTGCCTTCCAACTGGTACAGCTGGCAACAACTCACAGAGACAAAACTGGAGGGAGCAGGCTGACCAAAAAAAGTGGTCGGCCAGCCACTTTTAGTGGTCGACCGACCAAGTCAAAAGGGTCAACACAATAAAAGGTGGTCGGCCAGCCCATTTTGTGGTCTCCCAACTGAATGCAAGCTAGTGGTATGGTAGGAGACCAGTAAATGTGGCCCAAAGACCAAGGAGACCAGTTTCCCGACAAGAAAATCGACTGGCGGAGAGAGAAATGGTCTCTAAGGAGAAAAATTGGTATCCAGGGGTAATTGGTGGTCTCCACACTGAGATTAAGCCAATGGTGGGGTGGGAGACCAGTAAATGTGGCCCAAAGACCAAGGAGACCAGTTTCCCGACAAGAAAACTGGTTAGCAGAGAGAGAAGTGGTCTCCAAGGGAAATGCTGGTCTCCCACCCTTGTACCACCTCCCAAACAAGGAAAACAAGGTCCATGCCAAAAATGAACCAACACGGATGCAAAACGAGAGTTCGGGAGGCAAAACGCGCAGCCGGGTGCCCTGAAAACTGGCTGTTGAGCTCCAAAAGTGGCGTACGACCACAACAGTGGTCTCCCGGGCCACAGTGTCCCTCTAGACAGAGGAAACAAGGTGTGTGCCAAAAACCGTGCCAAACGGAGAAAGTTAAGCGGTCCTGAACTGAGGCGCACGGCCAACGGCTCTGAAAACCAGAAACTAGTCTCCAAACGGGAACAGTGGCCTACGACCACTGAGAGATGGTTTACAAGACCTCTCCCTCCCTTCGGGAAGAGAAAACAAGACCCGGTCCGCAAACCGAGTCAATGCACAAAAAGTTCCGACGCCCGGAGGCAAGGCTCTCAGCCGAGAACTCCGAAACCTCAGGACGAGCACAACATGCACCATCACCGAGTGCTCAATCGATGACGTCTGAGTCTTAAGGTCGGTCAAAAATGGGGTGTCTACAGTACTGCCCTGCTGCCACAGAAAAGAAATAGAGCACAAATAGAGTGTTTTCACGGGATATTTATCCTCTCTGCTCCACCCTACCATGAAACAAATCAAGGGAGGAGTAGAATCGATCCACAAATCATTAATGGTCGCAATGTTATTGTGTGATGATCCATGGCTTGATGAGACAAAGGCTCAATAAATGAAAAGAAAAGACCAACAAGACCTCCTCCTTATCATGGAGTTACCTCAAGGGAAGTGGTAAACATTGACTCTTGAACCATTATTATCACTAAGAGTATGTAATGATTCAAGACTCAACGGGTTCAATTAACGTCCGATTGAACCCAACTTGATTTTATTATCTTGTTTTACCTCTTTTAACCCATTTATTAGCCCTTTTAATTACCTTGCCATTCTTTAATCATTTTAGTCCAAAAATGAGAATTATGTCCACTAAAATAAGAGAAGTGTCAAACAATGAGTTGTTCTTGGCATGAAAGAGATGTAATGCCCTGGTAATGAACCTCCGAAGAGATTAAACCATTTAGCATGGAAGGTCTCTTTCTTATGCTAAAAACAATATATATATAGGACTTCAATTCACCACTTTCAATTAGTTTACAACAATATACAATATAACAATAAATCAAAGCAAAAGAGCAAAATAAGTAAGAAATGCAAGAAAATGAAAGGTTTGTGAAATTCACCTTCCAAGAAAAGGATGAACTCCTTAGTTCACAAACTCCCTCTTGATCACTTTCAAGTGTAGAAAGCGTATGATCAAATCCTCAATTCGAAATTATGGAGTTTATAGTATGGAAAGTGGCTAACTCGTTAGTTTTTCTCACTTTTAATCACTAAACACTCTTTCTTATGATCAAGGCAATTGATTTTTGGCTATATCAGAATTTTTGGAGTGTTTTTGGTGTATGGAAATGAGGAATTTCAGTAACTATGGAAGCTTAGAAGTGTTGGCTCAAGATTGAAATGTTTCTCTCTTTTCTCTCTAACTCTTTCTAACTCTCTTCAATTAGCACCTTTTGCCGAGCCTCTCCATTGCTTTATATAAGCAACATAATATAACAACATATAATATAATATATAATATATATGCCTTATGTTTGATAAGATTTTTTTATTATTTTCTTTTATAATATATATAATATATAAAATATATAATTTATACCAATTTATATAAAACACCAAAAATATGAACAAACACATAAAATTATACAAAAGTATAAAATACTAAACTGATAAAATATTTAGTAGTTTAAAACAATTTGGCCAAAATGGTAAACATTTGGATTAAAGTTCAAATTCCATCTCTCTTACTGAGGATTCTGTGAGAAACACATTCTAATTGTCATCATCGGGTAATCAAAAGAAAGTGCCCAAGTCTTAGGGCCGATCAAAATGAGGTGTCTACACATTTATAATCTCTTCAAGAGTTCGATTATTTCTCTCAACAACTCCATTAGACTGAGGAGAATAGGGTGTAGTGGTTTGGTGAATAACACCATGTTCAGAACAAAATTCCTCAAATGGTGCATCATACTCACCACCTCTGTCACTCCTCACTACTTTAATAGTTTTGTCAAGTTGATTTTCAACCTTAAGTTTATATTGCTTAAAAGCTTTTAAGGCTTCATCTTTACTTTTCAATAAGTAACATAGCAATATTGAGTGCAATCATCAATAAAAGTAATAAAATACTTTTTACCTCCTTTAGTTTGAATAAATTTTAAATCACAAATATCTGTGTGAATTAAACTTAGAGGTTCAGTACTTCTTTTTACTTTATTAAACGATGTCTTCGTGAGTTTTGCCTCAATACAAATCTCACATTTATAATTAAGATCAAACTCTAAGTTTGACAAACATTCTAAAGAAACAAGTCTATGCAAAGAATTAAAATTAAAATGTCCTAATCTACCATGGCATAAAAAAGAAGACTCAACAATATAAACAGAAGATGTGTTCTTATTATTAAAAGCCAAATTTGGTACAACAGTTAAAACATTGAACTTAAATAGCCCATCACTCATGTAACCTCGCCCCACATACATTCCACTTTTGAAGAGTACAACTTTGTCAGATTCGAAGACTAGTTTAAACCCATTTTTGATCAACAATGACCCAGAAATCAAATTCTTACGAATCTCCAGCACATGGAGTACATTGTTAAGAGTGAGTTCTTTTCCCGAGGTCATTTTTAACACGATCTTTCCTTGTCCTTCTACAGTTGATGTGGAGAAGTTTCCCATAAAAAGTTATTCCCCACTTTCCACCACTTTGTAGATTGTGAACATCTTCTTGTCTGCACAGCTATGGCGGGTTGCTCCAATATTCACCCGCCACTCCTTGGGATTGCCCACCAAATTTTTCTGAGAGACTACTACAACAAGATTGATGTCTACCACTCCATCGGAAAAATAAAAATCTTGGGCTATGTTGGCTTGTGCTGGCTTTTTGCTTGAACTCCTTTTGTCCTTGCAAATGTGACAATCCTTAGCACGATGTCCATCTTTGCCGCACACAAAACAGTTGCCTTTGAACCTCTTGTTGAACCCATTGTTGATCCCTTTGTTGATCTTGCTAATGGATCCTTGTTTGGGATCATTGCCACCATGTTTCCACTTCTTGTTGTTAAATTTTGACCATTGTCCATGTTCCACAACATTTGCTTTAGCCTACATGATATGGTTTCTTGAGTTCTTGTCGGAACCACAGTTGTCCTCCTCAATTCTGAGCCACACTATTAGTTCCTCCAATTTCATCTCCTTGCGCTTATGGTTTGGATAATTCTTGAATTCCTTTCAGGATGGTGGCAATTTTTCAATGATCGCCGCTACTTGGAAAGATTCACTGAGAATCATCCCTTCCACATGCATATCAGGGAGAATTAATTAGAGATCTTGAACCTGGCAAATAACCGTTTTGGAATCCATCATTTTAAAATTCAAAAAACGGCTGACAGCAAATTTCTTTATACCTGCATCCTCTGTTTTATATTTCAGACCTAGAAATTTCCACAGTTTTTTTGCGGTGCTTTTGACACTATACACATTGTACAGTGTATTGTCCAACCCATTGAGGATATAATTCTGACACAAAAAATCACCATGCTTCCATGCATCGACCGCGTCAACCACTTGCCGATCGGTTTCTCCCTTGTTTAGTGCTAGAGCTTTTTCATTAGTGAAGCAAGCCAAATTCAATGTCGTAAGATAAAACATCATCTTTTAAAATCATTTCCATTGAATTTTTTTGACTTCTTTCCATGATTTACCTGTACTGCCGGAGTCATCACTGGCACAACGGGTGTGGGGGTCAAAGTACGAATAGTGTCAATACTGTTTGTTTCAGTAGTCATATTTTTGATGAAATAATTAATGCACCAATCACAAATTTATACAGAAGATGATTATAGCTCGACTTTTCGTGCTCATTTCGGATACAACAAGCCCTACAGTTCAAACTCCCGTGGTTCTGAATCTAATCTCACAAGTGCAATGTGAAATAGATAAACACAAAAGAGTCCAAATCTAGTAAATCTTTTGAAAAATCGATTTTGAATCAAAATACTAAAAATGGACTGCTTTGCTAGATATATAGTCCCCACCTAAATATTTTTAGGAAATTTAGAAAGCCCATGACTCATGCCAAAGGCCACGTGTTCGTCATCACCAAGATTGTCTAGGCTCGGGAACTTAAGCACGAAAGGGGAATGTCATGAATTGAGCACCCCCGCTCGCCTGATCAAAGATTGGCCTATACTAATCATGATGTGAATCTTATTTATATTATATGCTTGTGTTTCAATTTATTAGGCTAACTTTACTATGTGATACTCACACAAGTATAGACTAATTTACAAAAATTGGATTTCATATTTGTTTTTTAAAAGAGTTTGTGAATGTGCCACTTGAAAAAGTGGGCTCAAATGTACACCAATCAAACTATCCCAATTCAAGCAACTAGCCTTCATCCAGAGGCATTCAAACAGTTTATCACTTAAGCACTTAGCCTCATGGTGAACGTGCTTTGACATGGCAACAATCACACTCATGTGATATGCTAAAATAAATAAAAGCTCACCTAGTACTCCAAGCCAAAAAAAGTGACAAAGTTAGAATAATGCATGATCCTAACTATGCAATATGACTAATGCAACGCATGCGATATGCAATTACTAGGCTCGGCTACTAGTATGGCATATGAATCAATTTGATAGCATGCGGTCTAAACACGTATTCAAAGAACGTTTAACTAACAATGCAAGTTAGAATGATGCGCCGAGCTCAATACATGCAAGACAATTGATGCAAGGCGTGAGAGATGTTAAACGAAACATGATGCCCTAAACTAACCATTATAAGCAGGTAAATGAAAGGAAGAAAGACGTGGGATTGGAAGACATATACATTATTACAACTGTGCCCTCGCGCAGAAGAGTCTGAATAAACTAACTAGCTAAACTAATTAACTAGATATTACAAAACGAATTAACTAATTATTACAAACTGAATAAACTAACTATGCTAGCTAGTTATTACAAAACCATTAATTCATTAACTATTTTATGGAGCTAGCTAATTAATTTCACTAATTAATTAATTACAAATTAGAATTAACTAATTAATTACAACATGAATACAACATAAAAGAAGTAACTAAGCTAACTAATCAACCCTGGGAAGAGAGGAATGCTCATGCATGCACAGATTTTCACCCGAAAAGCCCACTGTTCTGTTGCTAGAATGCCTCTGTTGCACAGTTAGAACATCTTTTCACCTTAGCCTCTGCTCTGTTCTGTTCCAAAAAGTTACTGCTTAATTTGACAAAAGTGGCCGGCAGGCTAGAAGTAGTGGCCGGTCGGCCACAAATGGTAGCCTGCCATCCAGAAAAAGTGGCTTGCTAGCCACTAAAGCTTGGTTCCTCATCCTGCAACAGAAAACATACAGAGCACAAACAGGGTATTCTCAACGTATGTTTGTACACCTTACCCCTCCTTATCATCAAACAACTCAAATGAGTGGCAAGCTCAATTCACAAGCCATAAATCGATGCAATTTCATTGCATGATGGCCTATGAACCAAGGTGTACAATTTTAATAAATGAAATATAAAAGACTCTCAAACCTCCTCCCTATCATGGATTGATCAAGGGAAGTGGTTGACCTTGAAAACTTGAACCATTTCATCACTAGCAAGTATGAAATGCCTTAAGTTTCCATGTGTTCAATTAACGTCCGATTGAACACCAAATTACTTATTATCTTGCATCATCTTTAGTCCCAATTTCATTACTCCATTTTAATTACCATCCATTCCTTAGTTCATTAAGTTCAAAAGTGAGCTTTAAGTCCTCTAATGGAAAGGAGTACCAAACCAAGTGTTGTTTTAGGCATGAGAGAAGTGTCATACCATTGGTAATAAACCCCCAAAGGGATTAAACCATTAAGCACAATACCTCAATCTCATGCTTAAATAAACACTTGGTTTAAACAACTTTCAAAGCAAAGAAAAAGCCAAGAAAAGAGGGAGGTTGCAGAGGTGATTAGATATGAATACAAGTATGAAAAGCTTGAAATAAACACTATCAACTCAAATAGGTTGGCGGCTAAGGCCTAAACCACCAAGCCTATGAGGACCATTACACTACAAGTATGCTATACAAAGCTCAAATGCAGTGAACAACTAAAAACAATCTTAACAGTGCTAAAACAGTCCAAAAAAGTGCTGGAATTAAGCTAACAATAGCTAAAATAATAAGCTAAAATATGGAGCAAGTTAAGCTAGTAAACAAGCATAAGGAGGGGAGGCTAACCCCTCCATTTATAGGACCTCAAAACAACATTTTTAGCCTCTGAAAAACTCTGAAATTTAGTGGTAAAAAGCATAAAAAAAAGTTGAGAAAAGAATGGGAAACACAAGGGCAAAAGCTTAGAGAGCAAGGTTTAAAGAAGGGTGATTAACCCCTCCATCTTTGGTAGGTTTAAACCACAAGTTTCAACCCTTAAAGCAGTCCAAAAACAGTTCAAAAATAGCAAGAAAAGATAAGAGAGAAGTAGTGTAGAGATGCTCAAAATTATACCTCTTGAAGCAAGGTTACTCTTTTGTTCACAAACCACAAAGCTTACACTCTTAAGGGCTGAAATTTGGACTTAATAATCTCAGCAAAGAGAGATCCAATATTGGTTTAGGAAGTGTTTGGGTAAGGTGTGTGTATTGCAAGATAGAGATAGAGAGAGAATTTCAAGTTTTGGGACTTTTGGAAATTTTTGTAACCTCAAACCAAGAGGGTTGGCCTGGTATATATAGAAAAGCAGCCTCTCAGGTCGAAAATATCTATATAGGAATAGATGGAGCTTTTGGGGGACAACTGGCAACAAATATCTGGGTTTTACACAAGTGGCCGGCAGGCCAGAAGTAGAGGCCAGCCGTCTACAAATGGTGGGCTACTGGCCACAAAAATCTGTTTCCAAGCTCGACTTCATCCGAACTCCGTTTTAGGTCATTCTTGAGTCTAAATTGAAGCCCGAAAGTCTACTTTCCAATGGTGGTGGCCTCACAACTAAAGTCTAAGTGTACAATGATATAAGCCTGATTTAGTGAAGGCTGCTCAGTTCTCTCTTAACAGTTTCATGCTGAACCATTTCCCCAACTAGTTTTCTTCCCTCCCCTCCTATTTTCTTCAACTCTGTAGACACCCCATTTTGACTGGCCCTAAGACCCTATGATGACAAAATAAGAAGGTGTTTTTCACAGAATCCTCAATAAGAAAACTTAGAATTTGAGCCCTGTTTCCAACCCTAAACAGCCACAAATTACCTTTCCAAGGGCATATGCTGACCTCAAGGTTGTGTCCAGAATGGTTCATTTAACTAGGATCAACCTTTGCTGCACTTCCTGGGGCCTCACTGAAAAATTGTGCCGAAATCTGGGTTACAGCATAATTATTTGAAACTTCTAGGCCAAATTGTAAATTCAGGGAATATTTTGATATGTGAGGGAATATTCTGTTAAGTCAGGGAATATTCCATCCATATGCAAAATATTCCGTCAATGTTGACTGGGACGCTGACGTAACGGTCTTAGTGACGTGGCATGACTGGAATGGTCCTTGCTGATGACGTGGCGTTGACTTGTCTTTACCCAAAAAAATGAATTTAAGGAATGCTGGTGAAGGGGTTTGAACCCCCAACCTAAGACTCCACACCCAACACCTGAACCACTCTGCCAAATCTTTGCCTTGTGTTATATTTTCCCTCAAATAATATTTAACCATTTCAAACCAGAAGGCAAAGGTGTATTTTTTTCATTTTTTTTCTTGTGTGTGGGACACTCCTCTACCTCATTGGCCGACCCATATATCACCAAATACAAACCTAATCATCCCCTATTGTCAAAAAGAGATTTTGTTTGCATCCATAAAGGAGTATCCCATGCAACCATCTTGAAAATTTGCCTTCCTATCACATTCTTGTCTCCCACCATGTCTCCCACCTTTTTTTTGACTTCCACTCTCCCTCATTGCCTATATAGAATGATCATATTGTAAGAGAGAGAGAGGACCATGAAATTGAAGAGAAAAGAGTGAGAAATGGGTGAAAAAAGAGAGAAAAATTGAGCTTTTGATCCAAAAACAATCCTATCTTCCATATACACCCCATACCTTCCATACAAACTGAAATTCCATCTTTCCTACACCCGAAACTCCTCCAAAAATTCTGAAATAGCTAAATTTCAGTAGTGATTGATGAAAGGAAAGAGTGAGTGTTGTTGAAAGTGAGAAAAAATAAGAGAGTTAGCCACTTTTCCACCATACAAACTTAGAGTTTCATTCTAGTTTTAAATTGAGGATCGAGAACACACTTCCTAAACTTGAGGGTGATCAATAGGAAGTTTTGAAATCAAGAACTTTAATTTTTCTTTGAAAGGTGAATTTCTAGTCTTTCATTTTCTTTTATTTTCTATCTCATATTTATTTTCTTCTTATTTCATAGTGTTTTGTTATAATCCAAATGGTTTGTCTATCTCATATTTATTTTCTTACTTTATATTTCATAGTGTGTTGTTGTAATCTAAGTGGTTTGTTTAGCTCATAATTATTTATTTATTTTTATCTGCTTGCTTTAATTTCATATTAGCTTTGTTGTAATCTTGCATGTTCTATCTCATATTTGCTTTCTTGTTTTAGGTTCATATTAGTTTTGTTGAAATCTTGAATATTCTATCTTATATTTACTTTCTTGTTTTAGTTTCATAGTAATTGTGTTGTAATCTTGGATTTCCTAACTTATATTTTTCTTGTATTAGTCTCATATTAGTTTTGTTGTAATGTTGCATGTTCTGCCTCATATTTGCTTTTTTTTTTGTTTGTTTTAGGTTCATGTTAATTTTGTTGTAATCTTGTATGTTTTATCTTATATTTGTTTTCTTGTTTTAGTTTCATAGTAATTATGTTGTAATCTTACATTTCCTAGCTTATATTTTTCTTGTATTAGTGTCATATTAGTTTTGTTGTACTCTTACATGTTTTACCTTATATTTGTTTTCTTGTTTTAGGTTCATGTTAGTTTTGTTGCAAGTTTGCACTTTTTTTATTTTATATTTGTTTTCTTGTTTTTTAATCTAACCGGTAGTGGTTAGTTGAGCTACCTACACATTTCTTGTTTGTTCATTTTCTTGGTTTCGCAATAAGACAGGTTTTGCTAAGCCTAGTTGGTTGGCTGGCCTATTTGGCCAGCCGGTTAACTTCTTTTGGACAAGATGGCATTGTCTTTTGATGTTAACAAACTTCCGATGATTTCCAAGGCACATGAAACTTTTTTTTTTCTTTTGTTTATTTTATTTTGAGTGTATTGTGAGGTTTTTATTTTATTGTAATATTCTCCTTACCCCCCCTCTAATTTGGTTTGTAATAATTTATTCAAAGTGTTGTAACAATTTCCTGCCCCACTTCTTTCTATCCTGTTCTTTTAGTTGCTTTCCTTATTTGTAAATGTGGGAGCCGAATAAGTGGAATAGCAAGGATACGCGTACCCCAGAAACTAGATACTGCTCGGCTCCGTATTACGTAACTAGGGCGCCGAATGCATTAGTGAGGCCGAATAGACGGGGGTCAGCAGATCCGAATGAAGATAAGGTGAATAGGATAAAAATAGGCACAGGCCTCGAGGCCCAAAAAAGTAAGTATAAATACCAGAACCACAAATCTAGAAAGGCATGTAAGAATCACTCCATTAAACTTAGACAAGAAGCTATCTTGAGTGTTTGAATTAACTTGTCCGTCGGAGTGCTAATTCCGGCACCCCCGACCGGAGTGTTTCCATCTTTTCAGGTGACTAGTTGAGGATAAGCAGCGTTTCCCAGGATTTGAAGAGTATTTCCAAACCACTTCTCCATAACTGGCGCCGTCTGTGGGAATACTCAACTACATCCATGGAAGGCGTGACTGAAGATCCTCCGGTAGCCACCGACAAGACCGCACATAGAGGTGATCTCATTCCAGCAAACTCGCTTGGACCAAAAACTATCGCAGCAAGACTTGCCTCAGACCTCTGCTCATCTTCAAACCAAATGCAAACGACAATACAAGCGACCATGGCTCAAGCTAGGTGCACCGAACAGAGCTTGGACAACATCATTGCTGAGAACGAACACCTTCGTCGCGATCTGGCCTCGGCGATAGCAAAATCCAAACAAACGGTGCGCCAGGCTTCTGAGCGACCCTTGAGGGAAGATGATCAACGATCTCGGGTTCGACAGCAAGAAACTAACGGCCGCTATGCCTCAAAGGATCATTTTGAGGATTTCGCAAAGGACGAACGTCTCCACCAACGCATCCGGAAGAGTGTGGTCGAAACACCTGCCCCTCCGCAGGATGCACTTCCCTTCAATACCGTCCACATGATATACAGCCTACCTGCAGCCCCGGCCGTGCATGCGATCCAATCGCATCTAGGCCCCCCACAACAACTCACGCCAACAAAGCGGCCCCGAGTGACGCCAAGTATCACCATTGACGATTCTGATCTGATCAGTGTAACGCTCCCTCACATTGATCTGTTGGTTGTTGAGCTGCGCGTAAACCGGTTCACCGTCGAATGCGTTCTTATCGACCAGGGCAGCACCTCGGAGGTTATGTATTATAAAACCTTTACTAAACTCGGCTTCAACGAGTCAGACCTGACACCGGCCCCTTATCCACTATTTGGCTTCAATGCCACTCCAGAGTACCCCTTGGGAAAGATCAGCTTACCCGTTCGAGCAGGCTCCAGAACGGTGGATGTGGAGTTCTTGGTCGTCCGGCTGCCTTCACCGTACAATCTCATCATGGAACGATCGTGGTTGCATACATTGCAAGCCGTGCTGAGCACCTATCGTCAACTGCTACGTTTCCCAACAGAACATGGCATTGAACAAATCCGCGGATCCCAGAAATCGGCACAGGCATGTTATCTCCTTGCCGCCAGAACGCCAACGGAACTGCAAGTAAACTCCATTGAAGTGTCGAATTGGGAGATCCTGGATGACATTGGGCAGTGTCCAAACGAGAAGGCCACGGAAGATCTAGACTGAGTTGACATTGATGGAAGCCTAGAAAAGTTCTTCATGATCGGCGCCTCTCTGAATCAAGCCAATAGGCAGCAGCTGATCTCTTTCTTGCTCAACAACCTTGACGTCTTCACGTGGACTCCGTACGAAATGCCGGGAATAGACCCGTCAGTCTCACAGCACCATCTGAATGTTGATTCGAAATGTAAGCCGATCATTCAGAAAGGCCGATGGTCAGCCGCAGAACACACTGCCGCCGTTGTTGAGGAGGTAGACAGACTACTTGACGCCGGGGCAATTAGAGAAGTCACTTACCCTACGTGGCTCTCCAATACAGTGGTGGTAAAGAAGAAAAATGGGACTTGGCGAGTGTGCGTTGACTTCACGGATCTGAACAAAGCTTGCCCCAAGGACTGTTTTCCTCTACCTAGAATCGACCAGCTTGTCGACGCGACGGCACGTCATCAACGCATGAGCTTCCTCGATGCTTATAGAGGCTATCATCAAATCGCCATGCATCCGGATGACCAGGACAAAACTGCCTTTCTCACCCCAAGAGGAATCTATTGCTACAAAGTTATGCCTTTTGGGCTGAAGAATGCAGGGGCAACCTACCAAAGATTGGTCACCGCCATGTTCAAAGAGCAACTCGGCCACAGCATGGAAGTATACATCGACGATATGGTGGTCAAGTCCAAAGAAGAACAGAATCATATAGCCGATCTAGAGAAGACATTCAGTATCTTACGCAAACACAGAATGAAACTGAACGCTTCCAAGTGTGCGTTCGGAATCGGCTCTGGCAAATTCCTGGGTTACATCGTCAATCACCGAGGAATCGAAGCCAACCCGAGGTAAGTCACAGCAATCCTGGAACTCGACTTCCCCTATTCAGTAAAAGAAGTCCAAAAGTTGATGGGGATGACCGTCGCACTTAACAGGTTCATTAGCCAGTCTACAGATCACTGCCGACAATTCTTTCAGACACTACGGCAGGGTAAGGCTCCGCCGAATGTGAATCAGCCTTCAACGAACTCAAGACGTACCTCCGCTCAGTACCTCTCTTGACCACACCCGCCGCTGGTGTAGACACCCCATTTTTGACCGCCCTCAAGACTTGGGCATTACTGATGGTTTGCTCGGTGTTGAGAGATGTGCAGGGCAAAGATTCAATTCCTTCGGCAAGGAGAGAGGCGAACCCTTCAAAACACTTTGTTTAGGGGTTTGGAGTTGAAGAAAAGAGGAGAGGAGGGGAGAAAATAGGTTGGAGAAGAAGTTCGCCATGAATCCAGGTAGAAGAAAGTCGAGCGGCCCTCGCTGAATCAGGCTTATTCAATTGCATACTTGGAGTTGAGCTATGAGGCCACCACCATCGGAAAGAAGACTTCCGGGGCTTCACTTTGCACTCAAGAATCTCCTAGAGCCAAGCCCGGGTGGAGGAGATATGGTTGGTTGAAGCTGGGCATCATCCCGGTTGGATCGAGTCTGCGCGGCTTCACGGAAAAGGGCATAACTTTTTGTATAGGAGGAATTTTGATGCAAGGTTTACGCCATTGGAAAGCTAACTTCCGGGGCTTCAATTTGCATACCCACCGGCCATTTTTTGACCTCAGAATCATCTATCGGCACTCTATTTAGCCGACCGGCAGAAAATAGTGCCGACCGGCACTTTATTTTGGCCGACGATCAAATTTTCTGGCCGGTTTGCACCCTTTGCACCCTCCAAGCCTGGTGCATACCAGCTGTGCCAGCTGGGATGCACAGAACTAGCTCCACATGCATATATGTGGCTATTTTGCACCCTTTTGCACCCTTGAACCCCCTAGAGCTTCTAGAAGGTGACCCTTTGGCCAAAGCTTCTTGGAGAAGCTTGGCCAGCTGTCTTAGCTTCTCCAAGAAGCCTAGACTCTTTTGCACCCCCCCTTGAACCTTTCTCTTTGCTTAGCCCTTAAGATAAGTGCTTTACTTGGCCTATATAAGCACTTCTCTTCTCCCTTGGTCTAGGTTGGAGACTTTGGAACAAAAAACCAGAGAAATATATGTATATCTGATATATACATATACATCCTTCCATCTCTCAATATATCTCTCTCATTCCACCTCCAAACACCCTTGTTCTTGGGCCATTCCTTCACCACCACCTAGCACCACCACCACCACTCCATTTCCAGCGGCTTGGAGGTCTTCTCAGAGGCTAGGAGGCACTGTTTTTCAGTCAAAAGGGCAGCCAAGAGTTAGTCTTCAAGGGTGAGTTCTCATTCTCCCTTTTCTAACCTTTTCTTGATCCATATCTAAGCCTTTCTTGCAAGCACTTTTGGGCTCCGACCCAAACTTCAAATAGTCTTATTTTGGGGTCCTCTTCATGTTTGATTGAGGACCCCTTGCTGTTTGGTGATAGCATCTAGCACCTATCTCTTTACCCCCTTGTATGCCATGATTCTTGCATAGTATATTTGGCTGGTGTATAACCTGTTTTTGAGCATGTAATAAACTGTAAGTAGGCTTATTTTGAGCCCTTCTTCAACATTGAAGAAGGGCTAAACCATGTTTGGTAACTCTATCTTGCACTTGTTTCATAATCTCTTCTATTTACCGTAATTTTGCATGCTTTGTTAGCCTACCATGCTTCTGTTTTTGGGTCTTAGACAGGCCTGAAAAGTGTCTTATTTTGAGCCCCTCTACATGTCTCATGAAGGGTCTTTGACTGTTTGATGCACCCTTTATATACCTCATGTTGTGGCCTCATTTTGCCCTTGTTTTGCATGACATTTTGAGCCTATTTGTATACTGATTTTGGCTCGGACATCTGCTTTAAATAGCCTTATTTTGGGTCCCTCTACAACATTGTAGAAGGGCCCTCACTTGTTTGGAGCCTCCATGTATCGGTTATCTCTTTGCCCTCCTTGTGGCCCTTTCCTTGCATAGGATTTTTCCCATACTTGTATGTGTTTTTGTGGCCATGTAGTAAACTGAAAAATGCTTGTTTTGGGACTGTCTAGCTGCTGTCTTCATACTTCATGTTCATATCTTGCACGTTTGGCATAGCTATAGGCCATTTCGGGTGCCAAAATTCATGTTTCGGGACTATTCCGTGCATCGGATGTACTTTGGCCATGATTCGGGACTGTTTTCCCCTACATTTCAGTGCTGAAATTCCATTAGCATGTTTGCATATCGCTTGCCATGCCCATTTCATGCCTTTATGCCATTGCCTCGGTTTGCGTGCCCGTGTGCACGCATTTCGAGGCACTTCATTTTCATCTCACGGCCTCTTATGTGAGTGTGGTTGAGGCTCTCTCATGTTAGTATAAGTCCATGTTGCGTTGTATATGCCATTTTAGCCATATTGCATTGTATATGCCATCGCCTCGGTTTGCGTGCAAGTGTGCACGCATTTCGAGGCGCCTCATTTTCATCTTATGGCCACTGTTTTAGGCTTGTTTGAGGCTGCCTAATCTAGTTTAAGTCCATTCCCTCATGTGTTGTAGCATGCTTACCTTGTATGTGTTGCTTAGGTTGTGTGCCTAGCATGTTTATATACTTGCATGTTCATATTGCATGTTAGATTGCATGCTTAGGTTGCATTTGACATGCATGCTTTACCTCTTGAATTGAGTATCATAGAGGTTGAGCTCTTTGTTTGTTTATGTGCATTTCATTCCACATTGAAGTTGCACACTTTGGCTTCTTGGGCCATCATGCATTGAAATGCGTGATTGGTGGCCCCGGGGGGGCGAGGGCCATGCTCCCTTGAGTCCATTGCATGATAGGGAGTGTGTCCGTGCATACATTTGTCCCAAAATTCCATACCATGCTCTGTTGCTGTCTGCTGCTGTCAAAACTGTCTCCTGCAGGAATTTAGTGCCGACCGGCACTCTTCAGTGCCGACCGGCACACTTTTTGTGCCGATAATCTCAATTGCAGCCGGTGGCTAAACCCTGCAGCCGATGGTCCAACCCTTCAGCCGGTGGTAATATTCAGGGTATGTGGAAGGTGTCCCAGGACTCTGGCAATTTTGCAGAGAGGCAGGGCAGCAAAAGCAGAGGGAACAGAGGCATGGTGCGGGTTCCCGAGCAAGGCGGACATTGAGCATGCATCATTCGCGCATCCCGAGGCGAGGGGCTGAGGCCCCCTTTCTTTTATTTACTTGATTTAATTTTAGTAATTAGAATTTTGTAATAATTAATTTATTCTGTATTTGGACTGTATTATTCGGACTGTAATATTTATTCGGTCCCTCCGAGCGAGGGCGCAATTGTAATAAGTGTGGGTGAGTGTGTGTATGTCCTTCCAACCCCCACTTCTTTCTTCCCTTTTTATTTACCTGCTTATGATGGTAGATTAGGGCATATTTAAATTAGCATACCTTATGCAATGCATGTGTGCATCCACGCATTTGTTGACATGCATCGGGCTCGGTACATCATACAAACTGCATCGTACTTTCAATTCCAAATTGAATACGTGATAGTTGTAGCATTTCACATGCCATGCTTAGGATAGCCGAGCCTGCCTAGATTACATCTTTGCATGTGTTGCATTAGACATTTCAGTATGCTTAGGTCCATGCATGAATTTCTAATAAGTTTCTGTTTTGGCTTGGAGTACTAGGTGAGCTTTTATGCTTTAGCATATCGCATGCGTGTGAATGTTGCCATAATAGCATGACTACCATGAGGCTAAGTGCTTATGTGATATAACTGCTTGAATGCCTGTGGATGGAGGTCAAATTACTTAGGTTGGAACAATGCATTAAAACTGTGAGTTTTAAAGCCCGCTTGAGAGTGGCAAAACCTGCATTTTAGCCTACTTATGAGTAGCAAATCATTTTTCAAAACAAACACGTAGTGTTTTGTTCCAACTTAGGCGATTTGGTCTATTCTTGTTTGCTGTGCGCATAACATAGTAATTCTAGGCTAATAACCGGAATAAGAACATGTAATGTTTTCGAAATCGGATATCACGGTTAGTAGAGGCCGGTCTTCGGACCGGGCGAAAGGGGGTGCTCATGGCTGACCTTCCCCGATCGTACCCAAGCTCCCGAGCCAAGACCACTTTGGTGATGACGGACATGTGGCCTTCGGCACCGAGTCAGGGTTTCCTAAATTTCCCATTTTAAATATTTAGGTGGCGACTCTGTAATCTGGCAAAGCAGTCCATGTTTGGCACTACTTTTCAAAAATCTGTTTTCTCAAACGATTTGCCGGATTTGGACTCTTTGGTTCAAGATTAAGAACCGTGACAAATTGAGTCCTTTGAACTGTAGTGAACCCAATGTGAACCGAACGGGACTTAACCCTCCCGGGATGCGTTCGGGGACGTCTACAGCTGGTGACCCGCTCATCCTGTATCTGGCAGTTTCCGATAGGGCCGTCAGCGCCGTACTGTTAAAAGAGGAGGAGGGGGAGCAATGGCTAGTGTATTATGTGAGCAAGGCAATGGTTGACGCCGAAACACGCTACCTACCGCTGGAAAAACTCATCTTAGCCCTAGTCATGGCGGCAAGAAAGCTGATGCATTACTTCCAGGGACATAGCATTGGGGTGCTAACAGATTTTTCGCTCCGATCAGTACTACAGAGTGTAGAAGCATCGGGACGTGTTTCAAAATGGGCTCTTGAACTCGGCCAATACGACATTCGGTTTTTACCTAAAACTGCAATCAAGGGGCAGGTGTTGGCCGACTTTGTTGCCGAATTCACCGGCGAGCTTGCCGGCCTCAAACCTGATGTTCGACTAAAGGCCGAAGTTCTACCGAAGCCGAACTGGAGAATTTATGTTGGGGATATTTGGCAACTATACTGTGATGGATCATCTAACGAAAGGGGCAGTGGCGCCGGAGTTGTAATCATGTCTCCGGACGGCACAGTAATTGAGTAGGCCATCAAGCTTGGCTTCGAAGCATCAAATAACGAAGCCGAATACGAAGCCCTTCTAGTCGGTCTGCGGAATGCGCACCTTCTCGGCGCACAGCGTCTGCTCGTGTTTTGTGATTCAAAGTTGGTAATCAATCAGCTAAAGGGGGAGTACGCGGTAAGAAACGACCGTATGGCGGCCTACATGAAAACGGCCAATTCCTTGCTGGCAAAATTTGACCATCATGAACTGAACCAAATAACACGCGACCAGAACACATACGCGGATGCCTTGGCATGCCTAGCGTCCGCCATCAATTCTGAGATCAAACGGACCATCGAAGTAGGCTTCGTCCCGGAGCCGAGTATCGGCCCTTCGGAGGAAATCCACGTCAATGTTATAGAATCTGCACCAAGCTGGATGGACCCCATTGTTACATTGCTCTCTTCTGAGCAACCCCCAGAGGACAAAAAAGAAGCACACAAGCTGCGAAATAAAGCCCTGCGATACTATCTGGATTCGCGAGGAGGGCTTTACAAAAAGTCCCTCTCTGGCCCATATTTAGAATGCGTGCACCCCGACAAAGTGGAGGAGCTTCTGACAGAGATACATGATGGCAGTTGCGGTGCCCATTCTAGCGGACGCTCCCTGGCCCATCGAGCTATAACGCAGGGATATTATTGGCCGACAATGAGAGCTGACGCGGAGAGCTATGTAAAAAAGTGCGAACAGTGCCAAAAGTTCTCCCCATTAACCTATCTACTTGCCGAAGAGTTGAGCTCTATCACCAGCCCCTGGCCGTTTGCACAGTGGGAACTTGATATCGTAGGGCCATTGCCCAGGGCCCCAGGGAACAAGCGATTCTTAATCGTCTCCACGGACTACTTCACAAAATGGGTTGAAGCGGAGGCCCTAACACATATACGAGATGCCGACATTAAACGCTTTGTATGGAGAAACATCATAACACGATTCGGCATTCCGAGAGCTCTCATCTCAGACAATGGCACCCAGTTCGATTGTGGCGTATACCGAGAGTTATGCACCAAATACGGCATTCGGCCTTACTTCTCGACACCAGCCTACCCCCAAAGCAATGGTCAAGCCGAAGCCTCTAACAAATCCATCTTGGACGGCATCAACAAGAGGCTGGAAAAAGCTAAAGGCACATGGGTCGAAGAATTGCCGAGTGTATTGTGGGCCCATCGTACTACGCCGAGGAGGTCCACTGGAGAAACGCCGTTTGCTCTATGCTTCGGAACCCAGGCAATCTTACCCCTGGAAATCGGCCGCCCGACTCTGAAATCGCAAGTTTTTGACACAGGCCGAAACAACATGATGCTTGCCCTAGATCTGATTCTAATCGAGGAACAAAGAGACCGCGCCCTGGCATCCATGGCACGCTATCAGCAACAGCTCGCCAAGTCGTATAATCAGCGAGTTCAATTGCGCCGATACACGCCAGGAGAGCTTGTCCTAAAGAAGGTACTTCCTGCTGACCAGAGACCGGCCGACAGAAAATTGGGCCCAAACTGGGACGGCCCCTATCAAATTGAATCCATTGCAGGAACAGGGACATATCGGCTCTCAGACATGTCCGGAAGAAGCCTGTCACGGCCTTGGAATGCTACACATTTACGTAAATTCTATCATTGACCCGACTTGTGGGCTTGGTAGTTGTATATGTTCCACCTTTGCAATACAAAGTCTTTCGTTTTCTCATGCTCGCTCCTAATCCTTGATTAATGAGGGCCGATTAAGCCTTCCACGGCCAAAATAGTCTCCGGATTCAGAGCCCCCTTTCGGTGCATGACACCCTAAGGCTGATTAAGACTTCGGATTCGGAGCGCCCTTCATGGATGTCACGATTGGCTCAAATAAAGTCTCCCGATTCGGAGCCGCCTTTCGGTGCATGACACCCTAAGGTCGATTAAGACTCTGGATTCGGAGCGCCCTTCGTGGATGTCACGATTGGCCAAAATAAAGTCTCCGGATTCGGAGCCCCCTTTCGGTGCATGACACCCTAAGGCTGATTAAGACTCCGGATTCGGAGCACCCTTCGTGGATGTCACGATTGGCCAAAATAGTCTCCGGATTCAGAGCCCCCTTTCGGTGCATGACACCCTAAGGCTGATTAAGACTCCGGATTTGGAGCGCCCTTCGTGGATGTCACGATTGGCCAAAATAAAGTCTCCGGATTCGGAGCCCCCTTTTGGTGCATGACACCCTAAGGCTGATTAAGACTCCGGATTCGGAGCGCCCTTCGTGGATGTCACGATTGGCCAAAATAAAGTCTCCGGATTCGGAGCCCCTATTCGGTGCATGACACCCTGAGGCTGATTAAGACTCCGGATTCGGAACGCCCTTCATGCATGTCACGATTGGCCAAAATAAAGTCTCCGGATTCGGAGCCCCCTTTTTGGTGCATGACACCTTAAGGCGAATTAAGCCTATTAAGGCCGAATAAGATTTCGAATTCGGAGCGCCTTCGTGGATTTCACGATTGGCCTTTCTGAGGTTTATATTCTGACCGCTTGATTGGTCGAATAAATATTCAATAAGAATCATTCTTAATTCAGACCGGTCAATGCATGTCTAAACATTTACACCATACAACACAAAACTTGCCAGAAAGATGAAATAATACGATTAGTTAAACACAACATTTCGAGACCAAATACAAACGCTGAAAAGAAAAGAAATTCTATTTATTCAACACAATGTCTATTCATTCGGCACCCTCATCGTCACTCTTCTCAATTCCAAAATTGGGATAAGGAAAGTGATGGCGATGATACAGGGGCAAGGCCGAATCAATTCCCACGGCTTCAAAAGATCCCTCGGTTTGAAGGGCCTTAATCCAACCGTGCTTAAATCCACGATTTTCACATCGACAGACCTCCTCAGCAACGTCCTGTTTCGTCGTCTCTATCCCAACCTTCAGGCCATCTTGAAACCCCTTTTCATAATCCGAGGTCCGTTGAGTTCCTTTCTCCGTACCAACCGTTTTAGATTGATCGGCCACAACCGACGCACTCGCTCGAACATTCTTCAGCTCCCGAAGCTCACGCTCAGCCTTTTCCGCGCGAATCTCCAAACTGCGATTCCTTTCGTGCTTTTTCTCGCTCTCACGTCGCGCTTCCCGCAGACGCATGCCGACTTCGTAAGTAGTATATAGTCCTTTCACGGCCCCGTGGATGCCGTCTCGAAATACTTCGAAATCTCGACGTCCGACCATCGATTGTTGGACTTCCGGCAGGAATATCTGTCGAGCGAACTCGACTGCCACATCTGGGTCTTTAATGATAGAGTTCGCCTCCATCATTGGTCTATTCCTCACAGAAACCACAAAACTCAACTGCCGTGGCGTCGCATCAGGCTCGATTCTCGGTTGACTATCCTGTCGAGGCGATCTGCTTCGATGACTAAGGGGCTGCTGTGTTACACGATCCTTGGACGTTCTTCTTTCTGAACGCGTAGGCTCGCTATTGCAACTCATTGCAACATCTGATTCAGTCAATCTTCGTCCCTCCCCAATTGCCTGAATAGAAATAAGTAGGGCCTCTGGTGTGCACCCACTCCATTATCCTTCAATGTTTGCAGCTTTCCCAAGGCAACGTCAACACTCCCAAATGTCAACAGTCGGATGACAACTTTCCAGCCCTCGAGTTCGGAAGCGTAACAGCCGATCAATCCGTGCCTTAGCCAGCCCGCGAGTTGGGCCCATTCGGCTTCCCAAGCTCGCGCCCTAGCCAAGACAAGGGCAGATTTATTAATCTTGCCGGCCGAGTTTTCAAGCGTAACGGCCGATCAATCTGTGCGTTAGCCAGCCCGCGAGTTGGGCCCATTTGGCTTCCCAAGCTCGCGCCTTGGCCAAGGCAAGGGCATATGCCGATCAATCTGTGCCTTAGCCAGCCCACGAGTTGGGCCCATTCGGCTTCCCAAGCTCGGGCCGTGGCCAAGGCAAAGGCAGATTTATTAATCTTGCCGGCCGAGTTTGCAAGCATAACGGCCGATCAATTTGTGCTTAGCCAGCCCGCGAGTTGGGCCCATTCGGCTTCCCAAGCTTGCACCCTGGCCAAGGCAAGGGCAGATGCCGATCAATCTGTGCCTTAGCCAGCCCGCGAGTTGGACCCATTCGGCTTCCCAAGCTCGCGCTCTGGCCAAGGCAAGGGCAGATTTATTAATCTTGTCGGCCGAGTTTTCAAGCGTAACGGCCGATCAATCTGTGCCTTAGCCAGCCCGCGAGTTGGGCCCATTCGGCTTCCCAAGCTCGCGCCCTGGCCAAGGGCAAATGCCGATCAATCTATGCCTTAGCCAGCCTGTGAGTTGGGCTCATTCGGCTTCCCAAGCTCGCGCCCTGGCCAAGGCAAGGGCATATTTATTAATCTTGCCAGCCGAGTTTTCAAGCATAACGGCCGATCAATCTGTGCCTTAGCCAGCCCGCGAGTTGGGCCCATTCGGCTTCCCAAGCTCGGGCTGTGGCCAAGGCAAGGGCAGATTTATTAATCTTGCCGACCGAGTTTTCAAGCGTAACAGCCGATCAATCTGTGCCTTAGCCAGCCCGCGAGTTGGGCCCATTCAGCTTCCCAAGCTCCCACCCTGGCCAAGGCAAGGGCAGATCTATTAATCTTGCTGGCCGAGTTTTCAAGCGTAATGGCCGATCAATCTGTGCCTTAGCTAGCCCGCGAGTTGGGCCCATTCGGCTTCCCAAGCTCACTCCCTGGCCAAGGCAAGGGCAGATGCCGATCAATCTGTGCCTAGCCAGCCCGCGAGTTGGGCCCATTCGGCTTTCCAAGCTCGTGCCCTGGCCAAGGCAAGGGCAGATGCCGATCAATCTGTGCCTTAGCCAGCCCGCGAGTTGGGCCCATTCGGCTTCCCTAGCACGGGCCGTGGCCAAGGCAAGGGCAGATTTATTAATCTTGCCGACCGAGTTTGCAAGCGTAACGGCCGATTAATCTGTGCCTTAGCCAGCCCGCGAGTTGGGCCCATTCGGCTTCCCAAGCTCGCGCCCTGGCCAAGGCAAGGGCAGATGTCGATCAATCTGTGCCTTAGCCAGCTCGCGAGTTGGGTCCATTCGGCTTCCTAAGCTCGGGCCGTGGCCAAGGCAAGGGCAGATTTATTAATCTTGTCGGCCGAGTTTTCAAGTGTAACGGCCGATCAATCTGTGCCTTAACCAGCCCGCGAGTTAGGCCCATTCGGCTTCGCAAGCTCAGGCCGTGGCCAAGGCAAGGGCAGATTTATTGATCTTGCCGGCCGAGTTTTCAAGCGTAACGGCCGATCAATATGTGCCTTAGCCAGCCCGCGAGTTGGACCCATTCGGCTTCCCAAGCTCGCGCTCTGGCCAAGGCAAGGGCAGATTTATTAATCTTGTCGGCCGAGTTTTCAAGCGTAACGGCCGATCAATCTGTGCCTTAGCCAGCCCGCGAGTTGGGCCCATTCGGCTTCCCAAGCTCGCGCCCTGGCCAAGGGCAAATGTCGATCAATCTGTGCCTTAGCCAGCCTGTGAGTTGGGCTCATTCGGCTTCCCAAGCTCACGCCCTGGCCAAGGCAAGGGCATATTTATTAATCTTGCCAGCCGAGTTTTCAAACGTAACGGCCGATCAATCTGTGCCTTAGCCGTGGCCAAGGCAAGGGTAGATTTATTAAGCAGCCGATCTAACCACAACCGAAAACAATAGCATTGAACATTTCCCTTAACCAGTTGAGCACAACTCATGAAATTTTTTATATATACGCAAGTTACTAAACAAAACGATTTACTCATGACTGTAGCAACAGATGAAAAATAAAAACTGTAAAAGTACACTCGACGTCCCAAAAACTGCCAGTCGGCCGGATCAGCCATCAGAATCAGACTCCAATGGCTCAACATCCACTTGCTCATATGGTATTGGCATAATCAACGCAGCGTTAGCAGCAGCAAGGGCCTTACGCCAGCCATGTTTGAATCCCCGATTTTCAAACTTCGGGACTTGGTCAACGTACTTGGCAAGCCCAGTGTTTTTCCCGGCCTCGAACACTTTGGAAGACTCTGAGTCGGCTGCTTCCTTCGCCGCCTTCATTTCAGCCAACTCAGCCTCCAGTCTGGAGATCGCCTTCTGGGCCAATTTGAGCGCATCTTCGCTCGCGTCCGCCTTCTTCTCGGCATCCGATCTCAACTAATCTGCACTATAAGCCCTCTCCATCTCGGCGTCAGCCCTTGAGGCTTGCTTATTCGCCCTCAAAGCCTCGACCTCGGCCCTTCTCCTCTGGCCTTCAACTTCCTCGCGTAGGTTGCCAATCTCTTTGACGGTGTCGCGATGGCGACGGCCCAAATCGGCTATCCATCTGACGGTCTGCAAAACAAGCATTTTAAACCTTAACTTTAATAGTATTTGGATTAAGTGAAGCTAAGTTCGAATATGTACCAAAAGCGCCGATTGGGCGGCTAGTGCTGTTGCATTCAGATTCGTTTCCACCCGGAAAGCCTCATTGTCAGACGGCAACGACAGGGATGTGGCCAAGCTGAATGCGACTTCTGGATCTTTAAGCACCGAAGCATCAGAAGAAACCGACATGTTTCTTAACATCGGCTGAATGACAAAAGGAACGATCACGTCCGATCCCTCTAATCGAGGACGTTTGCCGCCGTGTTCCGCTGAGCCGGCCTCAAACTCGGCAGGGCATTTCTCTACCTCAACTTCTTGGCCGGCCTACACGATCACAGCAGATTCGGCATTCCAATTTTCTGCCATTTCCACCTCAACAACGCGCATGGACTCTGATCTGCTGACAGGCAGGAAGAATTGAGATTCGGTGGCGGGCGGTATTTCAGACGTAAGGGACTTCGCTCTTCTCCGTGCGGCCAACCTTTCCGCATTCGCCTTCCTGGCAAGTTTTGTCAGGCTTAACCCTGCCATGTCTTCGGGGTCTACGGCGGGAATACTCTCCAAACTGTGAATAGCGCCGTCAAGTGAAAGATCGCCTTGGCCCGAAGCGGATGAGGGATCGGCCGAATTCAATACCTTGTCAGATTCGGTTTCAGACTGATTTGATTCGCTAACATTAGCGACGTCCCGCTCCGAATCGGACCCTTCAAACCAACCTGCCTCAAGTTTTTGAAGTCGGACAAAATAAGAGCGATAAGAGAATCTTCGCCCTCCGGAATAGGGATATTTTTTGCCGCCGAGAAGGTCGTATATGTCGGCTCGTAACGAAGCAGAATATGTGCCGACCTCCCTTGTTTCTGAAGACTTCGACGGCCAAAATATTTGAGTGCGACTTCTATATCCGAAAGAACGGCGCCATCAGTTGAAGGCAGAACTTTCTTCAAAATGCTCCCTGCAGAAGACAAACCATCACATTTCATAGAAGAGGCTTCACAATAAAAACGAACAAATAATAAAGGCGAGAAGGCAGTCAACCACTTGGCTCGCCCCTCCGTCTAGGAATAGGGTCGACGTGATCCTCTCCTTCGCCAAATTCCCAATTACCCTGGATAACGACCATAATGTCATTAACTCGTTTTCCAGAACTGGAAAGCATAGTAATCAGCTGATGGTCGATATCCTTGGCCCTAAGGAAGAAACGCCTGTGCCGACCAGAAGACTTAGCCAAGGCATAACAATGCTGGATGGCTGGAATGCCAAGATTAATTCTTAGGCGACGGTTAAGTGCTATAATCCCCATTATGATTCTAAAGAAATTCACATTAGGTTGGGAAGGGATTAAACCCCAGTAGCGAAGCACAGCCCTAAGAAACGGGTGAAGGGGGAAACGGACTCCACCCTCTGCTATTGACAAAAAGGGAAAGACAATTGTGGTTTCATCCTCCCTCACCATATCAAGAGTGTCGTCTGCCACAAGTGACAGATGGACATCATCAGGAATGGAGAAATGGCGTTTAAAGCCAGCGATTCGATCTGACGAGAGGAGGTCTTTCAGATGTTTCGCCATGTCCTACAGTTTGTGAAAATACGCCAAGGAAGGAACAAACCAGAAAAGATCGTCAAAACAAAAGAGGAGAGAACTTACAAAGGATGAAGGGGATATCGAAAAACAGAGTTGTAGGGATTATCCAAAAGGCAATCCAGTGATGAGCGTCACGAGATACATGAAAGGACGTCAAAATTTTAAATCACAATAAATAAACATATGCGCGGAGGGGAAAAGTCGACATGACAACCGAAAGGGGTGCGCTTAGATATCCGCATGACGATGAGGCCGGCCCCCAAGTTTTGGCTCTGACCTTTCGAAATTCAAAACCAAGCACTCCAACCAACTGTCGTCGGCGGAGTGCTTGGAGGGCAATTGTGGGAGCCGAATAAGTGGAATAGCAGGGATACGCGTAGCCCAGAAACTAGATACTGCTCGGCTCCGTATTGCGTAACTAGGGCGCCGAATGAGTTAGTGAGGCCAAATAGACGGGGGTCAGCAGATCCGAATGAAGATAAGGTGAATGGGATAAAAATAGGCACAGGCCCGAGGCCCAAAAAAGTAAGTATAAATACCAGAACCACAAATCTAGAAAGGTATGTAAGAATCACTCCATTAAACTTAGACAAGAAGCTATCTTGAGTGTCTGAACTAACTTGTATGTCGGAGTGCTAATTCCGGCACCCCCGACCGGAGTGTTTCCATCTTTTCAGGTGACTAGCTGAGGATAAGCAGCGTCTCCCAGGATCTGAAGAGTATTTCCAAACCACTTCTCCACAGTAAATATGCATAATGTTTATTTTATTTTATTTTATTTTTGTTGTTATATCCATACTTTGCATCTGTTTCATGCATCTTGATTCGGCTAAGTTTGCATTTGTGGATTTAATCAATTCCTGATTATGTTAGCTACCTCATGTTCTTGAGATGATTCACATGTCATATCTTAGAAACCAAAGCTTTACTTGCATCTCATGAGTAAATTGCATTAGGATTTTGTATATAAGATCATGCATATTTTACTAACTTTGTTTTGTCGCTGTTCGAGGGACGTCGGTAAATATGTAAGTTTTTATGGTTTAGCATCCCGTTTGTGTGCATTTTTCCTATTATGTTTAAGTATCTTACCACGTGGCTACTTGCTTACTTGATATAACTGTATGAATACCAGTGGATGGAGGTTGTGTTGCTTAATTTGGAATAGTGTTGATTTTCATGTTTGTAAACTCAATTTATTTGGGTTGTACATCTCCAAAACTCTTTCAAAACTATATGAAATCAAATTATTCCTAAATAAATGACATAGTCTATACTTGTATGCTTTACATAGTAATTTTTAGGATTTATTAAATAATCGAAATATGAACATATAAAATAAATAAAATTCATATCATGGTTTAATAAAGGTCGATCGTTTGATCGAGTGAGTGGAGGTGTTCAATTAATGACCTTCCCCTTTCATACCTAAGGTTCCAAACCGAGACAACTTTGGTTATGACGAACAGTGGCCTTGGGACGAGTTATGGGTTTCCTAATTTCCCAAAAATATTAGGTGGTGACTTTGAAATCTGATGACGCAGTCCATTTCTGGCAAAAAGTTTTGCAATAAAATGGATTTTCTAAAAGTTGCCAAATCTGAACTTTCATCTATGTTTCACATTGCACTAGTGAGACTAGATCAAACAGATCGAGGGTCCAAACTATTTAACACACACGGGTACCCCCCGGCATGTTACAGTTTCTGGCGACTCCACTAGGGATTTTATGAAACCTTGACTCGAACTCCATGATATGACTTTTATTTTCAATTATATGTTTATTGCATTGTATACATTGGTGCACTTAAAGTTCCTGTGTTGCCTAGATACTGGTGGGAGCACAGGAACACTTTTTGTGACATTACACCTATCTCTATGTTACTTTGGAGGCCTTGTGTTATAATCTTTTGAGATCTGAAGGTTCTTAAACTTTGAAGAGAGGCTATATTGACTCTTCTGATTTCCTAAGATCTTAATTGGTTATGACCCAAAGGACTCTTTGGTAACGTCACATTGACTTCAACCCCTAGAGTAGAGCTAACCTTATGCATATAATGATCTATAGTACCTTCCAAAATTAGGACAGGATGCTCTTCCATTTCTAGGATGTATGATGCCGCTTGTTTGAATAGTGAAACCCTAGATCATTTCAAAGTTAGGACAGGGTAACCCTAGCCCCTCTAGGGGTGTTTGTTCTCTTTCTTATTATGTGTTATGTGCAATGTATGGGGATTCTCAGATTCAGATGAGTGGTTTAGTCATTTTAGTTTGTGGGGTTGAGTTCAGTTTTTCAACATGAGTTAGCAATAATCAATTGAGCTGGGATGCTAATGAAATTCTGATTGGAGGTCCCGTTTTGTTTCAGCAAGGTAGTTAAGCACTATAGCTTCCGAAAGGTCTAATATCCCCCAAATTCTATGGACTCGCGTTGGTAGACTTTACAAAAGTGCAAGTTTGGTTCAGGGTCAGCTAGTGTTAGTTTCTTTGCCACCGATTACATGAAGAAAAGCAAAAGATTCATCAATTGTCCAGAATACCCTTCTTCACTTGCTAGATCATCACCACTCAACTCACCAGAATCAGTGATGGCTTAGATTCCAAAAAATATAGCAGACATACTATTGGCCCTTCAATGGAGTATGGATACCATTGCCACTAGGGTTGCTGCCCAAGGCACTACTCTTGCCGCTCAAGGAAATACTCTTTCTGAGCTGCAACGCCCATTTGAGGTGTCCACTACTCAACCACCTCTTGTGACTCATCCAATTCCACCTCCACCTCCACCTCCACCTCCACCCCCACCAGCTGACGAGTTTCCCGATCTTAACTCACCAGAAGATTTAAGGGTTCCTGTACAAACTTCAAGAGGATTATTTCCCCTTCCACAACCAACGGGAGGGCTCTTTTCCTCCGAAGCACCTGAGTCTGACCCAACTATGTTGAAGCTGGCCAAGTTGGAAAAACTTTTCAAAAGGGCACACGGAGTCAATTCAATTCTGGACATCGAAGACTTGTACACTAAGACAGCTGTGAAGTTTCCAGAACGGCTCAAAATGCCACACATTGATAGGTTTGATGGCTTCGGCAACCCAATGGTGCACATTCGCTTGTTCTCTGATGTCTTAAAGCCTATGGGTTTGACTCATCTGCAAAAGCTCTCTTTATTCAGACGAACTTTATCAGGAGTGGCTGCCATCTAGTATGCCAAGTTAGAGGACTCGGTAAAACAAAGTTGGGAAGAGTTAGCCGAGGCCTTTATCACCCAGTACGCTTATAACACCCAGATTGAAGTGACTACTCGAGAATTAGAGGCCGCTCGTCAAGAGCCCAATGAAAATTTTGTGGCCTTCTGTAGACACCCCATTTTAACCGGCCCTAAGACTTGGGCGCTTTCTTTTGATTACCCGATGATGAAAATAAGAATATGTTATCTCACAAAATTCTCAGTGAAAAGATGGAATGTAAACTTTAATCTCAGTCTTACACCTGTTTTTGCCAAATTATTTTAGATTCATTCTCCATTTTCTTTCCCTTTATTATGTATTATATATATATATATATTATGTTATATTATTATATAATATTTTATTAAATTTATTCGGTACCATGGTTTCATCCACGCACTATACGTTTGTATATATATATAATATTATATTATATAAGGGTATTATTCCTCCTTTGAAAAAAATAAAAAAATAATAATAATAAAATAAAAAATTCACTACACCCCCATCGTGTGTCTTTTTGTTTTCAGTACCTTTAGACCCGCTTTGGTCAAATTATGTTGCATATTTGGCTTACTAAAACATATTTTATTAGCCCATGTATTTTAATTTTACATATTTGTGTGTTTTTATATGTATTTTTGGGTATTTGTACATATATTATGCTAATAATCCCTTTTATATATTATATTATAAAGTGCATAGTAATTTTACTGTGCAATGCACAGTAAAATCACTGTGCATCATTTGAAATTGCACCGTTTCTTCCCTTGTCTTTTTCTTCCAATTGTTTTCTATAAAAAGGGAGAGATTAGCGCAGAATGGAGAGGATTTTTTGGGAGAGAAGTTTTTGGGCGGGGGAGAGATTCTGTTTTAGGAGAGTCAAAAACAAAAAAAGTCTGAGAAAACTGAGGGAGAGCGAATAAAAAAAAAAAAGGGGTGCGAGGGAATTAAAAAAAAAAAGAGAAAAAGAATCAGAAAGAAGGAACCACTAAAGTTGTAATTCCAAATTTTGGACTGAGAATTGAGAACACATTCCACAAATTTGAGGGTAATCAAAAGAAAGTTTGCGAATCAAAAAATTCATCATTTTCTCAAAAGGTAAGTTTTCGCAAACTTTCATTTAATTTCAAAATGTGATATAATTTGTTTAAATATTTCATTTGTTGTTTTTTTCATAACCTTTTTTTTTTATCGCTTTAAATGGTCGGTTAAACCACCTAATTTTACTACTTTATCTGTTGTAATTTACTGTTGTATATAAACTGTTATAATTTACATAAAATGTTGTAATTTATTATTTATAAATTGTTGTAATTTTATCGCTTTAAATGGTCGGTTGAACCACCTAATTTTATTATTTTTATCTGCTGTGATTTACTGTTGTATATAAACTGTTGTAATTTACATAAAATGTTGTAGTTTACTATTCATAAATTGTTGTAATTTTATCACTTTAAATGGTTGGTCGAACCACCTAATTTGTTAAAAGATGTGACCCCACCGGATGAAAAGTGATCGGCGGTGAATAGTAACCTCCGGCGGTGAATAGTAACTTCCGGCGGTGAATAGTAACCCCGACAATGAATAGTAGCCCCGTCGATAAATAGTACCCCCGGCGATGAATAGTGACTGCGGATGAAAAATGCTCGGTAAGATGAATAACGATAAAAAAAGATGAATAGTAATTATCATGATGAATAGTAACTTCCGGCAGTGAATAGTATCTCGAGATGAATAGTGCCCATGCAAAATAAGTTTTCCCGGACAGAACGGAGCAGTCTTCCTATGTCAAGCAGAATATTTTCCGGCGCATATGAAGTTTCTTTATTTTGTTTTATTTATTTTGAGAGTTTGTGAGGTTTTTTTATTTTGTTGTAATATTCCCTTCTCTCTCTCTTATATGGTTTGTAATAATTTATTCAAAGCGTTGTAATAATCCCCCGCCCCAACTTCTTTCTATCCCATTCTTTTACTTGCTTTCCTTATTTGTACATAAACATCATATTTATTTTTCATCATATTCATGCTTCGCATCCGTGTTTCATGCATCTTGGTTCGGCTAAGTCTGCATTTGTGGATTTAATCAATTCCTATGTGATTATGTGCGCTACCTCATGTTCTTGAGCTGATTCACATGTCATATCTTAGAAGCCGAATCTTTAGTTGCATCTCATGAGTGAATTACATTAGGATTTTGTATATAAGATCATGCATGTTTTACTAACTTTGTTTTGTAGCTTGTTCGTGGGTCGTCAAACATGTAAGTTTTTATGCTTTAGCATCCCGTTTGTGTGTGTTTTTCTTACTATGTTTAAGCATCCTACCATGTGGCTATTTGCTTATGTGATATAACTGTATGAATGCCAGTGGATGGAGGTTGTGTCGCTCAATTTGGAATGATGTTGATCTTCATGTTTGTAAACTCAATTTATTTGGGTTATACATTTTCAAAACTCTTTCAAAACTACATGAAATCAAGTTATTCCAAAATGGGTGACATAGTCTATACTTGTATGCTTCACATAGTAAATTTTAGGATTTATTAAATAATCAGAACATGAACATATAAAGAAAATAAAAGTCATATCATGGTTTAGTAGAGGCCGATCTTTTGATCGGGTGAGCGGGGGTGCTCATTATTGACCTTCCCCTCTCATACCTAAGGTTCCGAGCCAAGCATCCTTGGTTACGACGAACAGTGGCCTTGGCAACGAGTCATGGGTTTCCTAATTTCCCAAAATATTAGGTGGCGACTCTGAGATCTGATGACGCAGTCCATTTTTAATAAAATTGCAATAAAATGGATTTTTAATAAAAGTTTTCAAATCTGGACTCTCATCTACGTTTCACATTGCACTCGTGAAACTTGAGATCAAAGAAATTTCGGGAGTCCGAACTGTTTAACGCGCGCGGGTACCCCCCGGGCATGTTACACCTTCATCACCAGATGGAGGGCCAAAGCAGCAATGATGACCAACAGGCCACCAAAAAGAGATCAAATTCGCATGGTGGTCAAGAATTTACATGACAAGATGCTTTAGAAAATGATAGTTCTTCTCCTATTTACTTTTAAAGAATTACATGAGATGGGGGTCCAAATAGAAAATGCCATGAAACAGGGAATCATCATTGACGACAAAGAGTCAATACGGAAGACCTTCGGGTGCAATTCCAATGCTACCACCAATGGTAGCACAGCTGTGAAGCCCTCTGAAATCAACTTGGTTGCCACCACCACTAAAACAGCCGACCCCTTTGCTCATGCTGGCCCGCAAACAACGAACACAACCCGAGTCCAAATCATAACATTCACCTCTCTCCATATGTCACTCTTCAAAGCAATGAAAATCTTGACATAAAGAGGGTATTTAAAGCCTTTAGACCCCCGACCTCTTCCCGAACCTCTTCCAGACAAACATGACCCTACCAAACATTGTACTTTCCACCAATAACCAGGACATGACACAGACCGTTGTTTTTGTCTCCGTTATGAGATCCAAAATCTCATAGACAATAAAGTCATAGCTCCCCCACAACCACCAAAACCCAACGTCACTACCAACTCGTTGCCGCCTCATGGCAGAGTTCTACCACCTCCTCATCTTAACCTTATCCATACACTTCCATCCACCTTTAACTCTAGTATCTATATCACACCTACATATTTACCAAAACCTGAGGTACATATTCTTGAAGGCACTGAGTTGTGCATGATGGATGCACCTCCAACCTAGCCAAAACCCAAAATCCCTATGGTGGTAGTGTTAAAGGAAATAACTGAAATACCTATGCTTGAGGCTGGCAAACTATCAGAGAAAAAGTACGATCCTAGCCGATATATTGTTCCCAGTGGTCAAGTAAAGCTTGAGGTTGATCTGCCTGACTCATTTTCTATCAATGTTGTTAGAAAGGATGTACTTGAAAAGGGGTTGGATGATTTGGCCGACCTAGAAGAGGACTTGTCTAATCTCCATTTCTTTGAAGAATTAGACCTTGGGAATATGCAGATGGGATGGTGGGAACTGAAGAATTATAGTCACGGTTGGTAAAGCAGTGATGAAGCTTCTGATGAGGAAACTGAAAGAAAATGGGATGAACTGAGATTTGATTTTGGAAGACCTGTTGAATGTAGGAAAGGAAAGAGTTCTAGAGGAAAAGAAGAAGAACCAGAAAGCCATTCAGAGCATACTGTGGGAATGATTCAAGCAGTGCTAGATAATTGCCTTTCAGTCAATGAAGGCGAATGGTGGGATAATAATGACCTACAGCTTGCCCACACTGATGATGAATGGGTAAACAATGTGTTAGATGAGACTTGGTATGTAGATGAAATTGATCATTTGACCAGGTGTGGGCGCTACTTCAAGCCTCCACATCTAGAACAAGGAGAGCCCTCTGGCAAAGATAAAGAGGTAGAAAAAGGAAAAGAGAAAGAAAAAGAGAAAAAGGTAGAAGAAGACCTGGTTCTAAAACAACTGAAAAAGATCCAGGCAAACATTTCCATTTGGGGTCTTCTCATGGCTTCCCGAGAACACCGACAAGCAATGTTATCAGCCTTAAACAAGGCCAAGCTATCCGTTAAGACAACACCAGATTAGTTATTATCTTTCAACATACCTAGAGACACAACCCCTATGTTATCATTTACAGACAAAGAGTTACCACCTGAGGGGGTTGACCACAACAAGCCTTTGTATGTGGCCTTGGAGTGTAGAAAGAAGTGGATTCCAGTAGTTTTGGTTGATACTGGTTCAACCATTAATGTGTGCCCAACAAGGACTGCTTATGCAATTGGGTTAAAGCTGGCTGACTTCACGCCAACAAGCCAAGTTATTCGAGCATATGAAAACACCAGCAGGAATGTTATGGGGACTTTCAAGATCCAGATATTAGTTGGTCCCTCTAAGCATGAGGCAAAATTTCATGTCATGGATGTCGTGGCAACTTTCAACCTATTGTTGGGCAGGCCTTGGTTGCATAAGATAAGAGCAGTGTCTTCAACCATACACCAGTTAGTGAAGTACCCACAAACTTGAGGGATTGCCACAGTTTTTGGCAATTCAATGATCCACCCTCCTCCAGAAGTCACAACGCCAGTACTGGAAGTACAACATGGGAATGAAGATGTTTTTCTCTCGGGATTTACCTTGGCAGAAGCACGGCTAGTGCAGAAAATCATGGCAAAAGAGGAGGGTACACATCTGAGTGCTTAGTTAGTCTATATGATGAACAAGCGAGGATACATCCCAGGATCTGGATTGGGATAGACAAAGCACCACAGAGATAACTAAGGTAATCCACAACCCACATGCATTTAGGTTGGGGTATGAACCAACAGTAGAAGACTGAGAGAAGAAAGGGAAGGAAATGAAAGAGAGAATCAATGCAAAGAAGATGGGAAAGAAATATCAGCTGGTTTATAGGCTAATCCATGGGACCTTGAACGGACGCTTTGTTCACCAAAGAGAAGACTTCCCTTTCTGTGGTTTCCCTAAGCCCTGGATTGATCAAGTGGAGAGGAAGAGATACGCTGGGTTTGAGATCTTCTTCGATCATTAGCTCTCCGACAGTGACGAGGAGTGGGTAGATCCTAGTATCGACACCGGACAAGACAGAGAAGTCAGCTTGGAAAGTAGCACAGAGGAAGTCCTGGGTCTAACACTGGTTGATTTACTAATAGAATCACATACTAGAGCTGAACCAATGAATTTGAGGGATATGACCATTGTCGTGATCGGGGAAGAGGTACCTGCTGAAGCTTTATCATGGATACAGTGAATGGCTTATAAATAAATTGGCATTTTAAAAAGAGTTGTATTGAGAGTTCTGAATTGGTTGTTGAGTCTGAGTCCAGTGGGCCTATGGGGTTGGAGGCAGATTTAAGTTTGTCTAAGATGTCTGAGTCTTCTTTTTCTTTCTCTTTTGAGTCTGTTGCAACTTATGAGCTCGAGACTTTGAATGAAGATGTGATTTCCGCTTACTTTTCTGTGCCCATAGTTTATAACATTGACCAAAATTTTCAAGATCTTGATAAAAACGAAGAGGAAGAAATTCCTCGGGCTTTGAAAAATTTAATTGATTGGGAGGAAGAAAGGCGTGCTAAGCCATTAGTGGAAGAAATTGTTTCTGTAAATGTAGGTACTGAAAAAGATCCTCGCTTGATCCAAATTGGTTCTACATTGTCTTTAGAGGAATGTGAACAATTAGTTGCTTTATTAAAAGAATTCAAAGATGTTTTTGCATGGTCCTACAAAGACATGCCAGAATTCACCCTGAGATTGTATAGCATAGGATCCATCTCAACCTTAAGGCCCGATCTGTCAAACAGAAGCTTCACAGAATTCGTCCGAATTGGACCTTGAAAATTAAAGAAGAGGTTACCAAGCAAATCAACGCTGGGTTTTTGCTCGTATCAGAATATCCTACTTGGTTAGCCAATATTGTTCCAGTTTCGAAGAAAGACGGCAGAATTCGAGTTTGTGTTGACTTCCTGGATTTGAATAAGGTTAGTCCGAATGATGATTTCCCATTGCCACATATTGACGAATTGGTAGACTTCACTATAGGGCATGCCTTACTGTCATTCATGGATGGTTTTTTAGGGTATAAAAGATCCTTATGGCTCCAGAGGACAGAGAAAATACATCATTTACCACACCATGGGGCACATAATGTTACAGGGTTATGCCATTCGGTTTGAAGAATGCCGGGGCCACTTATCAGAGAGCTGCTACCACTCTTTTGCATGATATGATCCACAAGGAAGTTGAGGTGTATGTAGATGACATGATTGTCAAGTCCAAAGATTGGGAAAGCCATTACACTGCATTGAAGAAATTCTTTGAAAGAATTAAGGAATACAGGCTAAGGTTGAATCCACAGAAATGCACCTTTGGGGTAACTGCGGGCAAGATGTTGGGATTTCTGATCACACAGCGGGGAATCAAAGTTGATCCATCTAAAATTAAGGCCATCTTAGAAATGCTGCCACAAATGACTGAAAAGGAGGTGCAGGGTTTTCTAGGAAAGGTGCAATTCATAAGGAGGTTTATTTCAAAGCTAACCTCGACTTGTGAACCACTGTTTGGTCTCCTAAAGAAAGGAAAGAAGTTCCAATGGGATAATTGATGTCAGTTTGCGTTCGAGCAAGTCAAGTAGTATTTGCGGAATCCACCTGTGTTATCACTGCCTGAGCCAGGGAACCCACTGATCCTGTACTTATCAGTGACCAAATCAACTATGGGATGTATGCTTGCACAAAAGTCAGAGAGAAAGTGGAGAAGGCCATCTACTACTTAAGTAAAAAGATGCTTGAATATGAGACCCGCTATACTTCTTTGGAAAAAGCTTGCTTAGCATTGGTATGAGCCACCAGGAAGTTGAGACACTACTTGTTAGCTCACTGGGTAATTCTGGTTTCAAGATTAGACCCAATCAAATATCTCTTTGAGAAACCAGCACTTACCGGTAGGCTAGCTCATTGGTTGCTTTTGCTTTCCGAATTTGACCTTAAGTATGTCACTCGCAAATCCGTCAAAGGAAGGGCCGTAGCAGAATTTTTGGTTGATCACCCAATTGAATGAGGAGAAGATACGGAGTACTCATTTCCAGATGAAGAGGTCATGCAGATGGAAGAAGACACTTAGAAGTTGTACTTTGATGGAGCGTCCAGTTAATTTGGCTATAGGATAGGTGTGTTGCTCATAGCGCCGGATGATTCTCATATCCCCTTAGCTTTCAAGCGCTGATTGAGGGTATCTAACAACCAAGCAGAGTATGAGATGTGCATTGCCAGATTGGAAGTAGCCTTGGAACTAGGGGCAATAAGGTTGGATATGATCGGGGACTCGAACTTGGTCGTCTCTCAAGCCAATGGAGATTGGAAAGTTAAAGAGGAAAAAATGAAGGTCTACCATCAGACCTTGGACATATTGATCCTGAGGTTTGAAAAACTGACTTTTACACACCTGGTAAGAGAGAACAACTGATTTGCTGATGCATTGGCAACCCCTGGCATCAATGATAGATATACCGGTCGGGGTCAAGATGCGCCCGATCCTTATAGAACAAAGGTACACCCCTGCGTATGAAATGATAGCCGTAACGGAAAAAGTTCAAGATGAAAACCCTTGGTACTTTAATATTTGGAATTTTTTGGAAAGTGGTACATACCCACAAGGGGCAAACACTAAGGACAAAAGGGGGATACGGCGTCTGGCCACTCAATTCGTCATTTGTGGAGATAAGTTATACAAAAGAGGGCATATGGGAATGCACAAGCTGTGTGTAGAGGAAGAAGAGGCAAAGCGTATTATGGAAGTCATCCATGGAGGAGAGTGCGGAGCCCATATGAACGGTATAATGCTAGCCAGAAAAATCTTTAGACAAGGATACTACTGGTTAACCATGGAGAGTGATTGTATCAACTCTGTTAGGCAATGCCACAAATGTCAAATCCACGTCAATCGCATGAACATCCCGCTATCAAAACTCTACAACATGACTTCGCCTTGGCCTTTCTTAGTCTGGGGCATAGATATCATCGGGGCAGTCAACCGAAAGGTTCAAATGGGCATCAGTTCATCTTGGTTGCCATTGACTATTTTACCAAGTGGGTTGAAGCACGATCATATTCAGTGTTGAAAGCATCACATGTGGCCAAATTTATCAGGAACAACATTATCTGCAGATACGGGGTGCCAAACGAATTAATTTCAGACAATGGCTCACATTTCAAAAGAAAAGTGGCAGTTCTACTTGAGAAGTATAATGTGGCTTTTCACAAGTCATCAACTTACAGGCCACAAACCAATGGAGCCGTTGAAGCTGCAAATAAGAACATCAAGACCATTCTGTGTAAGACGGTAGAAACTTATAGAGATTAGCCAGATAAGTTGCCTTTTACACTTTGGAGATACAGAACATCAATCCGAACGTCTACAGGGGCAACCCCTTACCCTTTGGTCTATGAAATAGAGGCTGTTTTGTCGATTAAGTTGGAAGTGCCTTCATTGAGGATTATGGCTGAATATCAGATAACAGAAGCTGATTGGCAACAGAACTGATTTGAGGAACTGATGCTATTTGATGAACAAAGATTGAAGGTGTTATACCACATTCAGGGGTATCAACGCAGGATTGCCAGAGCATTCAACAAAAAGGTTAGATCCAAGAATTTGAGGGAAGGGGACTTAGTGTTGAAAGACAACCGAGCTCCTATTCACGACCTTAGGGGCAAGTTTAGACCCAATTGGATGGGTACCTACATCATTTAATCAATCTAGTCAGGAGGAGCAATCATTCTCATGGATTTGGATGGTTTGGAGTTCTCACAACCAATCAACATGAACAAGCTGAAAAGTACTACCCTTAAGAGGCTCGCTGGACCGAAAACCCGAAAGGGCGACCCAGGCAAAAGTTAGAGCAGAAAAACCAAACAAAAAAATAGAAAATAAAAAAAAATGACAAAAAAATAGAAAATGAAAAAAACGAAAAGCTCGCAAGGTTGAAAACTCGAAAGGGCAGCTTTGGCAAAAGTTAGAGCACAAAAGGAGGGTGTCAATACCCGAGTGAACCTTAACTGGAACTACGTATGGCTTGATTCCTATTTTTGGGATACATGGGCATTTTTATCTTGAAGTTCGGCCTAATCATTTTTCAACTCACTCATCTCGTCCATGTTTGATTGGTGTATCTTTATTCGACTTGGCTATCCATATTTGATTGGCTCGTCCCCATTTGATTCATTTGTCCTATTTCTCCTTCATGACGGGTTCAGTAGCAAGACGAATTCAGTTGTACATCTCATGGGTTGATTTCATGTTGATTGAGTAGTGGTCATTTGCGAAAATAGATTTTGAGGACTTTTAATGAAGTTCACTGATTTTCTCAAAAATTATTCTATTTTTGCAAAACTCAGACCATTCTTTGGACTAAAAAGTGAAAATTTTCAGTGCTCATAATTTGGCTCATATGATTTCAAGATAGAAAATGGAACAAGTGTGTTAATTTACTTCTCATGTTGATCAAAATCACTTTAGCAGAAAGGAAAAACAAAAAAGAGAAAAGTGATGAACTAGGGGCACAGTTGAGTCAAGTTTTCTATCTTTTACCCACACTATCGAGTTCTCGTCACCTTAATCAAGCAATCGCTGAAAAATGCACAGTAGTTGTCACCGGCAATGCTTTTCCATCGGGTGGTCAACCAGTGTTGCTCTGTTTTGCGTTTATTTTGCTCCGACAAGTGCAAAGGGGTGTGTTTTGGGATGGTTTTTGCTTCATTTTAATTTCATTAAGTTGTGTTTTGTGTTTTGGTCAGTGATATGCTCAATATTCAGTTCAACATTCACTAAAATGCAACCATTTTCAAGTTCAAAATTCAAAACAAAGTGATTTTCATGTTAAGTGTTGTGCCATTCATGCCATCTAGATTTGAAGAACAAACTCGTTTTATTAATGCCAGGGATCAACCCTAATCAAAGTTGTACAAAAAGGAGTTGAAGCTATAGGTGACCACTCCAAAAGAAAAGAAAAAAAAAAAAAAAAAAAAAAGAGAGAGAGAGAGAGAGAGAGTAGCATTTTCTCAGTTTTTCGGCAGCAGCTCGGCGGCAAAGATTACAACTGGCTTCATTTGCACACATCTTCATTGCCTGACTTTACCATCAGCTGCCTCACTTAATCTTTACTCCTTCGAAGCTCTTGAAGACTCTGCCTCGGCCTTAGCAGAGCTTTCGAAGGAGATTATTCCTCGCAGGCCATCAAATTGGTTATGCGAAGGAACTCCGAATCGGGCCGCAAAGATGGCCTATCATTTCAGTTCTTTGTTCTGCTTTTTCAGTGCACTAATTTCTATTCAAGAGTCCTTGTACATACGTTGGAGCAGAGAGGGTTGTGCAGTTAATTGATGTACATCAAACGTCATGTTCTGCAGTTGACGGGACAAGTTGGAGACTGCAGTCACAATCTCTACACATGACCTCAGCGTATACGAGTTTGCTTCGATGTCAAACTGTGTCGCCGTTATTTGCTCAACTGAAATCGGTAGAAAGTTAAAAACAGGGAACGAAAGAGGAGCTCGCGGTTAAGGTTCAGGCGAGTCGGAATCAGTCATCTCTATCGTGGACTCGTTCAGATCTGGAAAAAGAGTGAGAAAACCGTATGAAAAGGCCACAGCAGAGAAGAGTAAATCAAAAGAAAAAGGTTGTAGAGTGGTGGCAGAGAAAGTTTGCAAGCTTTTGCTCTGCCTCTCTCTCGCAGGCCTCAACTTAAGAAGAGAGTGAAGAAGAAGAAGACAAAGAGGAGAAACATTGGGATAAGGCGTTGAAGAATTAGGGCAGCCTATCAGTCAGGCGCCGCAATTATTGAAATCGCGCGCCAGACACAACGCTCAAAGAAGATGAAGGAAGAGAGAGAGAGAGAGAGAGAGAGAGGGGAGGAGAGAGAGACATGTATATGTATATGTACGTGTGTATGTATGTATTATATTATGTACGTATATGTCTGTGTACATGTAACTATGTATATATTTTCTCCGTATATGTATATGTGTGTATCCGTATACGTATATAATTTGCCTGTGTATATGTATACATATGTAATACGTATTTTGTATATCGTTCGTGTGTATGTGTAACCTTCTTCCTTTCCGTATGAGATACGGTCAAGTATGCTTGTTGGTTTCACCACCTTTGTTCCTTTCACGTGAAATGTGTTACGATTTGATGTTTACCTGGTTAAAACATTCTCCCTTTCCGTATGAGATATGGTTAGGTACGTCTGTTGGTTACACCACCTTTGCTCCTTTCAGTGAAACATGTTAGGATTTGAAATTTACCTGGTTAAAACATTTCCCCTTTCTGTATGAGATACGGTTATGTACGCCTATTGGTTACATCACCTTTACACCTTTCACGTGAAACGTGTTAGGATTTGATGTTTACCTGGTTAAAACCTTCCCCCTTTCTGTATGAGACACGGTTAGGTACGTCTGTTGGTTACACCACCTTTGTTCATTTCACGTGAAATGTGTTAGAATTTGATGTTTACCTGGTTAAAACCTTCCTCCCTTCCATATGAGATACGGTTAGGTATGTCTGTTGGTTACACCACCTTTGTTCCTTTCATGTGAAACGTGTTAGGATTTGATGTTTACCTGTTTAAAACCTTCCCTATTTCCGTATGAGATACAGTTAGGTACGGCTGTTGGTTATACCACCTTTGTTCCTTTCACGTGAAACATGTTAGGATTTGATGTTTACCCGATTAAAACCTTCCCCCTCTCCGTATGAGATACAGTTAGGTAAGCTGTTGGTTTAACCACCTATGTTCCTTTCACGTGAAATGTGTTAGGATTTGATATTTACCTTCCTCTTCTCTGTATGAAATGTGTCTAGGAATATCTGTTGGTTACACCACTATACCTCCTCCTGCGTGAAACGCATTTGTATTTCGAGTTCATTATTTTCTCTTCTTGCGTAAGACACATTTGGATTTCGAGTTCACCTATCATTTGTATTGTGGCACATTTGTATGTGATCTTGTGGCACATTTAATACGATTCACCACCTGTTATGTTTTATATCATTTGCACGAAGCTTGCCTCTCATGTTGCCATCTTCATATCTTTATCATCACTCCATGACATTGCATTGCATTGCATAATCATGAATTTTCAAACAACTGGTTTCGCGAAGCGTCTAAGCCCAACTTTCAAACTGCATTTTGAGCATGTCATTTGTATTCTTCCCCTGAACTATGCTGGTTTGATTCCTTGCAAAGGGATACGTAGGCAACCTTCAGGTTCAACCAATTGCATCTGCATCATGTTTGTTTGCCCAAGTCTTATGGCCTTGTTAGAAGGCTCGTCTTCGAGCTTTGACATTCACTCACGTCAACAAATGACTTTGAACTTTGTCAAAGAGGGGCAACTGTAGACATCCCATTTTGACCAACCCTAAGACTTGGGCGCTTTCTTTTTATTACCCTATGATGACAAAACAAGAAGGTGTTTCTCACAGAATTCTCAATAAGAAAACTTAGAATTTGAGCACTATTTCCAACCCTAAACAACCATAAATTAGCTTTCCAAGGGCATATTCTGACCTCATGGTTGCATCTAGAATGGTTCGTTTGGCTAGGATCAACCTTCGTGGCACTTCCGAGGCCTCACTGAAAAATTGTTCCGAAATCTGGGTTACAGCATAATTATTTGCAACTTCTGGGCCAAATTGTAAACTCAGGGAATATTCTGTTAAGTCAGGAAATATTCTGTCCATATGCAGAATATTTCATCAATATTGACTAGGATGCTGACGTAGATGTCTTGCTGACGTGGCATGACTAGATTGGTCCTTGCTGATAACGTGGCACTGACTTGTCTTTATACAAAAAAATAAATTTAAGGAATGCGAAGGGGTTTGAACCCCCAACCTAAGACTCCACACCCAACACCTGAACCACTCTATTTCCCCTCAAATAATATTTGACCATTTCAAACCAGCAGGCAAAGATGTATTTTTTGCATTTTTTTTCTTGTGTGTGGGACACTCCCCTACACCATTGGCCGACCCATATATTACCAAATACATACCTAATCATCCCCCATTGTCAAAAAGAGGTTTTGTTTGCATCCATAAAGGAGTATCTCATGCAACCACCTTAAAAATGTGCCCTCCTATCACATTCTCGTCTCCCACTTTCTTTTTGACCTTCACTCTCCCTCATTGCCTATATAAAATGATCATATTGTAAGAGAGAGAGAGAGAGAGAGAGACAGAGAGAGAGAGAGAGAACCACAAAATTGAAGAGAAAAGTGTGAGAAAAGGGTGAAAAAAGAGAGAAAAATTGAGTTTTTGAGCCAAAAACAATCCTACCTTCCATATACACCCCATACCTTCCATATAAACTGAAATTCCATCTTTCCTACACCCAAAACTCCTCCAAAAATTTTGAAATAGCTAAATTTCAGTAGTGATTGATCAAAGGAAAGAGTGAGTGTTGTTGAAAGTGAGAAAAAAATAAGAGAGTTAGCCACTTTTCCACCATACATACTCAAAGTTTCATTCTAGTTTCAAATTGAGGATTGAGAACACACTTCTTAAATTTAAGGGTGATCAAGAGGAAGTTTTGAAATCAAGAAGTTCAATCTTTCTTTAGAAGGTGAATTTCTAGTATTTCATTTTCTTATATTTTCTATCTCATATTTATTTTCTTAGTTCTTATTTCATAGTATTTTGTTATAATCCAAGTGGTTTGTTTATCTCATATTTATTTTTTTACTTTATATTTCATAGTGTGTCGTTGTAATCTAAGTGGTTTGTTTAGTCATAATTATTTATTTATTTATTTTTATCTGTTTGCTTTAATTTCATGCTAGTTTTGTTGTAATCTTGCATGTTCTACCTCATATTTGCTTTCTTGTTTTAGGTTCATGTTAGTTTTGTTGAAATCTTGCATATTTTATCTTATATTTGCTTTCTTGTTTTAGTTTCATATTAATTGTGTCATAATCTTGCATTTCCTAACTTATATTTTTCTTGTATTAGTCTTATATTAGTTTTGTTGTAACCTTGCAAGTTCTACCCCATATTTGTTTTTTTTGATTTAGGTTCATGTTAATTTTGTTGTAATCTTACATGTTCTATCTTATATTTATTTTCTTGTTTTAGTTTCATAGTAATTATGTTGTAATCTTGCATTTCCTAGCTTATATTTTTCTTGTATTAGTCTCATAATAGTTTTGTTGTAATCTTGCATGTTTTACCTTATATTTGTTTTCTTGTTTTAGGTTCATGTTAGTTTTGTTGTAAGTTTGCACTTTTTTTATTTTTTATTTGTTTTTTTGCTTTTTAATCTAATCGATAGTGGTTAGTTGAGTCACTTACATATTTCTTGTTTGTTCCTTTTCTTGGTTTCGTAATAAGACAGGTTTTACTAGGCCTAGTTGGTCAGCCAGCCGGCCGGTTAGCTTCTTTTGGATAAGACGGCGTTCTCTTCCAATATTAACCAACTTCCAGTTGTTTCCAAGGCACATAAAACTTTTTTTTTCTTTTGTTTATTTTATTTTGAGTGTATTCTGAGGTTTTTATTTTGTTGTAATATTCTCCTCATCCCCCCTCTAATTTGGTTTGTAATAATTTATTTAAAGTGTTGTAACAATTTCCTGTCCCACTTCTTTCTATCCTGTTCTTTTAGTTGCTTTCCTTATTTGTAAATATGCATAATGTTTATTTTATTTTATTTTTGTTGTTATATCCATACTTTGCATCTGTTTCATGCATCTTGATTCGGCTAAGTTTGCATTTGTGGATTTAATCAATTCCTATGTGATTATGTATGCTACCTCATGTTCTTGAGATGATTTACATGCCATATTTTAGAAACTGAATCTTTAGTTGCATCTCATGAGTGAATTGCATTAGGATTTTATATATAAGATCATGCATGTTTTACTAACTTTGTTTTGTAGCTGTTCGAGGGACGTTGGTAAATATGCAAGTTTTTATGCTTTAGCATCCCATTTGTGTGGGTTTTTCTTATTATGTTTAAGCATCCCATGTGACTACTTGCTTACTTGATATAACTGTATGAATGCTAGTGGATGGAGATTGTGTCGCTTAATTTGAAATATTGTTGATTTTCATATTTGTAAACTCAATTTATTTGGGTTGTACATCTCCAAAACTTTTTCAAAACTACATGAAATCAAATTATTCTAAAATAAATGACATAGTCTATACTTGTATGCTTCACATAGTAATTTTTAGGATTTATTAAATAAATGAAATATGAACATATAAAATAAATAAAATTCATATCATGGTTTAGTAAAGGTTGAGCTTTTGATCGGGTGAGTGGGGGTGTTCAATTAATGACCTTCCCCTCTCATACCTAAGGTTCCGAATTGAGACAAATTTGGTTATGACTAACAGTGACCTTAGCACGAGTCATGAGTTTCCTAATTTCTCAAAAATATTAGTATAGACACCCCATTTTGACCGGCCCTAAGACTTGGGTGCTTTCTTTTGATTACCTGATGATGACAATTAGAATGTGTTTCTCACAGAATCCTCAGTAAGAGAGATGGAATTTGAACTTTAATCCCAACCTTTACACATTTTTTGGCCAAACTATTTTATATCTTAAAACCCCATTTTCAATATATATATATTTTTTAAATGTTTCTACGATGTCCCGAGGTTCCCATTTCGATTAAAATATAACACTTTTCAGTAAACCAAGTAAGGACAAAGTGGAAATAAATGGAAGGGAGGTGACCTTTTTAGAAATATTTAAAAACATCTTATTTATAGGTTTGGAGTCGAAGGAAATAGGAGGGGATGGAAGAAAACTAGTTTAGAAAAAGAATGAGCATCAAATCATAAAGAATGAAATGAACAGCCTTCACTAAATTAGGCATATCTCTTTGTACACTTAGAATTTAAATGTGAGACCACAACCATTGGAAATTAGACTTATGGGGCTTCGATTAGACCCAAGAACCACCTAAGAACAAGTCCGGATAAGGAAGATATACCCATTTGAATTTGGGCTTACGATCAGATTTTGTTGACCCAGCCCAAGACAACCTTCACTAAATTAGGAATATCTCTTTGTACACTTGTAATTTAACTATGAGGCCACCACCATTGGAAAGTAGACTTCTGGGGCTTCAATTTAGACCAAGAACCACCTAACCCAACTCCGGATGAGGGAGATATGCCCATTTGAAGTTGGGCTTAAAAGCAGATTTTGTTGACTCGGACCAAAACAGCAGCAGCCCATTGCTTGGTTTAGTTGGGACACTCCATTGACCCATTTTCTTACCCAAACATGTCCCAATGCATGTATACTCATCCCCCATTACCTAGTGTTTGCTCCATTGAAGATAATGCTCCATTTTTTCTCCCATTAGCTCCATTAGTGTTCCATTAGATCCATTACCTTCATTTATTGCTCTATCTTGTCTTCCACCATTTCTCCACTTGCTTAGCCTATAAGTATACATCTGATTATTGAGAGGAGAAGGAGGATAGATTAAGGAGAGAACATTGAGTTAGTGAAAAGAGGAAGAAAAGAGAGAAAAGTGGAGTTTTTGAGCTAAAACACACTCCTATCTTCCATATACACCCTACACCTTCTATATAAACTAAAATTCCATCTTTTCTATATCGAAAACTCCTCCAAAAATTGTGAAATACTTGAATTTCAGTAGCTTTGATCAAGAGGAAGAGTGAGTGTTGGTAAAGTGAGCAAAAACAAGAGAGACAATCACTTTTCACCACATTCACTTCCAAGCCATCATTCTAACAAGAATTCCATGCTTTCAATTGAGGATTGAGAACATAATTCATACACTTGATGGTGATCAAGAGGAAGTTTGGAAATCAAGAAGTTCAATCTTTCTTTGGAAGGTAAATTTCTAGTCTTTCATATTCTTATATTTTATATCTCATATTTATTTTCTTACTTCTTATTTCATAGTGTTTTTGTTATAATCTAAGTGGTTTGTTTATCTCATATTTACTTTCATACTTATATTTCATAGAGTGTTGTTGTAATCCAAGTGGTTTGTTTAGCTCATAATTATTATTATTATTATTATTATTTGCTTGCTTTTGTTTCATATTAATTGATTAATTGCGTTGCAAGCTAACCGGTAGTGATTAGTTAAGCCACCTACATATTTCTTATTTGTTCCTTTCTTGTTTCGCAACAAGACAAGTTTTGCTCGACCTAGTTGGCCGGCCAGCCTATTTGGTTGATCGGTTAGCTTCTTTCAGACAAGACGGCGTAATCTCCCAATGTTGACCAATTTTTGCCGACGATTCCAAAGAACATGAAGCTTTTATTTTATTTATTTATTTGAGTGTTTTGTGAGGTTTTATTTTATTTTATTGCAAATTCCCTCCTCTCTCTCTCTCTCTCTCTCTCTCATTTGGATATGTAATAATTCAAGTGTTGTAATAATTCCCCATCCCTGCTTCTTTCTATCCATTCTTTTACTTGCTTTCCTTATTTGTACATAAACATCATATTTATTTTTCATCGTATTCATGCTTTACATCCATGTTTCATGCATCTTGATTCAACTAAGTTTTCATTTGTGAATTAATCAAGTCCTATGTGATTATGTGCGCTACCTCATGTTCTTGAGCTGATTCACATGTTATATCTAGATGCCGAATCTTTAGTTGCATCTCATGAGTGAATTGCATTAGGATTTTGTATATAAAATCATGTATATTTTACCAACTTTGTTTTGTAACTGCTCGCAGGACGTCGGTAAATTGCAAGTTTTTTATGCTTTAGCACCTCGCTTATGTGTGTTTTTCTTATTATGTTTAAGCATCCTACCATGTGGCTACTTGCTTACTTGGTATAACTGTATGAATGCCAGTGGATGGAGGTTATGTCACTTAATTTGGAATGATGTTGATTTTCATGTTTGTCAACTCAATTTATTTGGGTTGTACATCTTCAAAACTCTTTCAAAACTACATGCAATCAAGTTGTTCCAAAGTGGGTGACATAGTCTATACTTGTATGATTCACATAGTAAATTTTAGGATTTATTAATAATCAGAACATGAACATATAAAGTAAATAAAATTCATATCATGGTTTAGGAGAGACCGATCTTTGATCGGGTGAGTGGGGGTGCTCATTATTGACCTTTCCCTCTTATACCTAAGGTTCGAGCCAAGCATCTTTGGTTACGACGAACAGTGGCCTTGGCACGAGTCATGGGTTTCCTAATTTTTCCAAAATAAATATTAGGTGGAACTCTGAGATCTGATAGCACAGTCCATTTCTGGCAAAGGTTTTGCAATAAAATGAATTTTCAAAAAGTTGCCAAACCTGGACTCTCATCTATGTGTCACATTGCACTCGTGAGACTAGATCAAAGAGATCGAGGGTCTGAACTATTTAACACGCACGGGTACCCCCGGGCATGTTACAGTGTCTGGCGACTCTGCTAGGGATTTTATGAAACCTTGACTTGAACTCCATGATATGACTTTTATTTTCAATTATATGTTTATTGCATTGCATGCATTGGTGCACTTAAAGTTCCTGTGTTGCCCAGATATTGGTGGGAGGATAGGCACACTTTTTGTGACACTACACCTATCTCTACGTTACTTTGGAAGCCTTGTGTTATAATCTTTTGAGATCTGAAAGTTCTCAGACTTTAAAGAGAGGCTAATATTGACTCTTCTGAGTTCCTAAGATCTTCATTAGTTATGACCCAAAGGACTCTTTGGTAATGTCCCCTTGATTTTAACCCCTAGAGTAAAGCCAACCTTGTGCATATAATGAGCTATAGTACTTTTCAAAATTAGGACAGGATGCTCTCCTATTTCTAGAATGTATGACACCGCTTGTTTAAATAGTGAACCCTAGATCATTTCAAAAGTTAGGACAGGATAACCCTACGCTCCATAGGGATGTTTGTTCTCTTTCTTGCTATGTGTTATGTGCAATGTATTGGATCTATACAGGGGTTCTCAAATTCGAATGAGTGGTTCAGGCAGTTTAGTTTAGCACTAGTACTTCAAAAAAAAAAAAAAAAAAAAAAAAACAATTCTGATATCCCACAAAGTCTACTAGTGTAAATAAATAGAACTTGTGGGATATCCGACCATTTCTGTAAGTGGGAAGTGACCACCTGTTGATTGCACGAGCTTTGTTTTGAATGTTGTGGCTAGCCCACACTTTGGCTAGCAAATTAAAAATGGTTTTATTCTAAGTTCTAAATTGAGTATTGAGTCTAAGTTTGATTCCACCAAGTTTGTAGAGTTCGAGAGTGCTAACCTAGACATTTCTGTCCTGTCTAGGTTTTCTTTGTCAATTTCTTTTGAGTTTGTTGTCATCGCTGAGTCGTAGTTTCCTTTCAATAAAAGTGCCATAGAGTTTGCCTACTTCTCTGTGCCTTTAAATCATCGCATTGACCAAAGTTTTTCAAAACTTTTTTCCAAAACTTTGATAAAAACAAAGAGGAAGAAATTCCTCGGGATTTGTAAATTTTGATCAACTGAGAGGAAGAGAGGTGTGCTAAGCCCTTGATGAATAAAATCATTTTTGTTAATGTGGGTACTGAGAAGGATCCTGGCTTGGTCCAAATTGGTTCTATCTTGTCTTCGTAAGAGTATGAGTGATTAGTCACTTTGTGAAAATATTTCAAAAACTATTTTTGTGTGGTCCTACGAAGACATGGTTGGAATTGATCTTAAGATTATACAACATAGGATCCCTCTTGACTTGAGGTCCGACCTCCTTAGCTTTCAAACCATAATTCCAAAACATTCAATGATCAACCAAAGTGCAAAGCTTGCATAGCCGAAATGGAGGCAGCTCTTGAACTAGGGGCAATGATGTGATTCAAATTGGAAACAACCCTTAAACTAGGGGCAATAAGGTCCAATGTGATTCAGATTTGAAACAGCCCTTGAATTAGGGACAAAAGTGTGAGGCTTGCATAACCGAAATGGAGGCTGCCCTTGAACTAGGGCAATAAGGTTGGATGTGATCAAAGATTTAAAACTGGATTGTTTCTCAAACTAATGAAGACCGGAAAAGAAGTCAAACCAAAATATGAGAGAATGAGTTTTATTATAGAAGGACACTTGAGTTCCTATCCACTACACTATGGGCAAATTTAGGACCCAATTAGCCTAGTCCCTACCTACATCATCATTTCTGCTGGTCAAGTGTAGCAGTCATTTTATGGATTTAGATGGCCTAGAGATCTCACACCCAATCAACATGGACAAGCTAAACTGAAACCCTTGAGAGCTCGCTGGGCTGAAAACCCGGAAGGGCAACCCAGGCAAAAGTTAGAGCAGAAAAAAAAAATCGAAAATAAAAAATAAAAAATAAAAAATAGAAAATAAAAAAATGAAAAAAATAAAAAATGAAATGAAAAAAAAAATGAAAAAAAGAGAAAAATGAAAATGAAATGAAAAGCTCGCAAGGTTGAAAACCCGAAAGGGCGACTTTGGCAAAAGTTAGAGCACAAAAGGAAAGTGTCAATACCCGAGTGAACCTTAGCTGGAACTACGTGGCCTGATTCTTATCTTTGGGATACGTAGGTAGCTTTATCTTGGAGTTCGGCCCTAATAAATTTTCAACTCATTCATCTTGTCCATGTTTGATTGAGGTATCTTTAGTCGACTTGGTTGTCCTATCCGCGTTTGCTTGGCTCGTCTTCATGATGCTCGGATCAATTGGTTTGATTCAACTTGACTCCGTTAGATTGAGTTCGATTCGGTCCAATTCCGCTCGGCTTCATTCAGTTCGGATCGGCTCGGTTCGACTGCTCGGCTTCATTCGGTTCGAATCTGCTCGGTTCGGTTATCACCATTACTATTTGAGATTATCTGGCTTGGGGCTATGCACCCTAATGGTTGATTCCATGTTGGTTGGGTAATGGCCATTTGCAAAAATAGGTTTTGATTATTTTGAATGAACCTAACTAATCTTTCTCGAAAATTATTCCATTTTTGTAAAACTTGGACCATTTTTGGACTTAAAAAAGGGAAAAATTTTAGTGCTCACAGCCTGACCTACATGATTTCAAAACAGAAAATGGAATAAGTATGCTAATCTAACTCCCATGTTGATCAAAACATTTTTACAAAAAAAAAAAATCCAGAGAAAAGAAAAAAAAAAAAAGAGTCAAGGCAACGAATTAGGGGCATAGTTGAGTCAGAGATTCTGTTTTCTCTACCGTTTGAGTTAACTATTTACCGCCGGAAGTTACTATTCATCCGGCAGGTTTCGATTTGATCGGCCCACTAGTTTCAAATTCAACCCACCATAACCAAACAACAGAATCGCTTAGGCTCAATGGTTGTGTTTCAGAGTCACAGTTTTTGTTAAGTTCCTTTCATACTAGTCAGTGTAATAAGTGTGTTTGGATTGTTTTGCTTCGTTTTTTTCTTTCGTTAAGTCATTTGTTTTGATTCAGGTCAGTATGGAGTCAATGTCCAATTCCGAATTCAAAATTCAATCATTATCAAATTCAATCAAACAAATTGTTTTTAAACTCAAAGTGATATGCCAGTCACACCATTGATATGCAAGAAAAAAAAGGAAATTGATTTCATTAAAGTCAGGGGATGACATCCCCGATTACAGAGACAACAAAAAACAGAGTTGAAGCTATATTTGCCCACTCCAAAAAAACAAACCTAGCAAAAAAAAAAAAAAATACAAACCTAGAAAAAAAAAAAAAAAAAAAAAAACTCAGAAAAAGAAAAAAAAGAGAGAGAGGGATCTTTGTCTTCTTTCTTCTCCGGTGAGGGCCACACGCCGACCTCACTTGCTCGACTCTCCCGTCGATCTCTTCCTCTTGAGTTCGGGAGAGACCCTTGAAGGCCTTGCCCCAGTGCTTCCAAATCGGGCCATGGAGGTGGCCTGTCATTTTAGCTCTTTGTTTTCGGCCTTCAGTGTGCAAATCTTTGCTCGCGCATCCTTGTACATGTGCTGGAGCAGAGAGAGTTGGGCGTTGACTTGGTGGACCTCACTTGTCGTGGTCTGCAGTCGATGAGCCAACTTGCAGACCACAGTCACCGTTTCCATACAAGACTTCAGCGTGAAATGGTTGGCCTCAATGTCAAATTGAGCTGCCATTATTTGCTCAATCAACAACATAGGAATGTTAGGAAGAGGAATGATAGGAAGAGTAGGAGTAGGGGCACTCGGTCCAGAAGAGCTTACGGGATCATTCAGGTCCGGAAAGAGAGTGAGAGACGAGACGAGGCCATGGATTAGAGGTGAGAGGTGTAAAAGAAATAAGTTACAGAGAAATAACAGAGAACAGACTGAGTTTTGGCCTCCTCCGTTCAATCTCTTTTTTTATCTCTCGGTGAGGAAAAAGAAACAGAAGAGAGTGATGAAGAAGAGATAGAAGAGAATGGTGAAGAAGAAGATGGAAAAGTGTGTGATTAAGAAGAAGGCTGAAGAGAAGAAGACAAAGAATGAGAGAGAGCTGAGGCGAGCTTACAAATCGAGGTCTGCTTTTGTCGGCCAGTGACGCAAAAGCAAGGTCGCCTGTCAGATGCGGTTATCGAAGGAAGAGAGAGATGCAGGAGAGTTGTATGTGTATGCATATATGTATATATATTGTATAGCTATGTATTATATATATTTGTTTGAAAATTCGGTCACAAGAGTGGCTTGGGTTCAGTGGTTTGGCTCAGCGGTTACAGGTTGAAAGCCTGAGGCCCGAGGTCAGGGGTTCGAACCCTACATCGAGTGTTTCTTTTGTTTTGTTTTGGTTTTATGTATATATGTCTTGTATACCTATATATATATTTGTTTGAATTTTTTTTTTTTTTTTGGTCACAAGAGTGGCATGGCTTAGTGGTTGAGGACTCGGAGGCCAGGCCTAAGGTCAGGGGTTCGAACCCCGTGTCCATGCATTTTGTGTTTTTCGTTTTGCTTGTTTTGCGTACGTGCACTGACGTCAGCAAACGGAATATGCCTTTTCAATAACAGCATCTTCCCGCTGACAGCTGCAAGCGGAATATTCCCCACCTGTATATATATCGTATATGTCTGTGTATATATCCATATGTACATATTTGTATGTATTGTATTTGTATATGTATATATGTATATCTGTGCATATGTCTGTATCTGTATGTATTTTGTCTGTATACGAATATGTATATATCGTATGTAAATATCTGTGTGTAGCATCTTGGCTGTATTTGCAATAAGTTCCTAGGAGACCAATTGCGACGGTGGAAACTAGAGTTCGAATGGCGATGCCTAGAATGCAAAGGTTTAGAATTTCCGAGATTAAAGTCTGGTTTAAATATCTAGGGGTGTATCCCTGGCTTGAAATCTGTATGGCAGCCCCATAGGTTGAGGTAGCGTGTACGCGCCTTAATTCTGGATACTAAATCCATCTAGTCTGTTACCCCGTTAGAGAATAGGGAAAGTTGTGAATATGATTAGGAAGAAAATCGACATCCATGGCTTCTACGTGTAGAGGTTACCCATTGTCAGCATTTAAGGGCCTTTGATTATGAGTTAAAGGTAAGAGTTCAAAGAAAAACAAGGGGGAGGTCCCTACCATTCCCTGTGTGTATTATCTTGGCTGTGTTTGTAATGAGTTCCTAGGAGACCAACTGCGATAGGTGGAAACTGGAGTTCGAATGGCGATGCCTAGAACGTAAAGGTTTAGAATTTCCGAGACTAAAGTCTGGTTTAAATACCCAAGGGTGTATCCCCGACTTGAAATTTGTATGGCAGCCCAATAGGTTAAGGTAACATGTATGCGCCTCAATTCTGGATACTGAACCAACCTAGTCTATCACCCCGTGGAAGAATAGGGAAAGTTGTGAATATGATTAGTACGAAAAGCGGCATCCGTGGCTTTTACATGTAAAGGTTACCCCTTTGTCAGCATTTAAGGGCCTTTGAACTACAAGCCAGAATGGCGATTAAAGTGCTATCCCAGAACACCATTCCCTGTTAGAGGCATCTTGCATGTGTTTGCGATGAGTTCCTAAGAGACCAACTGCGACGGTGGAAACTAAAGTTCGAATGGCGATTCCTAGAACGCAAAGGTTTGGAATTTTCGAGACTAAAGTCTGGTTTAAATACCCAGGGGTGTATCCCCGATTTGAAACCTGTATGGCAGCCCCATAGGTTAAGGTAGCGTGTATGCGCCTCAATCCTGGATACTAAATCAACCTAGTCTATCACCCCGTTGGAGAATAAGGAAAGTTGTGAATATGATCAGGAAGAAAATAGGCATCTATGGCTTCTACATGTAGAGATTACCCCTTGTCAGCAAGAAATCAATCTACCATTCTTCCACTCACGTGAGACGCGTTTGGACTTCGAATTTACCTTTGCTCCTTTCACGTGAAACGTGTTTAGATGTGATGTTTACTTGGTTAAAACCTTCCCCCTTCCGTATGAAATCGGCTAGGAACATCTGTGAGTTACATCACTATTTCCTCTCTCGCGTGAGACGCGTTTGGATTTATTCACTGTTTATCCTCTTGCATGAGACGCATTTGGATTCATTCACTATTTATCCTCTCGCGTGAGATGCGTTTGGATTCATTCACTATTTCTCTTCTCGCATGAGACATGTTTGGATCTCAAGTTCACTATTCCTCCACTCGCGTGAGACGCGTTTGGATCTCAAGTTCACTATTCCTCCACTTGCGTGAAACGCGTTTGGATCTCAAGTTTACTATTCCTCCACTCGCGTGAGACGCGTTTGGATCTCAAGTTCACTTTCCTCCTCTCGCATGAAACGCATTTGGATCTTGAGTTCACCTCCCTCTTGCATTTGTGCGGTATGCACATTTTATGCGATGCACCCCCTCTTTCATTTGTGCGGTATGCACATTTTATGCGATGCACCTCCTCTTTCATTTGTGCGGTATGCACATTTGAATGCGATGCAACCCCTCTTTCATTTGTGCAGTATGCACATTTGTATGCGATGCACCCCTTTATTTCATTTGTGCGGTATGCACATTTGTATGCGATGCACTCCCTTTTTTCATTTGTGCGGTATGCACATTTGTATGTGATGCAACCCCCTCTTTCATTTGTGCGGTATGCACATTTGTATGCGATGCAACGCCCTCTTTCATTTGTGCGATATGCACATTTGTATGCGATACACCCCCTTCTTTCATTTGTGCGGTATGCACATTTGTATGCGATGCCCCCCCCTTATTTCATTTGTGCGGTATGCACATTTGTATGCGATGCATCCCCTTCTTTCATTTGTGCGGTATGCACATTTGTATGCGATGCCCCCCCTTATTTCATTTGTGCGGTATGCACATTTGTATACGATGCACTCTTTTATTTCATTTGTGCGGTATGCACATTTGTATGTGATGCACCCCCTTCTTTCATTTGTGCGGTATGCACATTTGTATGCAATGGACCCCCTTCTTTTATTTGTGCGGTATACACATTTGTATGCGATGCACCTTCTTTTTTCATTTTTGTATGCGATGCACCCTCCTTTATTTCTTACCATTTGCCCTAAGCTTGCCTCCCATGTTGCCATCTTCATATCATATCTTTATCATCACTCCATGACATTGCATTGCATTGCATAATCATGAATTTTCACACAGCAGGCTTCGCAAAGCGTGTTAGTCCAACTTTCAAACTGCATTTTGAGCATGTCACTTGCATTCTGCCCCTGAACTATGTTGGTTTGATTCCTTGCAAAGGGATACGTAGGCAACCTTCTGGTTCAACCACTTGCATTGCATCTTGTTTGTTTGCCCAAGTCTTACGGCCTTGTTAAAAGGGTCGTCTTTGGGCTTTGACATTCACTCACATCATGAAATGACTTGGAGCTCTGTCAAAGAAGGGCAACTGTAGACACCCCATTTTGACCGACCCTAAGACTTGGGTGCTTTCTTTTGATTACCCGATGATGACAATTAGAATGTGTTTCTCACAGAATCCTCAGTAAGAGAGATGAAATTTGAACTTTAATCACAACCTTTACACATTTTTTTGCCAAACTATTTTAGACCTTAAAACTCTCTTTTCAAAATATATTTTTTAAATGTTTCTACGATGTCCCGAGGTTCCCATTTCGATTAAAATATTGCACTTTTCAGTAAACCAAGTAAAGACAAAGTGGAAATAAATGGAAGGGAGGTGACCTTTTTGAGAAATATTTAACAACATCTTGTTTATAGGTTTGGAGTTGAAGGAAATATGAGGGGATGGAAGAAAACTAGTTTAGGAAAAGAATGAGCATCAAATCATAAAGAATGAAATGAACAGCCTTCACTAAATTAGGCATATCTCTTTGTACACTTGGAATTTAAATGTGAGACCACCACCATTGGAAAGTAGACTTTTGGGGCTTCAATTTAGACCCAACAACCACCTAAGAACAAATCCAGATAAAGGAGATATGCCCATTTGAAGTTGGGCTTATGATCAAATTTTGTTAACCCAGCCCGAGACAACCTTCACTAAATTAGGCATATCTCTTTGTACACTTGGAATTTAAATGTACAGATACCACCATTGGAACATAGACTTCTGGGGCTTCAATTTAGACCGAAGAACCACATAAACCCAAGTCCGAATGAGGGAGATATGCCCATTTGAAATTGGCCTTAAAAGCAGATTTTGTTGACTCGGCCCAAAACAGCAGCAGCCCATTGTTTGGTTCAGTTGAGACACTCCATTGACCCATTTTCTGACCCAAACATGTTCCAATTCATGTATACTCATCCCCCATTATGTCTTCATTTTTGCTCCTATTAGCTCCATTAGTGTTCCATTAGCTCCATTACCTTCATTTATGCTCTATCTTGTCTTCCACCATTTCTCCACTTGCGTAGCCTATAAGTATACATCTGATTATTGAGAGGAGAAGGAGGATAGATTAAGGAGAGGACATTTGAGCTAGAGAAAAGAGGAAGAAAAGATAGAAAAGTTGGAGTTTTTGAGCTAAAACACACTCCTATCTTCCATATACACCCTATACCTTCTATACAAACTGAAATTCCATCTTTTCTATATCGAAAACTCCTCCAAAAATTCTGAAATACTTGAATTTCAGTAGCTTTGATCAAGAAGAAGAGTGGGTGTTGGTAAAAGTGAGCGAAAACAAGAGAGACAATCACTTTTCACCATCTTTCAAATTGAGGATTGAAAACATAATTCATACACTTGATGGTGATCAAGAGGAAGTTTGGAAATCAAGAAGTTCAATCTGTAACACCCCAATTTTCATACTCAAATGATAATACAATAATCGTGGCTCTTCAAGGTAAATCTGAAAATAAATCTCTACACTTGCATTACATGATACAAATAGTCTTCATGCGATAACACATTCGCTTCAAATCAAATAACATAAACAAATAATTACCCTCACTGGTTCACAAGTTCCCAAGGTTTAGGCCCGGTTACATAAATCGGTTATTCAAACCACATAAATATAGCCCTTGGCTTACAAGACAGAGTCACGCAAAATGAGAGCATTGTGCTCCCAACACACACACTTCCACGCCCTTAGTTGGGCAGAATCACCACGTCCTTTCCTACACAAAAATCCCATAGGGTGAGCTTAAAACCCAGTAAGAGATCCTTAACAAAGTATATACATTTTATACAAGTCTCAAGATGATGAATGCACATGCCATGCTATGTTCTTTTAAAAGTAAGACGCATCTACATCTTTTGAAAATCATCACGCTCAATGATGTCATGCAACTCCAATTGTTCAAAATTAACCAATTTAACTCAAGGGCAGTAAATACAACTCTGGTAATCCCTAGATCGGTGTCTGCAAGTAGACTATGCAAATACTACCAATTGTCATTTTTATCGGTATTAACCGGTAGGCTCGACACCTATCCGCGCGACTTTCTGGTCTTTCACCAAGGACACAAAGGCCAACATTTACACCACCTATCAAGACTTATCACTGTATTTACCCCAAAACTATTTCATGAAAACCCGTTTCCCAACATTCTTTTCTCAATGCAAGATTTTCAAATCAACGTTCAAAGCTCAACATAATCAAATGAATTGGTATGCCCATGAAATGAGTAAATGCAATACAACATTTCTTCCATTCTCAATATTTCCGCACAATAATTCCATTGTGAACAAATCTCCCATTTCTCTTTTCAAAACAATAATATCACAAGATGAATATAAACTTTGATTTCCAATTCCCCCAAGGAACAACACATTTCCCACATTTCGAGCATTCTCTACAAATTAGCCATTTCAAGACTAAAACAACATTTTGAATAACAATTTCCAAAATGAACAACAATTCTCATATTTTACAAACTTTATCATTTATATATATATATACAAATAAACAATTTTCAAAACATCCGTTTATTTTGACCCCCAAAATAAATATGTCAATATTATCCAATGATTTTTTCATCAAAACCACTCATCTCCAAAATATTTAGAAGGATCTCACCAAAATCATCTTTCTACAATCAATATAATTCAAAGCCCTCAATTTCCATTTTAAAAGGGGAAGAAAGTAAACCCACTTTCAAAATTACTCTTCTTCTTGAATCAACAATCAATTTTCAAAACTAATCAATGAATGATTTCGAAAATCATCTAGATCTTGCAAAAATATATATATAACTCAAAGGAAATCCCTACCTCAAGTTTGAAGAAGAATAGAGCTGAAACCCCAAAATCAACGATGCCTAAACTCGATCTCCACCGCACACAACGTAGCCCTCACCTAGATAACCAACTTTGATGAAGAACTTGGATCTAAATCCCAATGGATTTGGTGGAATCAAAGATTTTGTGAGGTTTTTGGTAGGAAATGTAGAGAGAAGGAAGAAGAAATGTTTTTAGAGAGAGAAAGGTATACAAAAGTGATACAGTTTCACCCCAAAGAGAGAGGAAAAAGAAAGAAAATTCGAATCTCATCTACTCCCGCATGTGCGGAGCCTACTCCCACACATGCGACCTTCATCCCCGCACGTGCGGCCCTCCTCTTCCGCACCTCACTCCCGCATCTGCCTTTTTAGCAGTGTGCTTCACCCCCTCCCTTGTTTCCCGCACGCGCGGCCTCACCTCCCGCACGTGTGGCTACTCTCCCACACGTGTGGCCCTGGTCCTCAGCCCGGAATTCTCTCGGTTCAACTCCCGACACTCCAAACTAACCGAGCAAACAAGCAATTTCGAATGCGTTTTGCATTTTTGTTTTGGGGGCACTGCCCCTCAACCCCGCCAGGGCGCTGCCCTAGGACCCGCTAAGGGGCGTTGCCCCCTGGAGCCCCGCGAGTTGACCGGACAGCTCGACCCCTGACATACTTAGCGAAATGGCAAAACTGGGATCGCTACACAATCTTTATTTGGAAGGTGAATTTCTAATCTTTCATCTTCTTATATTTTCTATCTTATATTTATTTTCTTATATCTTATTTCATAGTGTTTTGTTATAATCCAAGTGGTTTGTTTATCTCATATTTATTTTCATACTTTATATTTCATAGGGTGTTGTTTTTGTTTAGCTCATAATTATTATTATTATTATTATTATTATTATTGCTTATCTGTTTGCTCTTGTTTCATATTAATTGATTAATTGTGTTGTAAGCTAATCGGTAGTGGTTAGTTGAGCCACCTACATATTTCTTGTTTGTTCCTTTTCTTAGTTTCGCAACAAGACAGGTTTTGCTTGGTCTATTTGGCCGGTCGGTTAGTTTCTTTCAGACAGGATAGCGTAATCTCCCAATGTTGACCAATTTCCGCCCACGATTCCAAGGAACATGAAGCTTTTATTTTATTTATTTTTATTTTGAGTGTTTTGTGAGGTTTTATTTTATTTTATTGCAATATTCCCTCCCCTCTCTTTCATTTTGATATGTAATAATTCAAGTGTTGTAATAATTCTCCATCCCCGCTTCTTTCTATCCCATTCTTTTACTTACTTTCCTTATTTGTACATAAATATCATATTTATTTTTCATCATATTCGTGCTTGACATCCATGTTTCATGCATCTTGATTTAACTAAGTTTGCATTTGTGGATTTAATCAATTCCTATGTGATTTTGTGCGCCACCTCACGTTCTTGAGATGATTCACATGTCATATCTTAGAAGCCGAATCTTTAGTTGCATCTTATGAGTGAATTGCATTAGGATTTTGTATATAAGATCATACATATTTTACTAACTTTACTTTGTAGCTGTTCGCAGGACGTCGGTAAATGTGTAAGTTTTTATGCTTTAGCATTCCGTTTGCGTGCGTTTTTCTTATTATGTTTAAGCATCCTACCATGTGGCTACTTGCTTAATTGGTATAACTGTATGAATGCCAGTGGATGGAGGTTGTGTCGCTTAATTTTGAATGATATTCATTTTCATGTTTGTCAACTCAATTTATTTGGGTTGTACATCTTCAAAACTTTTTCAAAACTACATGCAATCAAGTTGTTCCAAAGTGGGTGACATAGTCTATACTTGTATGCTTCACATAGTAAATTTTAGAATTTATTAAATAATCAGAACATGAACATATAAAGTAAATAAAATTTTTATCATGGTTTAGTAGAGGCCGATCTTTGATCGGGTGAGTGGGGGTGCTCATTATTGACCTTCCCCTCTTATACCTAAGGTTTCGAACCAAGCATATTTGGTTACGACGAACAGTGGCCTTGGCACAAGTCATGGTATTTTCCCAAAATAAATATTAGGTGGCGACTCTGAGATATGATGACGTAGTCCATTTCGGGCAAAGGTTTTGCAATAAAATGGATTTTCTAAAAGCTGTCAAATCTGGACTCTCATCTATGTTTCACATTGCACTCGTGAGACTAGATCAAGGGCCCGAATTGTTTAACGTACACGAGTAGCCCCCGGGCATGTTACAATTAGGTGGCGACTTTGAGATCTGATAACGCAGTCCATTTGCAATAAAATGGATTTTCTAAAAGTTGCCAAATCTGGACTCTCATGTATGTTTCACATTGCATTAGTGAGACTAGATCAAAGAGAACGAGGGTCTGAACTGTTTAACGCGCACGGGTATCCCCCGAGCATGTTACAAACTCCAAACCTCAAAATAAGATGTTTTTAAAGATTTTTCAAAGAGTTCACCACTCTTCCATTTATTTTCACTTTGTCTTTACTCGGTTTACCGAAAAATGCAATTTCTAACGAAATGCAAGTTTCGAAACATTGTAGAAACATTTTCAAAAATATTTTGAAAGAGAGGGTTTTAAGGTCTAAAATAGTTTTGGTTAAAATAGTTTTGGTCCAAAAATGGGGTGTAAGGTTGGGATTTTGAAGCTCTTCTTGCTGAAGAAATAGAACATTTATACATCATAGCTTTCTTCATCAGTGATCAACCTGAGACGCTCAAGTCTTAAGGGCGGTCAAAAATGGGGTGTCTACAATAATATACACACAAAATATACAGAAAAATATTTTGTAATAAAATTCTAATGATAAACAGTCTATAACTATTATATTATCAAAGAAATCATTAAATAGTATATTACTACTATTTAAGAAATTAAACAGTATATGACCACTATTTAATTTCCTGAAACAAAATATTCGTCTATCTAACACACAAATTAAAAAAAAAAAAAACATAAGTGTACTTTAAGATTGTTATTTCTCAGTGGATGTGTGTGTAAACTAAATGTACAAATAAAATAAGCAACAAAATAAAAATAAATAATCCAGAAAAATAATTAAATAAATTAAATTATGAATTAATTGCTTACAGAAATTATAATTCGAGCCTTGTGTTACACACAATCTCCTTAAAGTAGATTTCGCTCTCGCTCCGGTGCTTCAAGATTTACCGGCGTCTACTTCCCAAAATGCAACGACTACTTCTTAGGATGCAACGACTACTACTTGGTTTGCAGCACTACAAACTCAAGTCTGGCAAACCAAAACTATGTTGTGACTCTCTCAATTTTCCCATAAAATTAAATGGTAAACAGATATAGAAAATAGGAAGATGGAAAGAAAAGAAGTAACACAAAACACTGAGGAAAAATTAGATGGATTGAATGCTGAAATGGCAGGCTATTTATAGGAGAACATGTGGCTTTTCAGAACAAGTTTCAACAGATAGAAACCTGTTCGGAATAGAGACAGATCTGTTCAGGTAAAATTCAACAAAAAAGCTAGACAAATTTATTTTGAATTTTGAAACCAAAATTCAAATAAATAAATTACAAATGTTTTTGGCCCAAAAAGATAAGTATTAGGTCGGACAAGCCTAACCCAACCTCACGTTACGCACACACGTCCAAGCCTAGTCGCACCAACGACAGCGCGCGTGTGTTTTGTTTTGGGTCCAATGGGTCTAGTCAACTTTACCCATAACCTCACCTTCCACAAAACTTGGGTACCCTTTGGGACTCATCCCAAGTATAGCAAGCTAGAGTTTATAGACCCATATAAATCCTTAAGTTTTTCTAATGTGGGACAAGAACATTTCACAAATGTATAGGAAACCCACCTAAAGCCATTTCCACAAATTCAAGCACATTTCACAAATGTATAGGAGGATAAAAAAAATAGACCAATCAGAATTCACTGGGGGTGGTGGGGGTCTCACTCTTTTTCCTTAATAAAAAGAGTGATTTGTTATGAAATTAGGAACCTCAGGGGGCGGACTATAATTTTCAAAACTACAAGAAACGATTCGTAGTAATAAGTGTATTCGTAATTTACTCCCGAAAAAAAAAAATGTTGGGAAGAGAACTGAACATGAAATCAATTGTATAAAAAATAAGCACTTTAACCACTAAATTATCAACATAATTATTGATAATATAATTTTTTTTTTTTTAAACAAACAAAAAGATCACTTTATCGATAACAATCAATCAAAATAACAACAAAAATCATTAATAAAGAAGATGCAAAAAGTACCATAATACAATAATCCGATCCCAACTTTAATATAACAAAACATGCATATTCATCTGCTAGCACCGCACACTCGGTGAACACACCTACCAAAGAAACAAACTCCACCTCCAAACCAGCATTCATAGTTAACCAAATAGAAAAACAAAAATAGAAAAATCCCCTGCAGCGGCAGTAGGTAAATCATAGCTGTCTCCGTTGTGCCCATTAGAAGCTCTCCACTCTAACACCTACTCCAAGAACACTTCTGCCTCCAAAGCAACATTTGATTTACCTCAAATTTATCCCAATTATTTTTACTAAAAATTAATAAATATAAAATATAAAATAAATTTTAAGAATTATTTTTTTGGTAATTGTCTATTATTTTTTTTTTTTGTAATTTAATATCTATAATTTTTATATTTATAAATTTTAATATATCTATGACATAATTACAACGTTACGGTTCAATTTTTACTCACCGTTGATTGAATCAGTGACCAATCTACCAAATCATTTTTTTCAATTCATTCATTGATCGGATTTTCAAAACATAGTTACTAAAGACTACTGATGGTGCATGTACGGTGCATGTATCGTTCTAAGATTGAAAAATTATTCATTCTTCTTGAGTCATTCCTATGCATCAATCAATGATTATATTTTTTAAAATATTTTTTTCTTCTAAACATTAATATTAAAATTACAAAAATTAGTTATACTTAAATTAAAGCACTACAATGACAATGCCCAAAACTACCCAATATTTTCTCCCCAAGATTGGATGTGTATAAAGAAAATTGTGCCAATGACAAGTCATCTACAATGGTTGTTATAACTAATATAGCAGACTAATAAAAATTTTAAATAAATATACATAAACATCAACTTATCATTATTTTTTTATTGCTAAGAAAACAATTTATTAATGTAAACAATAGATTACAAGAATGACTTCATCAATATAAAGGCTATGGCTAAAGTTGCAGCAAGATTAAAACAAGCCTGACAACTTTTCATTACCTGATGATCACTTACAACATTTTTACTTCATAATTTATAAAAAGCAGACTTCACCCAAGTGGGAACTTGAAAGTGAAGTGGGATGACCCACTATTTTTTATGTCAAATATCCTTTAAATACTTGTAACATTACAAATTTATTCTTATTAATTTAAAAATTACTTAAAAATTAATTTTTACCACACCTCGTATAGAACTCACATGAACTTATCATTATTTCATGTATTGTTCAAAGTGTAAGGTACAAGTTCTCATTCAGCCGTGGCTCTGCTAGAGCAAGCAGAGGTTTAGCGAGAAAGAGGTCATTTGCACATTCTTTGAGCTCAATCTTTGACATGGTGGGTGGCAATTTCCAGTTGAACCCTTGGAGGAGCCTAGCCATTAGCATGACCGCGATTGTAGACCCTAGAGTGACTGCTGCACATCCACGCCTTCCAGTGCTGAACGATAACATGCGCAATTCTGGATCAGTGAGCAACACGTCCGAGCCATCATCCTTCAAGTGGCGCTCTGGTTTGAACTTGAGTGCCTCGTCCCAAATCCTAGGGTTGCGGCCAAGTCCAGGGCGGCTTAGCAGTACATGGCTACCTTTTGGGATGAAGTAGCCGGCAACTGTTGTATCGGAGACCGAAACATGAGGAACATTGAAGGGTGCAAAGGGGTGGAGGCGAAAGGCCTCCTTCACACATGACTTGATGTAATTAAGCTGTGAGAGATCAGATTCTTGGACTAGTCTCTCCTTGCCAACCACTCGGTCGAGTTCCTCTATGGCTCTTTCTAGGATTTCAGGTTGATTTAGCATCTCAGCAAGTGCCCATTCCACAGCATTTGATGGGTTGTCCACTGTTGCTATCATCAACTCCTGGATACATCAAGTGTTGTTTATTAATTTGCTCCATAATTGAAATTAAGATGTCTTGTCTTATTTCATTTTGATAACAGAACGTTTCAACTTTAATCTTTCCCATCAATTAATACACTACAAGAAATGATGGGACATAACCTTACCCATTTACGTGACACAAATATATGCTACTATAAATCTTTCCCAGCAACACCACAAGAAATGATGGGACATAACCTTACCTATTTACGTGATACAAATATATGCTATTATAAATAGGTAAATGGGGAGGAAAAATGTTATAAGTCCCTAAATTTTTATCAAATAAATGATTAAATATATAACATTATCCAATGAGAAGTAATTATAATGTTTAAATCGAATTCTTTACTAGAATAATGTGTCTATAGTTAAGAACAATTTAATGGCGTGACAGTTTTGTGATTAAAAGTCGTCCTGAAATGATTTTTTTTAAAGTGATAGATTAACAATACTATCACATCATATGGTATACATTTTTTTAAAGGAAAATGATATATATAAACTTATTTTTTAGATCCATTTTATAGACTTAATGATGTGTAAGTGATATGTTCGAATAGCCTATTTTCATATTCATATTTCCTGACGGATATCTTGGAGTAGTCTATCTACATATCCATTTTATGAATAAAATAAAAAAAGTTGTGCAAGTGAGATAATTAATTGATAATTAGAGAAGATATGAGAAAAAATATTACATTGAATATCCTAATTGATTGTCACGTCATTGGGTTTTGAAAATTGGGTCTAATTTTTTGTTTTAAATAACAATGTTCTTTTTAAATATAAGAGGAGGATTCCCTCCGCCTCCAAATATGGACCGGAGGTGCTATTTGGGCTTATGGGACCCACCACGGGCCTTGTTTCGATGAACCGAACCGTTATTATATTAGACATTTCGTGTATTTCATCTATAAAAAAAATTAAGTCGATCTGATAACTGTAACTTGTTCAATTTACCATATTTTTCACTAAGAAAATGGACGACAATTATATTTTTAAAAATGAATCATATATTTTTTTTATGACAAAAATAATAAATTGAACAATCACTACAAGAAAAAGCACTATTGGGACTAAACAATCATATTTCGTCGCTAAAAGTATAGCATTTAGCGACTAAAAATATATTAGTAGCCAAAAGTAAAGATTTTTGGCGACTAAAAAATTTTAGTAGCCAAAAGTATAGGTTTTGGCGACTAAAAATCTGTTTGGTCGCCGATATATGGCTGTTAGCGACTAAAAAAAATTTAGTAGCCAAAAGTGAGGCATTCGGCGACTAAAAATCTGTTTGGTCGCCAAAAGTGAGGCTTTTACCGACTAAAAAAATTTTAGTAGCCAAAAGTAAGGCCCTTTGGCAACTAAAAAAAAATTAGTAGTCAAAAGTGAAGCATTCGACTACTAAAAACATGTTTAGTAGCCGAAAGTGAGGCTTTTTGGCGACTAAAAAGAAGTTTAGTCGCCAAAAGTGGTAATTTTAGCGCGGGAATTTTTTTTTAACGACTAAAAAATAATTAGTGGCCAAAAGCATAGAATTGGCGACTAAAATTATGTTTAGTCGCCAAAAGTGGTGTCCTTTTTTTTTTCTACTAAATAATTTATTTTTACTTAAATTATGTTCAATAAAAAATAATTATGTTTATATATATACTTTGATATTAATATGGGTCTAAATACTATATAAATAATATATGTTGCATATATAATCATATGATGTTATGGAGGCATAGTGGAAAGAGTGTGTTGTATAAGATTGATGGTTTGAATCTCCACAAGAGCAGGGTGTAATTTTTTTTTCCCCGGAATGAGCTTTTGGCGACTAAATTTGTTTGGTTGTCGATTCCTTGAGTATTGGCGATGAAAACATTAGTCGGTAAATGTATAATTTAAAAAAACATAATTAACTATTGGCAATTAAAAATTTAATCGCCAAATGTATAATTTAAAAAATATAATTGACTATTGGCGATTAAAGTTTTGGTTGGTAAAGACTTGTTTTTTGGCAACTAAAAGTTTTTTAGTTGCCAATACCTTTCCCAACCGCTTTCCAGTGACTAAACCGGCGACTTAAAAATTTAGTTGGGAAAACTTAAAAACCGACTTTTGGCAACTAAAAATTTAGTCGCCAAATGTGTTTTTTCTTGTAGTGAATTTACAATTATCAGATTGATCTAATTTTTATTATAAATGAAATAGACGAAGTACTAGACAAAATGAACGGTTCAGATTATCGAAACAGACCCATAATAGACCTCACAGGCTAATTTTTTTGAATTTTTTTGGGCTCTATTTATTAATTATTATTTACTTATTAAGTCAGGGAAGTACTTACTACAATTTGTGCTTTGATCTCCTCTGTTGATAGCAATGGACTACCATTTGCGTCTTTGAGCATAATGAGCACATCAAGCAAGTCCTCTTGCTCTTTCTTGGTAGCAATATTACCATCCATCCACTGTTTGATCCTCTCGTCAATTTCAGGACCTTGATATTTTGCTACGGTTCCAACAGCCTTCCTCATGACTTTCTCATGACCATCTAAGTCAAGAAGTCCTCGCAAGAATGGTATGTAATCAGAGACACAGAATGTATAAATGTACCCAAGGATGGTGAATAATGCACTCATGTGCTCTTCCTCCTCCACACCTGGACCTCCATCTTCCCTTCCCTCCCCGAAAAACCTCTTGTTGAAGATCATCTTCTTTATCACATTCCCACAATAGTGTTGCGCAGCGACTCTAATGTTCACCATACCAACACTTGCACCACTTCCTATCATGGAGTTTTTGCATTGGTTGTAGACATAACGAACAAGGTGATCGGCTTCTTCGACTCGTTTGTCATGAAGCCAGTGATGTCTTGCCGGTGAGAGAACCTCGAAAGCGAGGACTCTCCTCATCTTCTTCCATTGTTCTCCTACCGGGGTCAAAATTGTTGCTAGGTAGCCCCGACTGGTGAGATCAGCAGACATGCAAAATGGCCTTGAGGAGAAGATAGAGTCTTGTTTTTTCAAAAACTCTCGTGCAATTTCTGGAGAAGTGATAGGGATGACATGCACGTTCCCAAGGCGGATACACATGATCTCCACGTTCATTGTCTCCATCATTTGGTGTATCCATCGGAATGTGGGCTTGTTTTTGAGCATTTCAGGGAGGTTCCCCACGATAGGCCATGGTTTTGGCCCAGGGGGGAGTGAGACTAGTTTAGTTTTCATTGTACGCTTTAGATGCTGGTACCAAGCAACGATGGAGAAGATCAATATTGTGACGAGAACAGAGAAAAACCTTAGGAGAGTTGATGAAAGGCCTAAGCTATCCATTTCAAGTATGGAATGCAAAGAAAGAGGTGTTGTGGTGATCACAACTCAATGTTATTATGCTTTGAAAAATGACTTGTGATCTAGCACTGGTGTGTCATTGCTATGCATATTGCTTGGGCTTATATAGACTCCGTTTGGGTGGGTTGTTCGGAATGATTTAAGGAAGAGGATCCCTCCAGTCAATATTTTCGGCTGGGAGGTGCAGTCAGCCTGTGGGTTCACCACAAACTCCCTCTTGATAATTTAAATATTTTATTTTATCAAATTTTTTTTATATATTTTATTCACACAAAAAACTAACTAAGTTGATCTAATAACTCTAATTAGTTTCTTTTTTCTTTTTTCTTTTTTTTTTTCTATGTGTGAAAAATACAATAAAAATGAATTAATTACAATTATCGGATTTAATTTTTTCTATAAATGAAATACTCACAAATTTTGACAAAATAAACTATTTAAATTATCAAAACGAAACCCGTCATGAGTCGCATGGGCCGAAACAGTCCCATCCAATCCAAAACAGTGGCTAAAGGGGATTCTCCTCCATAATTTGAATAAGTATATTTTTTATGTTTTATGAAAAAATATATAAATGAGGAGCATTTACACATAAGTTCTAATTTATAAATTTATGTTCTATTAAATCTTAATTAAGATTTTTTGGGCCTTCAAATCCCATTAAATTTTTAATAGTCGAAATTGTCCTTCAAATAATGATTGTTCATCATTTATAATTATATATAAATGAACATGATGATTTGATATTTATTTTGATTTTCAAAGCTTTAAAATATCGACTTTTAAATTGGAAAAACTAAAAAAAAAAATTATGTGCAAAAAGAAAAAATTGAAATATTTTTTTGTGCAAAACTGAAAATTTTGTGTCTATAAAGGAGTATGATGATAGAACATTGGTGTGAAAAATTGAAAAAAAATTAAAATTGAAAAAACTGATAATGTTCTCAGTTTTAAAACTGGAAAAAATTAATCAATGTGTTTGGTTTCGGTTTTCTAAAAATTGAATTTTTTGTTTTTCGTATTTTTTTTTTTGTTTTTAGTGAATATTTTTAAAATTTTAAATAATTTTTTTACTTTCTTAAATGCACCTTACTTAGATATGTCTAAAAATTAAAATATTTGTGAAAAAATATTTTTAAAAATTAATAAATACAGAAAAATATAAAAAATATACTGAATTTTCAGATTTTTTTTTTTGTATTTTTCGATATTTAGTAAATTTTTTAAAGATTTTTTCACAAATATTATACTTTTTAAATATATTTACGTTAGGTGTTTCTAAAAAATTTTTTAAAAAATTGCTTAAAATATTTTAAAAAATCTATGAAAACATTAAAATTCCAAAAATAAAAAAGTAGAATTTTTTGAAAATTATTTTCTAAAACCCAAAACCAAACAAGCTAAATAATCTCTTTGATTTTATTAGATAGTTGAATTAAACCAATAAGTAGGTAAAAATGTTTAATCTTATGCTCTATTTTTTTTATCAGTTCGTAAAACAATTATCTGAAATATTATTATATAAAATTGATAATATTCTTAGTTTTAAAATTTTAAAAAAATTAATAATATTTTGAATTTTACTAATAAGACTTATTAAGTCGAAAAAAAAAATAGATATGACCTGAATCATCGTACCATTTATAAATAAAATTTTTAAATAATTAACTCTACAAACAAATAGAGATGTGATACATGTGATACAATTATTTAGGTAAGCCAAATAAATTCAATTATTTAGGGATGTCGAACAACCTCGTCTGTCTTCATGTGATACCGTGTCTGCGTTCACATTGGCTAAAGTTTTGACTCCGGTTTAAATCGCTGGTACGTCAAAGAATAAAAATAAATAAAATTTAAAATAAAAACTAAAAAAAATATTTTATTTTTTTTTAAAAATTATTAGAAGATAAAATTATATAAAAATGATGAATATTTTTTTTTTCACTAAATTAAGTTTTAATTTTAATTTTTTTTAAAAACTAAGGTTGTGTTTGATAGAGTTTTGTAAATATGATTTGAGAGCATGAGTTGTATTTTGAGTTTGTGAGTTGTGGAATTATGATTTGAGTATAGAAAATTTGTTTGGTTATGATTTTTGAATAGAGTGTTGAATTGAGTTTTAAATTGAGTATGAAATTGAGTTTTAAAAGTTTGATTTGACATGTGAAGTAAGAAAATTTGTTTGGTTATGAGTTTTGAAAAAAGTTTTCAAAAGTTAATTCAAATTGTTATAACTCATAACAAAACACACTACTTTCACACTATTGAAAATTCTAATTAACACTAATAACCAAACTCTTTTTAAAATTCAATTAAAAAAAATTATTATTAACAGAAAATAACATTAATCATTTTTTTATTGAAAATACTACAAAGGAAATAATTTTTTTTCAAAATAAATATTCCAAAAATTTAAATCATAAATATTTAAATAATTTAAATAATCTAAAAAATTTAATAAGTAAAAAATTAAAATAAATATTCAAAAAATTTAAATCGTAAAAATTTAAATAATTTAAATATTCAAAAAATTTAAATAATTTAAAATGTTAATATTTTAAATTTAAAAACAACTTCACACTCAAATCGTAACTAAACACATAAAACAAAACTCAATTAAGAAATTATATTAAGAAATTATTTTTAAAACTCATAACCAAAATAACTCAAAACTCCATACTACCTTCACAACTCTATACTCAAATCGTAACCAAATACATAATAAAAAAATTAAAATATTTACAAATATTTTTATAAAATAGAGTTTGAATTTATTTTTATAAAATATTTAAAATTTAAAAAATTAAAATCGTAATATTTTGAATTTAAAAATATTCAAAAAAATTAAAAAATTAAAAAAAATTTAACATATTTAAATATTAAAATATTTAAAATCTTAACAAAATTAAAATATTTTTAAAATATTTAAATATTTAAAAAAATTTAAAAATTTTAAAAATCAAAATATTGATTTGAATTGAGTTTTGAAATGAGTTTTGAATTATGTGTTTGGTTATGAGTTTTGAAAAGTAATTATTATGTTTTGAATTAAGTTTTGAAAAATGGGTGTAGAATTATGATTTGAAAACTCAAAACAAACAACACATTTAAATTAATGGGTAGAACTATAATTTGAGAGGCTTACCAAACGGAGATTTTCGCTTTGATCTAAACCATTTGAACTTTGTACCAACAAAAAAAAAAAATGAATATTCCATGCTACACTCCCTTAAAAAATTGTGTATGATACGGTTTAGTTATGAATATACGTGGTCTTGTAATAGGAATTCTCAGAGCACTCTATGTAATTATTTATGTGGTACTTTGAATTGTTGACGTAGAGGAAATTTTACGTGTAGGACATAGTGATTGTAATAAATTAAAATTTTAGAGATAAAAATTTAAAGATGAAATTAGTTTTTAGAAATAAAATATTTTAATTATCAAAAGTATCATTGTTGCATTTTTAGTGATAAATTGGATATTTAGTTATAAAATTTTTTTTAAAAAATTGTCTAAAAAAGTAAATATTTTGGTTCGAAATTGTTTTGGTCATAAAAATTCATTTAATAACGACATTTTTAATATTTTATTTCTAAAGATTGTTTTTACTTTTTTACATTTTTGACTTTTTTAGATGAGCTTTCCATGATGATTTACACGGGAAATTGGTTTCCTAACAAAATTTTTATTTTTGGGTACAAAAAAAAAAAAGTTTTTAAAACCCTCGTATGTTCAAAAAAAAAAAAAAAAAAAAAAAAAAAAAAAAAAAAAAAAAAAAAAAAAAAGGGCCCTCGTATGTTTTAGTTTTAAGTAGTTTTTGTTAATTTTCCTAATAATCAAGAGCATCATTTGGACAACATCATATGATATTTTGTCACTACCTAATAATTTTTTTGTCTTATTTATGAGTAATGTTGGTGCTTATTATGAAATTTTGTGGTAAATTTTTTTTGGAAAATGAGTGGGAGCACTAATTAGTGCTCCCACTAATGATTTGGTAGTAGGGCCCACCATCAATGATTTGATGTTTTGGTCTTGGTGTTGTATTTTTTTTTCTTTTTTTATTGAGTGCCATGCCATTAGTGGTCTTTTTAGAGCTCCAAAATTAGTGATCTCTATCATTGTTGATTTTTTTTTGGCAACATTTATTTTACCCCTTTGTAGTTTGAGGATGGAGCACTTTAGACCTAAATATAGTCAGAAAGCCCTATGCGGTTTTGAACTAAGGTACAACTGTTAGTTTTTCCAACCAAATGAAAGATGTATCACACACACCATTTTCAAGAGTAACACTTGTTTTCCAAAAAAATAAAGTGAAAGTAATTCAACAAAAGTACAATTTTACCCTTATCTTCTCCAAATCTAAAATTAGATTAAGATCTTAATTAAAAACAAATTAAATTAAGGATTGATCTAAAATATAATTAAATTAAAATACAAAAATAATAATTAAGGATTGATCTAAAATATAATTAAATTAAGATGTACGAATTACAATAAATAATTAAAATTTTAAGATAATTGTGATTTAAAATATAATTGTGATTTAAAGACTTAGGAATTACAGTAAATAATTAAGGATTTAGAATTAATTACCATCTAAAATATAATTAAATTAAAATTAGATTAAAAATTTGAAAATTGTAATAAATAATTATGAAATTATGATTTATTTTGATTTAATTGAATTAATGTTAGAAATTATAAATTGTGTAGGAAAGAGGAGAGAGAAAGAAAATTATAAATTGGGCTTTCTGGCTAACCATTGCATTAGTCCAAAATCACATTGGGATGTTCTTACTGTAATTAAACCATAGGAGGTAGGTTCTTTAGTCTCAAATCACGAGTGAATGATATGAATTTTGTGTTTTATTTTATTTTATTTTTTTTGGATACACAAAATAAATTTTATTACTTCAAAACAGAGTAAACAGTTCTAAAATTTGAAGTGAGATTTGTGAGATTTTTGTAGTGTTTTTTTTTATGATCTAAATTGATTTTAATTATGAAATTTTATGATGCTTTGTTATGAATCAAAGTGACTTTGGTTTGCAGTTTTGTGGCAGTTTTGAAGGTATTTTTGTTATGAAATATTTTATTGTGGCAGTAGTAATATTTTTCAAAAAAAAGAAAAAAGAAAAAAAAAAAGACAAACAAGAAAAGCATGAAACATATGAAAAAAAATAGTGGAAGAAAAATGTTTTAAACCATCCAACAACAATCAACCTACCACATAACCTAATTGCTGAATGTTTTAGCAAACATGTGTTGAATGGGCATATGTCGCACTGTCTACGTCGGTCTTAAAAATAATTGCACCATAAAAAAATGAGAGTTCGAATTTGTAAAAACAGAAGAGCTTCTATTAACATGAAATTTTAAATTGTAAGGGAAACTTTTAAATTATATTTTGAGATGCTTGCTTAAATTTGGTTTGATTCATAACAAATTTAATTTGTGGCTAAAAAATTTGGAGAGATTTTCTCATTTACTGTTAGTACTCTTTTGACCTTAATTTTAAATCAAAGGATATTTTTAAAAATCTAAAAATTTTGAAATGTGATAATTATACCATTAAAAAAATTAAATAGTCTAAAATTGACTAATAATTTAGAACAGAAGGAATATAAATTTTGAATCCATCCATTGCGTTATATGATAATTTTTTTTAAAAAAAAAAATATTTCATAATTAAATTCAATCACATATTATATTTCTTAAATAAATATATTGAGGTCATTATGAATTGAAAGATTTTGTGTAGAATTGAAGGATTCTTAAATAAATTTAATAGCAGGCCGAGCCAAATTAGGCTAGATTGAAAATATAAATTCTAAATCCAACTCATTAATATGTCAGACTAAAAATATTGATCTAACCTAACTTTATGATCCAAAATAATCTTTCTAAACCCTTAAAAAATAGAGTTGGATTAGGCGGCGGATGCCCACCCATAGTAGGGGTGCAATTTTGGCCCGTGGCCTGCGGGCTGCCCGAAGCCTGCCAGCGGCCCGATGTGGGCCCCGCCCATTAAGGCTCGAGCCCAAGCCTAGCCCGAGGCCTTGGGCCAGGGCCTAGGCTATCGTTTTGAAGCCTGACCTAGCCCATGGGCTCGGCCCGCTCAAGTCCCGCCCAAAAGCCCGGTCCGAGGCCCGGCCCACCTGAGGCCCAATGTTATTTTTAATAGAAAATAATAAAATTTTGATAAAAAAATTAAAAAAAAAAAAAAAAATAGTTTAGGCCCGCCCAAAGCCCAAGCCCAGGGACCCGGCCCACTAGCCCGCCAAAAAAGCCCGAATACTCCTGGGCTTGGGCTTAAGCTTAGGCTTAGTTTTCTGGCCCGTGGGCCGGCTTGATTTTTTGGCGGGAACCCACAAGGCCTGACATCGGCCCGGCCCGGCCCAGTGCGAGCCCGAATGGACCGGACTGGGCCAAAATTACATCCCTAACCAATAGCCGTTTGGGCTTCGGATCCTCTATCCCTCCTCCCCTCCCAATCTTTTGTTCCGTGGTCCTTATTCTGCCACGTGTACATCACCAAAAAATTAATCTAAAATTTTTCTTCAATGTCACCATTCGTCTTCATCATCGATCAAGACGACGAAGAACTTGTCGGAAGGATCAACTACTACGTCCTCTTCATAAGTCCAATTTCAAATTCCGCTTTTAAAGGATTAATTACATCGTAAATACATTTGATGCCATAGCCCCTTTAACACCCATCAAAACCCCAATGAAATCAATTCGTCGTAGCTATGAAGATCAATAATCCATCATAAATGTTTTCTTCCTTCGTCTCTCTACTGGAAAGCATCAATTGCTTACTTTCAGATATGGCCTAGGGCATCCTTTTCTTGGGTCCACTCTGATCAGATTCAGTACGTTCCTCTCTTTCAGATCTGGATTTGCCTTAATTTTTTCTTGGTGATAACCAGTTGTTTTAGATATGGGTTTTATTGGTTATCTGGTTTACATGTCAATTTTTATGGTTGAAGGAAATAAGAATTTATTACCACAAATACGGTTAAGAATTTATGGCCACAAATATGGTGGCAGCTACTCGCAGGTCTCCCCTGGCCACAATGAACTACGAAGATGAAATCCACGTTTTTTTTTTGTTTTTTTTTATCCAAAACATTAAAAGACAAATTTAAAGCCGGATGAGTTAATGACTGGCGAGAGAAATAGTGAGAGAGAAGGGCAGAAAGAAGAGTCAATTTTTTGCCACATGAAGAAAATAACTTATTGTTTGGGTGCAATTTTTTGCCACAATAAGAAAATGCACCTAAGATCAAATACTTTCATCCAAAAAAATACTTAAAATTTTAAAAATATTCATTAAAAATAAAAAAAATAAAAAAATAAAAAAAACTTAATTTTTAAAAAACTGAATTAAGAAAACTTAAACTAAACACATTGAATAATTTCTTATTTTATGATGAAAATATCTCTCATTGTAAGGAGAAAATTTCTAATTTATTTTACAAAAAAAATCTTAAATTATGAACTTTTAACTTTTTTATAATGTAAAATTTTTAAAAATAAGGTACTCTCCGTTCATCTACATTACAACCAGTTGAGAGTCTCCGAACACAATAAGCTCGTGGATTCCCATCTGAATTGCCACAACAAAAAATGTGAACGAAAATGAAAATATAATATGAATGTTCATAGTAAACAATAAATATATAATTAACTGGTGAAAAAACGAAATGTATATTAAAGTACAATATAAATGTTCACAATAAATATACAGCTAACTTTCGAAAAAACAAAACTCATATCAAAATATAATGTGAATGTTCACAGTTTACAGTTTACAATTAACAAACAACTAATCTTTAAAAAAAAACTCATATTAATATGAACATTTACATTGGAACGTGAAAACATAAACAAAAGTGAAAATTGATTATTTCGATTGTTCAATGGTAACAAAAAAAAAAATATTGTTCAAACAACAAACAAGGTAACAAAAACAACAAATATATAACTAACTTTTGAAAAAAGTGTCAAAATACAATGTGAATGTTCACAATTTATAACTAACATACAACTAGCTTAAAAAAAAAAAAAAAAAAAAAAAAAAAAAAAGAGAAAAGAAAAAAGACTCATGTTAATGTGAACATTTGCATTGCAACATTAAAACATAAAACAAAATTGAAAAAAATGCAAATCGATTATTTCGATTGTTCAATGATAACAAAAATAATTGTTCAACAAATAAATATAATAATAAAAACAACAAACATATAACTAATTTTCAATTTGTTTTTAAAAAAACTCATACCAAAATACAATGTGAATATTCACAATTTACAATTAATATACAACTAGCCTTAAAAAAAAATTAAATTCATACTAATGTGAACATTCACACTTCAACATGAAAATATGAAACAAAATTGAAAGAAAAAAAATCGACTATTCTGATTATTTACTGACATCAAAAAATAATTTTTCAAACAATAAGCATAATAACAAATAATATATAAAAAATTATCAAACAATATATAAAAAATCATCAAATAGTTCACATATATTGACGCAGCTTTTTAGAAAAATCTGTATATAATCAATGCCGATATAATACAGATGAATAAACTACACAATACCAGTGGCTAAACAAATTGACGAAGAGACTACGGTTTATGTGTTACAGTGACAAAAAAATTGATTGTTCATCACCCGTTTGCCATAATCTTTGCTGCGAGTCTATCATCATCTCTGTTATCTATCTACTACTAATCTTCTCTTCCAAATGTTCTTTCATAGCAGGACGTTAATGCAAAATAATGTTGAAAGAAGATCCTCAATTAAATGAATTTCTCACATTGAGGTAAAGAAAATACTAAAATAATAATCTTCTAAATTCTATACACAATGTTTTATATATATCACAAATAAAATATATATAATAATTGATATTCTCTTTCCTAAATATATGATATAATACATATACATATACTATAATAAAAGTCATTAAATATAAAATAGTCTACATAATAATCTATCTATCATATAAGCAAAATGAGATTTTTGTCAAAAATTTCGTGCAAGCTCCAAAACGTCATAATAAATTTGTGAATTTATTGAATTAAAAAATAAATTTAAAAAGTAGTATTGGCTAATCCATTAAAGTAATAGTTTTAAAATATTAATAATTTCATAATTTATAGTTATCAAAAAGAAGGATCAAAAAAAATATTTTATATCTTTCCAACATAATCCTCTCATACTGATTTTTATTTCCTTTAAAAAAAATTAAAACTTGCTTCTTATTATATTACTATATTTTTCATACCATATATAACTACTTTGAAATCTTTAAAATTCATAATACAAATTAAGAATCTTTAAAACATTTTGATTTAATTACATATATTTAATTTCTTTTGTACATTTGTTTTTTCTTTTTTGATTTGTTTTCTACACTCATATGTACTAATATTTATGCTTAAATTATAATTTTTTTAATAAATGTGATGGGTGTGAAAATAAATTAAGTATGTATGATTAGAAGCACCCTTCCGATATTAGTCACATTCATTGATTTTACTTTGAAAAAATAAAAATAAAAATAAAAATTTAATATCTCATCAATTTAATTCTTTAGTTAATAGATTTTCACACTACTAAAATATAATTTTTTTAATTTTTTTTTATAATGGTAACTTTATTTCACAAATAATTAATTATTTTTTAAATATTAAAACATTTTACGTGAAAATTTGTATTAAATAATAATTTAATAAAATTTAAATTAAAATTTATGATTTGTTTTGAGATTTCACTTATTTGATCAAGTTCTACACTAAAAATAAAATTTATGTACTAGCTTAATCTGATTTTAAATAATTCCTTTAGATGTAAATATAATTTAATATCAGACATATTTTAAGAATAAATATATAATTTCTTAATTGAAGTTTTAAAATATTAATAAATATGCCAAATATATATATATATATATTCACACACACACACACATGTATATATATATAATTTGGTTATAAAAAATTTTACAATATTTTTACCATATTAAAAAATAAATAAGTTGACAATGTGATAGTTGGGTATTGTGACGATCGGGTCTCTTTTTCCCTTTTCTTTCTTTTCTCAGTCCATTCTCTTTGCTCTCGTTGGGTTTAAAACGTTTGGAAGTTATTTCTTTTTGAATAAGTTCTTATTCTTGTTTTGTTCGGTGATTGAATTTCACCCATTCCGGAGAGGGCGCGGTTGAGTCCGAGGTGCTCGGGAATGGAGTTAGGAAATTCTAGGCTGGAAGCCAGGGGCCGCACGTGCGGATTTTAGGGAAAGGTTGGGCAGCACACTGAAATAAATGCAGGTGCAGAGGAGGTGCGTGCGGGGAGGGCTGCACGTGCGGGAGAGAGGCTCTGCACGTGCGGGGCACGTGGCGCACGTGCGGGACGTTGGCAAGTCCAAAAACCCTTTTTTTTTTTTTCCTCTTTTGGGCTGTTTGGATCTCATTTTATTATATATATCTCTCTAAAAACATTTTCTCTCCTCATTCTCTCTAAAAACCCTAACCAAAGCACCAAAAACCTTTGATTCTTGCTATCCATTGGGTTAGATCATCATCATCTCTCAGAACCTTGAAGATCAAGAGCAAGAGCTTCACTTGTTGTGGTGGAAATCAAAGCCCTCTCTCTCATCCTTGAATCTTAGGGTTTCTACTCCACTTCTCCTTCAAACTTTGAGGTAGGGAAATCTCCTTGAGTTATATATATATTTATGTTAGATTTGGTTAATTTAAAGGTCTCATTAATGGCTTTGAAATGTTTGGTCTTGTCTCATAAATGCTAGGGTTTCAAAAGAGGGTTTGATCTCCCTCTCCTCCTAAACTATTTTCTTGAGGATTTTAAACTCACATATTAGGAGGTGTGTTATCTTGAGAGAAAACTCTTTCAAAAGAGGGTAGTGATGTTTGTTTTGATTTTGACATAAAACCCTAGAAAGTTTTGGAGATTTTTGAAAGATGTAAACATGTTAAAGGCATCTTGTCTTTTTTTTTTTTTTTTTTTAATTTGAAAATGAGCTCATCATATGCTTAGCAAAATGACAATTTACTTGATATTTGAGAAATGAGTTTCTATTTTAGCATTTTTTTGAACATGTGAAAGTGCATTTTGGTGAGATAACAAATGGTTGTGCAGCTTGATTAGTGAAATTTGTTAACATTGGAGTTGATGTTTGAAAGGCATCACGTGTAGCCTTGAAGGGACTATTTGTTGTGAATTGGGACATGATGAGAAATTGTTATTTCTTTAAATTGAAGGTATGGTCATTGTATAATAATATCGAAAAGAAGAAATGAACAAGGTAGTAAATTGATATTGTTGTAGAGATGTTTGAAATGAAGAAATGTTATGAGATATTATATATTGCATCATGCTCTCATTTGATTTATTATCCTTATTGCACATCTTGAAATGAATTGGAGAACATTTACTTTGAGAAAATCATGATAAAATGAGAACTATGGAAATGTGCAAGGGGAAAATACGTGGTAAGTCCGGATAGGGGGTGTAGTTGAACTTGATAAGTTGGCCTGAGTGTCCACGATGAAAGACCAGAAATATAGCGATCCCGGTTTTCCCCTCATTGTTTATTGTATTCTAGACTCGGTTCCGTGGATGTCTGTTGTGGTATATATTTCATTTCTATTCCTTAATGCTTTGGATTGGAGTTTAGAAATGTCTTGGGCGTGTCTTGAACAGGTTGGTTGAGCTTTGGTTTCCATTCTTGTTGCCTAGGTTTTTGGTGATCCGCTCGAGCGGAGTTTGCACACTTTCAGCATCTTGTGCGTCTGCAAAAGTACTGTAGGTTTGTTTTTCACGCTCGAGCGGATTTCCTTACCCTCGAGCGGGTATATTGGCGCTCGAGCGGGTGTTCGATGTCTGTAAAAATACTGGAAGAGTGTAATCTACGCTTGAGCGGGTCTCCTTTGCGCTCGAGTGGGCAGTGTCTTGTTTTGTGCCTTGGCGCTCGAGCGGCAATTTTTGAGCTCGAGCGGGTTTAATTTTTGTGTTTGACGCTCGAGCGTCCTATTCTCCGCTCGAGCGGGTCATACGTATATCAGATCTGGACTGTGTCTTTTTAGAACACTTTTTCAACTCTCTCTCTCTCTCTCTCTCTCTCTTACTTTTCAAAACCCTCATTTGAGAGCTTCTCTGTCTAGAATACAACTTCTCACTTCGAAATCATCTAGTTTTAGTGATCTTCCACCGTTGCCCCTTTGTAAAAAGTGTAGAGCTTGGTGTGGGCTACATTTGGATCTGAAAATCTTTGGATCTGGAGCACCTTCGAAATTCTTCATCTTCTACTTTGAGCTTCGAGATTTGAGGTAGGGATAACTACTCATATTTATGGTCTTTGACATAAACTTGTAGTCATTTTGATTTAATGTTGAAGTTGGTAAACTTTGGGTGTTAGGGTTTCAAAGTGTGTAAACAGGGGTTTTGTTCTTTGACCCATAAATGTGTATTTTGGGTTTAATAATAAGGTTTTTGATGTTGTTGATAATATTTGGACCTTTGGGTCAATATTGAGAAAAAGGAGAAAAATGCCATGTTTGGGTGTTACTGGCTCGTTAGTGTAATTAATGACATTCATTGTGAAATAATGAAATTGGTCTGGGAATAATGAAATTGAGAAGTTATGAGAATAAATGGTGGAGTTGGATTGATTACTCACTCACCTTTGAAAATGTGGATAATTTATCTGTTTGACACATTTATTATCTATTTAGAAATAATTGCTTTGGGCTATTGGTGGAGAATAGTCTTGATTGTTGTAGACACTGTATGTTGATTAGAGAAAACTGAAACTAATCAAACGTGTTATGTCATTGAATATGACGATTGGAATGATACAACAAATATGTGTATTGATTGAATATTGTATATGACAAGTGTTTTAATACATTGTATATGCATATTGTTTGGGAGGAGATAGGGGATGGACTCTCAAGCCTGTTTGGGAGGAGATAGGGGATGGACTCCATTGATACAACAATTATGTGTATCACTTGAAGTATGGAAGTGTTTTTGATATGAGTTGTTATCTCATTTGAAGTGGAAATATTGTTGATATGAGTTGTTATCTCATTTAAATTGTTGATAGTGGAAGTATTTTAATATGAGCTGTAGTCTCATGGAAATTGTTTGGCCAGGTTCTGAGCTATGTTTATAAATTGAAAATTTGATAAGTAAAGGAAAGTGAAATGAAACATGGACATATTTGTCATGGAACTGGAATGTGTTATACATTGGTCTTTATGAGTTAAACATTTATCAAATGCTAAGGTTTTAGTTATTGCTCATAATATGTTTAGCATATTTCTACTGGGCGTTGGCTCACCCTATATGGGACATCATTTTTAGGTACAGGTGATATGCCGCCTCTAAGGATGTAGCTTGGGAGGTTATAGAGGCTAAAGGCTTCCTTTTTGTGATTATTTTGTGTATTACATGTAAATCAAGCCAAGGGCTTATTTTGTGTTGAGTTAGTACTCTTTTTTTTTGTAACTAAGTGTTGGCTTGGAAAATTGTAAGCCCGTAGGGCATTTACTTTTGATGTCAACATGTAATATTTATGTAATGAATACTCTGACGAATGGAAATATGTTTTATTCTCTTAAGTTGATGAATGTCAAGAATCTTGGGTTTTTATGTATTATTTTGACGGCGTTACAACTTGGTATTAGAGCGTACCGGGTTTGAATACTTTGGGTACATGAGAAGTGGTTAGTACCACAATGGGTTTGTCTCACTTGTTAGAGACTTGTGTATGATATTATGTGTTTATGTGATAACATGCTTATATGACTATATGGGTATGGATTGTAGTTTCTAGGATGTTGATTGGATCCTTGGGTTTCTAGGAGTCCTGTTGGAAAAGCACTTGATCAATGCTATTTCTAACTGGAACTCTAGCAACGCCTCGGGACTGTCATTATCCGGAAATGAAGTTCGTAAGTGCTTATGTGATTATGTGCTTATGTAGAGTGAATTACAGTTGTCCATGCATTAGGACTAGAGTGTTTTAGCTTCAGCACATTTGTGAATGTGCTAATGTCTTCGTTACCTTTATTAGGATGTCAGGACGAGGACGTGGGGGTAGGCGTGGTAGGCCTAGGAGGCAAGAGATGCCTATACCGGATGAGATTCCAGCGCAGCAGGAGGGTGTTGGTCAGGCAAATGTGGCCAAGCCAGCAGGTCAGCAGGCCATGGGCGCCTTAGCCCACGAGATGGCAAGAGCTTTGAGGGAATCCATGGACATTCTCAGGGTTGAGAATCAGGTCCAGGCCCATGTTGCTGAGGCAGGGCCTTTTTTTCTGAAGAGGGAGTTCTTTCGGTCTAACCCGGACGAGTTTGTGGATGAGCCGAAAGAGCCACTGAAAGCTGATGAGTGGCTTGAACAGATGATGAAGACGTTTAAGATGCTTAGCATCGAGGACGGGGCTTTGAAGGTGACCTTGGCGTCTTTCCAGTTGAAGGGAGATGCGGGCCAGTGGTAGAAGTTTGTTCGGGGACGTATTGGTGGCACATGGGAGGCCTTTGTAGATGCTTTCCAGGAGAAGTTTTTGTCTCCAGCTGTTAGGGAGAAGTTGAGGGATCAATTTTGTCAGCTCAAGCAGCTGAGTATGCCAGCGGCCGAGTTTGAGGCGTATTTACCAGTTTATTTAGGTTTGCACCTGAGCTTGTGGCGTCTGAGGAACGCCGTTGCCTTGAGTTTGAGAAGAAGTTGAGGCACGGACTCAAGACTAGAGTTGCTGGGTCCATGACTCGGGAGTATGGACGCCTTGTGGATGCGGCGGCGCATCTTGAGATTATTATGCAGGAGAAGGAGGAGAGGATGAGGGGCTCCAAGAGGAGTCAGGATGGCCAGGGAGATGGTAGGAGGCAGAGGGGTTCTAACCCTCAGTAGCCCCCAGGGTGCTTTTGTGAGATCTACCTTTCCAGTGCCGAGTTCAGGCTCTGGGAGAGGCAGTCAGGGAGACATTACTTGTTACAAATGTGGTCAGCTGGGCCACAAGTCTCCAGCTTGCCCTCAGAGGGGAGGAGGTCAGAGAGCAACTTCATCTTCAGCTTGATCTCAGAGCCAGAGTCAGGGCAGAGGCCAGCCGCTCTCTTGTTACCAGTGTGGTCAGGCGGGGCACCTGAAGAGGTTCAGCCCGCAGTTGAGTGGCATATCGGGTGCATCTGGTTTGAGGCAGAGGCAGAGTTTTCAGCTAGCACAGTCTGTTCAGGCGTCGAGGGCCAATTAGGGGGCTTCATCATCTCAGTTTGTGCAGCAGTCTTTTGCTCCGAGTGATGAGCAGGTAGACCAATGATCTTCAGGGAGCGTGTATGCTGTTACCAGCGCAGGATCTTGTACCGGCTCTATCTGTTGTGAGAGGTACCTTCTTGTTTTGCAACTTGGTTGCGAATGTGTTGATTGATACGGGTGCATCCCATTCCTTTATATTTGCTACATTTACATCTGTTTTGGGGTTGGAGTTGGCACAGTTAGCATCTCCTATTTGTGTTGTGTCACCTGTTGGGGGTGAATTGATTTTGAAACAGGGGTGTAGAGGGTGTGATATAGAGGTCGCCGACCGCCAACTTCCATTTTCTTTTGTAGTTATGGCTATGCCGGGTTTTGATGTGATTTTGGGTATGGACTGGTTATCTTCATACCGAGCTGTTATTGACTGTTACTGCCAGAGGGTCACTGTATGTACCTTGAGCGGGGATTGTTTCCATTTCTTGGGGGATCGGGTTGGTAGAGTGTTGCCACCAGTGTATGACCCGCGAGGGCGGAGTGAGCTTAGTGCTCTTCTCGCTAGCCTTATGAGTAGTGAGTGTGATGAGATCTAGATTGAGTTACCCAGAGTGGTTTGTGAGTACTTCGGACGTCTTTCTCGAGGATCTTGTTAGTTTGCCACCCCATTGAGAGATTGAGTTCTCTATTGATTTAGTGCCCAGCACGGCGCCGATTTCTATGGCACCTTACCGTTTTGCCCCAGCCGAGTTGACCGAGTTGAAGATTCAACTCCAAGAGTTGCTAGATAAGGGTTTTGTTAGCCCTAGTACTTCATCGTGGGGAGCACCAGCCCTCTTTGCTAAGAAGAAAGATGGTGCCTTGAGACTTTGTATCGATTACCAGAAATTGAATCGGGCTATGGTTAAGAACAAGTACCCTATGCCCCATATTGATGATCTGTTTGACCAGTTGAAGGGGTCCCCTTGTTTCTCTAAGATAGACTTGAGATTGGGTTACCACCAGTTGAGGGTCAGGGAGGAGGATATTCCGAAGACGGCATTCCGTACGCGGTATGGCCACTATGAGTTTCTGGTGATGCCTTTTGGGCTCACCAATGCACCGACAGTGTTTATGGACTTGATGAACTGGATATTCTGGGAGTTCTTAGATCGCTTTGTGGTCGTTTCCATGGACGACATTCTGGTTTATTCACTTTCTGAGGAGGAGCACGAGGAACACTTGAGAGTGGTGCTTGAGTTGTTTAGAGCTCATAAGCTATATGCTAAGTTTGGGAAGTGTGAGTTCTGGCTAAGAGAGGTTAAATTCTTAGGCCACGTAGTCTCCGGAGAAGGGGTGCCTATTGATACATCCAAGATAGAGGCAGTGCAAGATTGGGTACAGCCTAATAGTGTTTTTGAGATCCGTAGTTTTCTGGGATTAGCTGGGTATTACCGCCAGTTTGTGAAGGATTTCTCCAGGCTAGCTTCGCCGTTGACTAGATTGACGCAGAAAGGGGTCAAGTTTGTATGGAGTGAGACTTGTGAAAATTCGTTCCAAGAGCTTAAAGTTAGACTTACTATTGCTCCAGTTTTGATTATTCCAGAGAGGGGTTTGGGTTATGCTGTATTTTGTGATGCCTCACGAGAGGGTTTGGGTTGTGTGTTGATGCAAGAGGGGAAAATGGTAGCCTATAGCTCGCGACAGTTGAAAATACACGAGAGAAATTACCCGACGCATGACCTAGAGTTAGCAGCTGTGATTTTTGCCTTGAAGATTTGGAGGCACTACCTTTATGGTGAAAGGTTCGAGGTATTCTCGAATCATAAGAGTCTGAAGTATCTGTTTACACAAAAAGACTTAAACTTGAGGCAGAGAAGGTGGATGGAGTTTATTGAGGATTTCGACTTCGAGTTGCGTTACCATCCAGGGAAGGCCAATGTTGTGGCCGATGCCTTTAGCAGGAAATCCATTAATGATGTAGCTTGTATAGCCATCCGGGAGTGGGAAATGTTGGGTGCACTTGGCGAGTTTGATTTGCGTTTGGGTGAATCTGTTGAGGCTGCGGCCTTGTTTTCTGTAGTTGCGTAGCCTACACTTGTGACTCGAGTGTTAGAGGCACAGGGGAGTGACCTTGAGGTCGAATCCCTCTGGGAGAAGATCTCCAGTGGGAAGGCTGAGAAGGGTTTGACCGTGTATCCTGACCTGAGTGTGAGATACCGAGACCGTTTGTTTGTGCCGGAGTCTTGTTGAGAAGAGGTACTCCGAGAGTTTCACCATTCACACCTTGCGGTGCATCTGGGAGGCACTAAGATGTATCGTGATTTGGGTCGCCAATTTTGGTGGCGGGGTATGAAGAAAGATGTGGCAGTTTTCATATCTAAGTGCCTTACTTGTCAGCAAGTGAAGGTCGAGCATCAAAGGCCAGCGGGTTTGTTACAACCCTTGCTTATAGCCAAGTGGAAGTGGGAGCATGTCACTATGGACTTCGTTGTAGGTCTTCCGAGGACTCAGCGGGGTAGTGATGCTATTTGGGTGGTTGTAGACCAATTGACTAAGCCGGCGCACTTTGTCCCTATGCGCGTGAGAGATTCAGTAGATCATCTAGCCGACTTGTATATTCGGGACATAGTGAGGTTGCACGGGGTCCCAGTGTCGATCGTCTCAGATAGAGATCCACGTTTTACTGCTAGGTTGTGGTAGAGTTTGCAGAGTGCCTTGGGCACTAGGTTGACCTTTAGCACGGCTTATCATCCTCAGATTGATGGGCAGTCCGAGCGTACTGTTCAGATCCTTGAGGATATGCTTCGAGGTTGTGTCCTTGACTTTAGTGGGTCGTGGGAGAGGCATTTGCCCTTAGTGGAGTTTGCCTACAACAACAGTTTCCAATCGAGTATTGGCATGGCACCATTTGAGGCCTTGTATGGCCGACCGTGTAGGTCTCCAGTGTGTTGGGCCGAGGTGGGTGATGCACCTTTGTTGGGCCCAGAGTTGGTTCAGGAAACGACGAAGAAAGTTGAGCTTATCCGTAGGAGGCTTGTTACAGCCCAGAGTCGTCAAAAGTGTTATGCCGACCGTAGGAAAAGGCCTTTGGTATTTGAGGCGGGTGATCATGTCTTTTTGAAAATATCACTTAGGCGGGGTTTGATAATGTTTGGGAAGAGTGGGAAGTCGTCCCCTCGGTTTATTGGCCCTTTCGAGATCCTTGAGAGGATTGGCGAGGTTGCCTACCGTTTAGCTTTACCGTCGCAGTTGTCTGGGGTGCATGACATGTTTCATGTTAGTATGCTTTGGAAGTACGAGCCGGATCCGTCACATGTATTGGATTGGACCGACTTAGAGGTTGATGAGGATGCCTCGTATGAGGAGAGACCGGTGAGGGTCTTGGATAGGCGAGATCAAGTCCTGCGAGGCAAGACCATTCCTTTGGTGAAAGTTTTATGGAAACATCACGGAGTGAAAGAAGCCACTTGGGAACGTGAGTTGGAGGTCCGAGAGAAATATCCGGACTTGTTTATTAATGTTTAACCCTGTGTTGGGAATTTCGTTTTGTGAATGAATTCTGGAAACATTGTATATGTTTTAGATTGTGGAAATGTTATAGCCACTGAATATGGTTCGGAAATGGAAGTTTATTTTAACATTGCGTATGTTAATTCTGTTTTAGAAATGCAAATATATTGTTGGCATTGAATATGTAATTGAATGACGGAATATGTATTGAAATTGGTAGATTTCAAGAGAAAGCATGTTGATAATGCATATTGAGTTATATATTGTGATTTGCCCCCTTGAAAAGAGATGAGATGACCGGTGATGGGTTAAGTTGGTGGATGTTGAATTGTAATATTGTTGGCAATTGAGAAATCATGTTTTTGAAAACTTATAGCTAATTTCGGGGACGAAATTCTTTAAGGGGGGGGGGGGAGAGGTTATAGCGATCCCAGTTTTTCCCTCATTGTTTATTGTATTCCGGACTCGGTTCCGTGGATGTCTGTTGTGGTATATGTTTCGTTTCTATCCCTTAATGCTTTGGATTGGAGTTTAGAAATGTCTTGGGCGTGTCTTGAACAGGCTGGTTGAGCTTTGGTTTCCATTCTTGTTGCCTAGGTTTTTAGTAATCCGCTCGAGCGGGTCCCTTTGCGCTTGAGCGGAGTTTGCACACTTTTAGCATCTTGTGCGTCTGCAAAAGTACTGCAGGTTTGTTTTTTACGCTCGAGCAGATTTCCTCACGCTTGAGCGGGTATATTGGCACTCGAGCGGGTGTTCGATGTCTGTAAAAATACTGGAAGAGCGTAATCTACACTCGAGCGGGTCTCCTTTTGTGCTCGAGTGGGTAGTGTCTTGTTTTGTGCCCTGGCGCTCGAGCGGGTATTTTTGCGCTCGAGCGGGTTTAATTTTTGTGTTTGACGCTCGAGCGTCCTATTCTCCGCTCGAGCGGGTCATACGTATATCAGATCTGGACTTGTGTCTTTTTAGATCACTTTTTCAACTCTCTCTTTCTCTCTTACTTTTCAAAACCCTCATTTGAGAGCTTCTCTCTCTAGAATACAACTTCTCACTTCGAAATCATCTAGTTTTAGTGATCTTCCACCCTTGCCCCTTTGTAAAAAGTGTAGAGCTTGGTGTGGGCTACATTTGGATCCGAAAATCTTTGTATTTGGAGCACCTTCGAAATTCTTCATCTTCTACTTTGAGCTCCGAGATTTGAGGTAGGAATAACTACTCATATTTATGGTCTTTGACATAAACTTTAGTTATTTTGATTTAATGTTGAAGTTGGTAAACTTTGGGTGTTAGGGTTTCAAAGTGTGTAAACAGGGGTTTTGTTCTTTGACCCATGAATGTGTATTTTGGGTTTAATAATAAGGTTTTTGATGTTGTTGATAATATTTGGACCTTTGGGTCAATATTGAGAAAAAGGGGGAAAATGCCATGTTTGGGTTTTATTGGGTCATTAGTGTAATTAATGACATTCATTGTGAAATAATGAAATTGGTTTGGGAATAATGAAATTGAGAAGTTATGAGAATAAATGGTGGAGTTGGATTGATTAATCACTCACCTTTGAAAATGTGGATAATTTATCTGTTTGGTACATTTATTATCTGTTTAGAAATAATTGCTTTGGGCTATCGGTGGAGAATAGTCTTGATTGTTGTAGACACTGTATGTTGATTAGGGAAAACTGAAACTAATCGAACGTGTTATGTCATTGAATATGATGATTGGAATGATACAGCAAATATGTGTATTGATTGAATATTATATATGACAAGTGTTTTAATACATTGTATATGCATATTGTTTGGGAGGAGATAGGGGATGTACTCTATGGTTTGAGACGAGATAGGGGATGGACTCTATTGATACAGCAATTATGTGTATCACTTGAAGTATGGAAGTGTTTTTGATATGAGTTGTTATCTCATTTGAAATGGCAGTATTGTTGATATGAGTTGTTATCTCATTTAAATTGTTGATAGTGGAAGTGTTTTAATATGAGCCGTAGTCTCATGGAAATTGTTTGGCCAGGTTCTGAGCCATGTTTATAAATTGAAAATTTGATAAGTAAAGGAAAGTGAAATGAAACATGGACATATTTGTCATGGAACTGGAATGTGTTATACGTTGGTCATTATGAGTTAAACATTTATCAAATGCTAAGGTTTTAGTTATTGCTCATAATATGTTTAGCATATTTGTACTGGGCGTTGGCTCACCCTATATAGGACATCATTTTCAGGTACATGTGATATACCGCCTCCAAGGATGTAGCTTGGGAGGTTGTAGAGGGTGAATGCTTCCTTTTTGTGATTATTTTGTGTAATACATGTAAATCAAGCCAAGGGCTTATTTTGTGTTAAGTCAGTATTATTTTTTTTTTGTAACCAAGTGTTGGCTTGGAAAGTTGTAAACTCGTAGAGCATTTACTTTTGATGTCAACATGTAATATTTTTGTAATGAATACTCTGACGAATGGAAATATGTTTTATTCTCTTAAGTTGATGAATGTCAAGAATGTTGGGTTTTTATGTATTATTTTGAGGGCGTTCACGCTCTTTGTATTTGGCCCGCTCGAGAGTACATCCGCTATCTCCTCTTAAACCTTGGGAAATTAATGCAAGTCTTCAATTAGCAATGGACATGTGGCAGTTCATATTGGTAATGGTGGGTTTGCGTAACATGGAAGCAGTGAGAGGGCGGGGGTAATATGGCCAAACGATTACCCAAAAATTCGAATTCGAATTCAAATGCAAGAGGGAAGCCTAATTAAAGGAATGGCGTAGTCGAAGCTGATTGTGCGAAGCTATGACCAAAGATCGTGGAAGTGCATTTCGACGGTTGGAAGCCCATTTCGACGATTACCTTTGGGAAGTATAAATAGAGAAGAAGGCCCTAGAATGAAAGACCTAGACTCAGATCCAGAAACCAGTTTATTTACTTTATATTTCTTTCCAGTTTTACATTTCTAGTTCTTTACATTTCGGCACTTCAATTCCTGTACTGCACTTCATTTCGTAGGAGTAGTTTCAAGTAGTCATTACTGTAAACCTTTCAAGGTTAGGTCATTTCATTGTAAGTTCCTATTTACTCAATAAAATTCAGTTTTTGAATTGTTCTGTACTTGTTATTTTCTTATAATTTTTTCCTAAAACAAGCCACCAGTAAAAGTCCTCTTCATTGAGGCTGAAAGAACTTCAACACAATCATCTGATAATTGGTTGGCAATTAAAATTTTATAAGGATTGATTGATCCTTCCTGGCATGCTTAAATTTACATTAGTAACCTTCGAAAGCCATAAAAGCCAACATATATTTTTGACACGCCTAGTGGGACCATTAAAAATGGCTAGACGTTGTGCAAGAGGAGAAAATGAACGCCTGGAAGAGGGTGTGGAATGAGAGGTAGAAATACCTAACCCAAAGGATAATGTAATGGATGCACCTATCCCATTAGATCCTTTGCAAATGGTCGAACAAACTAGCACTTAGAAATATACAACATATGTCCAACATACTAGACAGGGCCATGAAACTGGACCTTCAACTGTCCCTTCTACCCAACTAATAAATCCATGGGGAGGTTTAGTGGATGCTATGGGACAACAACTAATGTATACAATGGAAAGATGGGCAACATCCTTTTTGGATCAAATGAACTCTCATCAGCCAACTATTGCAAGACAGGCTGAAGAGAACGAGAATTCTCTTCTGCATAGATTGGCTCGAGACAAACAACTTATGCAAAATAATGGACAAACTAATGGTCAATCTAGTAATCAAAACCATGAGAGAATGTCACTTGTGCCTCAGTCATGGTATGAAGCTCCTTTAAGACCACTAGTAAACCAAAATGTACCATTGCCTACTAGCGAAACCATACAAATTTGTGGATCTGGGCCAACACATGGGAATGGTATGAGAATGTTTCCAAATCCTATGTTCGAAGCCATACCTGGCACATGGGGTTTTACTAATCCCGTGTTTGAATTTACACCTAGGGGTTGTAGGGATTTCCTGCGGCTGGAAGAGAAACAACACCTGTTCCTCTTCCTATAACACCTTTCTCGGGACAGATTCTGAGAGGTCAGCCATACCTTTAACAGCAACCAGTGCAACAAGGACAGCTAGCGTTGAATGTATCCATATATAGACCAAGAGCCCCTCAAGCACATAGAGTTCCTCCAAACCCTATGTTTGTTCCTCCAGTAGTGGTTTAACCAGCACAAAATATGGTTCCAAGGGATCAAATTGCTGATATAGTTAGAGAAATGTGTGGACCTATGGCTCGGCCGGTCCAGACACCAGTGTACAGAAAACCTTACCCAGAGTGGGTGGATAGGGTACATGAGTATCCTAGGGGGTTTAGAATACTAGACTTTGCCCTCTTTTATGGGAATGGAAACCAGTCAACGGTGGAACACATTGATAGGTTTATAGGCTAGTGTGGTGAGTTCGCCAATAATGATTACATGAAACTGAGACTTTTTCCAAACTCTTTAACTGGAGAAGCCTTTGTATAGTATATAAATCTTACACCTGGCTCTATCCAAACTTGGTAGTAAATGGAGGAGATTTTTCATGCCCAATTTTTCCAAACAGAACTTGAGGTTTCTATGGCAGACTTGGCAAGATTGAGCCAAAGGCATGATGAGAAGGTTGCTCAGTTTATTACCAGATTTAAAAGGTCACGAAACAAATGTAGGGTCATGTTACCCAATCCTGAATTTGTGAGATTGGCTCAAAATGGGTTGGAGTTTAGGCTTCAAAAGAAGTTTTGATTCAACTGAGTTTCGAGATTTAGTGGAATTTACCTATAAAGTGTCCAAATATGAAACTTTACTTGAGGAGGAACAAGATCGAAGTAATGTATCATATAAGACATACTATAGAGGCCCTAATTATGAAATTGATGCAGTAGAGATTGTAGGAAAAGAACCTATGACTTGTGAAGTATTAATTTAGAAAGATAGTACAATAGACTAGCAGTTTAAAAAGAAAGACCTTCATAGGAAGTACTTTTTTGATTTAACAAAAGCAGATGACATTTTTGATCATTTGTTTGCAGCAAATTTCCTAAAGTTACCAAAGGGAGTTAAGATCCCTACTCTTGAAGAACTTAAAGGAAAACTATATTGTAAATGGCACAATTCCTTGACTCATTCAACTAAAAATTGTATTATTTTTCGAGACAAGATTCAAGAACAGATTCGGAAGGGGAGGCTAAAGTTTCCAGCCAAGATTGAGAAAGCTATGGGAATTGACACCAACCCATTTCCAGAGATTGGAGAGGCCACAACCAATGTTGCCATGCCAGATTTCCAAAACCTATTCTTGAAGGAATTAGAGGAAATCACTGTGCAAATGTATGTGGCTAGCCAAACTGCCTTCAAGAAGGACACACGGAGTTCACCAGCAAGTGGACAGAACTCTACAGGCCAAATGGATGACTTTACTGAGGAGGTATTAAATGATGACTCCTTCGAGGTAGCTGTAGTGCAAAGGATGTGTCCTAGACGCAAGATGAGTTACCAATGGCTGAAGGGGCTCCTAGTTGATGGGAAACAATATTCTAAAGATGCACAGAAGAATCAAAAACTAGCTAGCACCTACAACAGCAGACCATATCCAATTGGTCCTAGACAGCATTCATCTTTGGTTGGTCCACCAGACGCCAGGATGCAATCAAGGGGTAAGAGGCCTTTGTATGAAACTGGGCCATCCAATTATTATAGGGTAAACAACCAGCCTGAAAGGAAGCATGGAATCAGTGTAAGGCATGGGATTAGGACTGATGATTGGCCCTTAAGGACTGCTTCAAAGAGTGGGGTAGCAGACCAGCAGCTAGACCAGTAGGCTCATGGGTCCCAGGAGTTCCATATTGGTTTGTTATGCAGAACAAACCTAAGGAAATGCTTACCTAAAGAAAAGTTTTTGGAGACTAGGAAAGAATGATCAAATCACCCTTGGTGGCTCCAAGCAATAGGGTGTTATTAAAGAACCCAAAAATAAGGTAGACAGGTGTGGTTTCTATGAATTCCAAGTCTCAAAGGAGGAAGATCTAACGAAGATACACCTAGTATCAGAGGGATATGAAAGAAAGTAGAGAGAGTACTTCCATGGCACAAACAACAGACCAGGCAAATGAGGAGATAGGTTCGAAGCCTATTCCTAAGATCAGGAGGAGTGCCAACATGGAGCATTGGCTAAAGTTCATGCTGAACTAAGAGCCAAAGAAAAATCCAGTTTAGCAGGCCCCGAGAAGGCCTTAATGGAAAGTGATGGAGAGATAGATAAAGGGACTGAGCTAGGCCAAGAGAGAACAGTGGCTGAAGATGAAATGTTTGAGGCCTTCATGGCTGAACAGGCCTTTCTGGTAGACAAGCCAACAGAGATAGATCACCAACAGGCTGCTTTGAAGGAACCTGCCAGCATAGAGGTACCATAATGCAGCATGGAAGATGCTTCTGAAACAACGGAACAAGCTAACTTGGAAGGAAAACAAGTACAGTCAGTAGTTCAGTTTGGCTCATTTCCCAAGTGCCAGTAAATATGGTATATATGTTGCCACAGGAATTCCAGGCTGAAGAAGGAAACCAAGAAGGTCAGGAAGATGGCCTCATTCCAGTTTCTAGTGAAGATTCATAGGCTAGCATGGTTCAAGATGAGTCAGAAGTGGCCACACCAATGGAAACTGATGAGAAAAGTGAGGAGGTGAGTATTACCCTCTCATATCCCTTCGAGTACCCCACAATATCTGTGACCTAGCACGTTAAGCCCCTGTACATCAAGGCATACTTTGATGGGATACAAATGAACATGGTGTTAGTCGATAATGGTGCAGCAGTAAACCTGCTTCCCAGGTCCTCTTTGAAGAAGTTGGGGAAAAGAAACCTTAGGTTGATTCTAACCAGCACAATCATTGTTGGTTTTGCTGGAGATAAACAAATGGCTCAGGGCATTTTGCTCATCAACTTAAGTATGGGAACCAGAGATTGCATGACAGCATTTTTTGTTATAGATAGTAACGTCAAGTATAATGCTTTGCTTGGTAGGGATTGGATCCACACCAACAAGTGTGTGCCTTTCTCTCTACATCAAAAGATGATGATAACTCTGTGCAATGGGGAAATAGAGGAAATCAATGCGGATCTGTAACCTTTTATTGCTTGTGCTGATTTTGCTGAGGCTAAGCTGTACACTGAAGGAGTTTTACAGCTCAGTGTGCTGAGGAAGCCTGATGGAATAGCCAAAGTGATGGCTGATGATGAAGTAGCACACCTAAAACACTTAGTGCAGGAGAGTGCTGATGAAGAGTTCGTCGCCAAAGATGACAATGATGCCTAGTTGTAGGCAAGAAGATAGAACCAAGAAGCCAGACCCTTGGCCTTAATCAAGTTTTCAGCATTGGACGTAAAATCTATAGTCCAGAAGGTACAAGAACAAGAGAGGGAAGCCATGGTGATTGGCTATAATTAGGAGTAACAAAAGGCCAAGCCTTTGGCCCTTGATAAGTACTGTGCATTGGACATTGATACAAAAGTCTAGGAAATACAGGAAGAAGAAGCCTTATGGATAGATTTTGTCTATGAGAAAGAAAGCAAATATGTTAAGTCAGAGAAGATGGGAGCAGAACAAAATGAAGAAGTTGCTTTGAAGGCAGAGGAAGTCAAATAGGAAGCATCAGTAAGTGCTCAAGTACAAGACCCTTTGGAAGAAGTCAACTTAGGGAAAGGTTTTGCACAACAACCCACCTACATCAGTGCTTGGTGAAGTCCCATTGACAGGAACTGGTTGTTGGTAGTCCTAAAGCAATATGAGGATTGTTTTGCGTGATTTTATAATGAATTGCTTGGATTGGACAGGTCATTAGTGGAACATAGGCTCCTTATGAAGCCTAATTTCAAGCCATACAAGCAAAAACCAAGACGGATGAGCCCTGAAGTGGTTCAAAAAGTGAAAGAGGAAATTCTCAGGCTCTTTAAGGTAGGCTTCATTAGAACAACCAAGTATGTTGAATGGTTGTCTAATATTGTGCCTGTGGTTAAAAGGAATGACAAGATGAGGGTATGTATCGATTTTAGAATTCTAAATTTGGCAACTTCAAATGATGAATACCCTATGCCTATAGTTGATCTATTGGTGGATAGTTCAGCAAGGCACCAAAGTTTGTCTATGATAGATGGGCATTCTGGTTACAACCAGATCTGCATTGTAGAGGAGGATGTCCATAAGATAGCATTTAGGTGTCTTGGGAATATTGGCACCTTCGAATGGGTTAAGATACCATTTGGTTTAAAGAATGTTGGGGCAACATATCAGAGGGCAATGAATACTCTCTTTCATGATCTCGTTGGAGGATACCTTGAGTGTTACATTGATGATATTGTTGTAAAGTCCCAGTCTATGTAGGAACACCTGGTTCACTTGACAGCAACTTTTGAAAGAATGAGAAAGTTCAAGGTGAAGCTTAATCTTCTCAAATGTGCTTTTGGTGTATTAGCTGGAAACTTCTTGAGGTATGTAGCGCACAAGAAAGGAATACAAATTGATCAGAATAAAGCCAAAGTTATCATTGAGGCTAAACCTCCATCAAGTAAGAAAGAATTACAAAAATTCCTTGGTCAGGTTAATTTCCTTCCAAGATTTATTTCTAATACTGCAAGGAAAACTTAAGTTTTTTCTTCTTTGTTAAAGCTGAAAAATGAAGAAGCGTTTGTGTGGATAGCTGAGCATCAAGCTGCTTTTGAAGGAATTAAAGCCTATTTGGCCAAGCCTCTAGTGTTGATGCCACCAAGGAGGGATAAACCCTTGAAGTTATATATTGTTGCAGCAGAAGGCAAGGAATAAGCAGTTTATTGCCTTAGTAGGTTTTTAAATTCTTGTGAATGTAAATACTCAGCGGTAGAAAAGTTGTGCCTAGCATTGTACTTTGCAGTAACGAAATCAAGATATTATCTTTTGCCTACTATTGTCTTGGTAATTGCAACCACAGACTTGGTTAAATACATGTTATCTAGACCTATGCTAAGAGGAAGAATTGACAAATGGATATTAGCTCTATCAGAATTTTATCTAGAATATGTCCCCCCAAAGGCAGTAAAGGAACAAGTGTTGGCTAACTTCTTCACAGATCATCCATGTCAAATAGAAAGCCAAGAGATAATGGACCTTGGTATGGTCAATGTTGAGCCATGGAAAATGTGGTTCGATGGATCAAAAGCCAATGGTTTGGTTAGAATTGGTGTTATAATTAAATCAGCACAGGGGGTAGAAACCACTCATGGTTTCAGAGTGGATGAAACTACTTGTTCCAATAACCAAGCTGAGTATGAAGCTTTAATAATGGGACTTGAGATACTTATTGGATTACAAACTCATGCAGTTGATATACTTGGGGATTCTCAATTGGTAATCAACCAAGTAAAGGGAATTTTCAAATGCCAAAGTGCAAGCATGTTGCCATATTATGTTGTTGCATTGTATTTGCTTTCTCAGTTTCATATAGCCAATGTGACTTATATCCAAAGATTCATGAATCACAAAGTCAGTGATGTAGCCCAGAAGGCCTCGAATTTCAGAAGAAAGGGTGACCCCCCCAAGTGGACATAAGGCAAGCAACATATCAAAAGTTAATGCCACCTTTGGCTAAAAGGGGTATCATGGTAAAAGTTAACTAGAATAACTTAGAAGAGCATGATTGAAGACATCCAATCATTCAATATTTAACTGGCCCTTCTTCGAAGGCTAGCAGAAAAATCAACTTATAGTCCATGCAATATATAGTGTGTGGCAATGCTTTTTACAAAAGGGGAGCAGATGGATTACTGTTGGAATGTTAGGGCCAAAAGAAACAATGACTGCTATGGCTAAGGTGCATGAAGGTATTTGTGGTGCCCATCAGCCTAGTGTGAAGATGAGATGGTTACTCCGAAGGCATTCTGACAATTGGCCAACCATCCTAAAGGATTGCATAGAGTATGCAAAAGGATGTCAAGCATGCCAAAAGCATGGCATGATAAGACATGTGCCAATAGCTGATTTGCATGCAGTAGTGAAGCCACGACCATTTAGAGGATGGACAATGGATATGATAGGAAAATATATCCACCCTCTTTAAAGCATCATTGTGTCATTCTAGTGGCCACATATTACTTCACTAAATAGGTCGAAGCTAAGCCTTATAAGGTTGTGGATCCGATCGAGGTTATTAGATTTATCAGAGAATTAATCCATAGGTTTGGCATCCCTCAAACCATAACTATAGATAATGGGACTGTGTTTGATGGAAAGATGGTGAAGTCTTTGGCAGTAGAATTTGGACTTAGTCTTATCAATTCTATCCCCTATTATGCACAAGCAAATGGTCAAGTAGAATCATCTAACAAGTCCTTGAAAAAAGGAATACAAAGAGTTGTGGAAGATAATCCTAGGGATTGGCACAACTTGTTGTTGGATGTATTGTGGGCTTATAAGACTTCTCCAAGGTCAAGTACATGGATCACTCCTTATGCCTTAGTATATGGGCATGATGTAGTATTGCCTGTAGAAATTAACATTAAGTCCTTAAGGGTAACATGCCAAGACCAGTTAACTACTGAGCAATACCATCAAAGCATGTTCTTGGAATTAGAGAATGTAGATGAAGCTAGAATTTTGGCATTAAATAATATCCTCTTCATAAAGAAGAAGGCAGCCAAGAGTTATAATAAAAAAGCCAAGCACATTGGCTTTGATGAAGGTGACTTGGTATGGAAGACAATACTTCCAATAGGCATTAAGAGCCATAAATTTGGCAAATGGTTACCTAATTGGGAAGGACCATATCAAGTTCATAGAGTCCTGCCAGGGGGAGCATACCATCTAAGAAATCTAAATGGATATATGCATCCCAAGAAAATCAATGGCAGGTATTTGAAACCTTATTATCTAACTGTGTGGGAAACACAAGAAGTGTGAGAAATGCTAAGTAAGAGTAAACAAAAGAGCATGACGTACTTAAATAATAAATAAGGATTTCATTTCATAACGAACTAAGTACATGCAGCCACAAATTGGCCCAAAAATTAGTACAATGTTTCAGTTGTTCCCTTATAATTGATTCTTTATTCTTAAGGGATGGGAACAACTGAATAGCTGTAGCCATGTCCTGCTTTCTGTTAGCCAGTCCTTGGTTAGTAATTTGTAGCTTTTTAGCATTTCAATCCAAGGCTAGATTGACTGCTGCTAGCTCCTTTTCCAGTTGGGCTTTCTTTTCCAAGAGTTGGGTTCCAAACTTGGAGGCATAAGAATGTTGTCCTTTTAATTCAAACACCTCAGCATGTATATGAGAGACAAACTCCTTGTCTTTCAGTGGTTTCTCTTCTGCAGCTTTGGCCATCTGGCAGATATTGACATAAAAATCTAAGGTGGCTGTTGCTTGGTTTAAATGACTTGAGAAGGCCATGTTGGACTACTCGAACACTTTGCAGTACTTAAGGAAACCATTTTTTATGATAGGGTTTTGTAAGGCTTCAAATGAAATCCTTGAGCATGATTGCAGCAGGTCTAAGCAAGTACCCAAGTCCACCTAAGGCAAAGAAGCTTCAGTAGTAGTTGAGGAGCTCTCAACAATTTCCAAGAGAGAGTCTACAAGGACCAATGGCTCAGTCTCACTGCTTGGTGCTCGAACTGGTGAAGATATGCCAAACACGCTGGCCAGTTGAGCCTTGAAGATGTCCATCTCTCCCTCTGACATTGGCAATACAGAAGGATCACTGGTTGAAGGAAGAGATGGAAACCTAGGGATAGGAGAAGGAGTGGAGGAATCACTAGTAGTGTCTATTGTCCTAGCCACCAGCAAGTCAAGAGAAGAGCGGTTGGAGCTGGATGGTGAGAAAGAAATTGGTGAGCCACTAGTGTCTTCCTTGCGAGTGGCAGTTATCACTAAAGTTGAAGTGACCACTAGAATTCTCTCAAGTGATAAAGGGGCAGCCAGGACTGTAGGAGGAGTAAAATGAGATGAGATGAAAGATAGATAGGGCAGATATGGAGTTAAGCCTGGGCATAAGAAAGGTGGGATGCTTTGCTTTAAAGAGGAAGGCATGGGGAGTATAGAGCTGGGAAGTGGAAGCATCATCTAAATGGGCTCTATACTCATTGGCACTTCAGTATGAGCCTTCCTTGTTCCTTTTGAGGCTGAAGAGGCCAATGTCGAAGGGGGAATGACTATTGCTGCATAGCAGAAAATAGAAAGAAAATGTTAACTTTTTGTAAGTCTTGGAGAGGGAATAAAAAGGAATTAAGGGAAAAATTACCAGCTTCAGAGGTTGTAATGGTAATGATTGAAGAGCTGCGAAGGGCATAGAGTTCAATAGTCTGTTTCATTCTTGTAGCCTCCATTTGTAGTGCATCAGTAGCAGCAGCCTCATCCCTTAGTATTTGTTGCTGCCTCTTTTTTTCAGACTTCTAAAATGCAATAATTTCTTTGGAGTGCTCTTCTTCCACTGCCTTAGTAGCTGCCTCGTGAGTAGGATCACCAATAAGGTTAGAAGGAGAAACTGTCATTTTCCTTCTTTTTTTCAATGGTGTCTCTTTTTCCTATTTTGCTTCCTTCTCTTCCAGGTGAGCCTCAAGTTCTTTAGGATTAAATAGAAGTTTTCTTTTCTTTTATTGCTCTTGCTTGCCCTTAAGAATGTTCAAAGCTTGAGCTCTCTGAGGAGAGGCATAATGTGGAGCTCCTACAACAAGAATAGAAATTATAAACAAATGAGTAAGGCATTATAAAAGGAAATAGAAAAGAGCAGCAAGAATGCATACCTTTCTTCGAAGCAACCCTAGTGACCCTAGGAGGAGGGGGTGAAGCAGCAGGAATAGGAGCTGGGGTAGCAGGAGCAGTAGAAGAAGTGATGGTGATCCTAGTCGCTTTGGGCTTGGCTTGAAAGGATACATCTAGCCCTACTAACAAATCTTTGGGAGGTATTGCCAGGTACACCTCCATATTGGTTGTTCACCAACTTTGAAATCTTTTCAAAGCTGTGCCATCAGGAATGAATAAAGTAAATTTAAACTCGCTCAAATCTTGTAATAGTTTAAATGTTGCTTTCTCTAATTGGGTTTTGGGCACATTCAGGTCTCTGACTGTAAGATTGGCATTAGAGAAGCTACAGAGGGGGATAGGAATTCCTTGAGTGAGCCCAAATTTCTTGGCAAATTGAGAAGGACAATAAACTTCAGATATGCACTTGTAGGTTTGAGGGTTCAAAGTACCAAAAAAAGCTCCCCGGGCAACAAGATAGAGCCCTACATATCCTTGTGCAATGAATTGGAACACTGGCTGTCGGCCAAAAATGTCCTCAGCCAAGCTGGTCCTTTTGTGGCTTCGAAGGGACAGAAAAAGGTAGTAGGTGAAGAAATAGGGAGTTAATAGAAAAAAATGAAATAGTAGGCAAAACTAGAGGGGTATAGGGAAATCCTAGCATATTTTTCTCCATAGGTGGTGGGATCATGAACTTAGAATTTCAAACACCAAGAGTGTAAACCAGTAAAATATGCAAAGAGCCAGAGCTGTAGTACCCAGAAGGGACTTCCTTGGTTGGCATCCAGGGGTTTCTCACAAAATTGGGAACAAGCCCTATAGACATGGCCTAAAACATAAGGAGCCAAGGCTATCTTCTTCTTCAAAGCAAGTTCTTTGGCAAGTGGGGTAAACTCAGGCATAATTCGCTGGGATGATGTACAGAAGAGAAACTTACATAGCCAATATAGAATTAACGAAAAGAACTCTCGGTCACCTACAAGACCTACATTCTTATTCTCAAATTTTACGAAATCACTGAAAGAAAAGTTCGATGGTGGAATGATGAAATTAACCGAAAGGTTTGGATAACTAGGCGTAAAGTGCGCACCAAGTAGTGAGAGCCCTAAGAGATGGCAAATGCCAAGAACAGTGGGGGCCATCATACCACACCGAAACTGGGAAAAATTGAAAGCCGAGTTCCAAAAACAAAGGGTTACAGGAATCAAAAAAGGATCTTTGGGAATAATGAACCTGGAGAGATGAAGGGCATCAACGAGGCAAAGCTCTTGTAGATCCTATTCTCTGGCGGGTACAACCCTGTCATACTATTCCTCCCATTCAACCCTCAATGTTGGCCAGCAGCGGTGGGGTCAATTCATCCTCTAGCTACTCCAGTCAAGCCATCATTCGCAGAGAAGGCAATGATCCTCCAAACAAGGATACAAAGAAGGAAGTTGGGCAGGGGTTTCTCTAAAGATAGGTCCCAAGAAGTATTCCTGTTGTTCATTGTGGCACAGAATAAAGAGGCACCCATCTATGACACTTGGTTCACTAGCTTTGAATTTAGCTATCTCCTTCTTAATACATCTCTTCAAAGCCACCGTCGGGCTTACGCGCTCAATAACTAGCACTTTTAGAGAGAAAGACACCATTAGTGAGAAGTGGAAGGGAGAGCAAGAAAAATGAGTGTGAGAATGGTATGGGTTCAGAGTCGACAGCAATGAAGAGTGGGAAATATTGGACAAGTGAGTGGGTTAAAATGCGAGGGGAAAGGGTTTTAAACCTTGCTATCCAAAAGTTACCCAATCAACCTAATTGGGTCAAATAGACTCACTTGATTGTTTTGAGACCCAAGTGGATTTAAAGCCTTTGCTTTAAAAGCATAAGAAATCTTGAAAACACAACTTGGAGAGTCTCCTTCAAGAGTAAATGTTGGGAGGGAAACATAGTTCAAGTACTCAGCTTGGCTTTGAAAATGGTTAGTTGGCTTCGAAGCTAATTTTCAAACACTTAGCTTAGCTTTGAAACCAGGTGGTTGGCTTTGAAGCCAGTCTTATACCTTAAATTCAAGCATAGTTGAGATTTGTTCACTTCAAGAATCCTGGAAGTACACTTTTAAACTTTCCAACAAAGGGAACTTCCTTTGAAGGGATCTTGGTAATGACCTATGATTAGAATATGGTTCTAGCCTATTTTTTCAGCATAAATAAGCAATATGAAACCAGTTCTTGGTTAAGTAGTATAGAAAGACCAAGGGCCAAAGGACTTATCTTGCACTTTTGCTTAAACAAGATCATTCGAAGGAAAAAGTGGTCATTCTTTGAGAAATTTCATGCTTCGAAGTACTTAAAATCAGACATCAAAGCAAGTTGGTTGCTTCGAAGCTGTTATTCACAGATTACATAGACAAAATAATGAATAAAGCTGTATTCACCATGCAATCGATCATACAATTGGAATATAAACCCAGATCATGACAAATGAGATTTGAAGAACTCAGTTTTATTGATATGCAATATGTACATTGGGAAAACCTACTTGGTTACATTCTTAATTTCATAAAAGTAAAGAATAGACAAAGTCACAAGATCATGAAACTTTGTCCAGCAAAATTCAATAAACACGTACTCTTTTTTGAACCTATCTTCTATCCTATCTAAATTTGGTTTATCTAACTGATGAGCCCTTAGTTGGAAGAAGAGATGTTGGGCCTTTATTTCAAATTCTGTTTGTTTAAGAGCCTTATCTGTTTTATCCATTCCTCATTCCTCGTGTGCATCACCCATAATGGCATCTTTTCCATACTCTGAATCTTGGTTCTTAAAATCTTCATATTCTTCAAGAAGATTCTCTGCTTCGTACTGAATTTGAATACGAGCAGCAGAAGTGTTCTCCAACAACTCACTGGTAATGGAAGCATTTGTGTGCTAGTTGAGTAGAAGAGGAAGTTGATCCAAGAAAGTATAAAGCTTTTCCTGGGCTATAGGATTAAGGATGTGGCTTTGAGAGATAATATCACATGACCACAATAAGTTCTTGTGAGGAATATCATCTCGAAGGACCTCAAAGGATAAATGGAAGAAAGCGACAAGCAGAGTTTGGGCTCTATATTGTTGGTAAGCAGTAGGAACAACTGGAGCTTGGTGGGGAGCAAAATGCTGGCTCTTGAAGAGGGTGAGTTTCAGTTCTTCAATCCAGTTAGGGTTGGAGGGCAGGGAAGGAGCAGTTGGGTCCTCTCCAAATGAAGGTGGGAACTCAGGCTTGTTTACGCATTCTAGCCAATCAGGGGAGCAGAGTTTTACTTTTTTGGCTAGGAGTGCAAGACTGATCCCTAAGGCTTCAACATGATATGGAGTGGAAGTATAGCAGGCCGAAAGCAAGTTGTCTTCAAGGCTATGAAGACGGTCGAGGGGGACGTATGGATATATTAAAGAACTGTGCATGGAGGGATGAATTGCAGTGGGATCATCAAATTTAGGGAATCGATGGTAGATTCGTTCCTTTGTTTGAGGTTGAGTGGGTGTGGGCCAAGCATTCCAACCAGTATTTCTAGAGGACGATGAAACAGCTTCATCATATGCAGAGAGTTTCAGAGTAGATGAAGAGCTTCCAAGATCCATTTGTGCAAATGCTTGGTCCAGAGGTTCATATGGTGCAAAAGCTTCCATAACTTGTATAAATGGGGGGGGGGGGGGAGGGCGGATAAATGTGGCCAATAAATGCATAAAGGTTTTTTCAAGGTCAGTCATCATTGTCAAATACCTCCTCGTATGCTCGATCAATATAGGAGAAAGCTTGATTGGCCATTGGAGGCGTATCAGACTCTTCGTATTCACAAATAATGGAGGGGATGTTCAAAACATAGGAAAGGATTTAATGAAGTTCGGCACACTTCGAAGAAGACGGTTATACTTTAGCTAAGTCCATGTACGTCTTAGGACGTGGATTAAGTGCACTAATCCACTAATATCACCAAGTATTGGGTATATTAGTGCGGGGGGTAATGTTGGCTATATATTTTGTACAGGCTAGTCGCAGCTTAACACGTGGCTCATGAAGGATGTTTTGGGGAATTAATGCAAGTTTTCAATCAACAACGGACACGTGGCAGTTCATATTGGTAATGTCTGCGTTACATGGAAGTAGTGAGAAGGAGCGGGGTAATATGGCCCAACGGTTACCCAAAAGTTCAAATTCAATTGCAAGAGGGAAGCCTAACTGAAGGAATGACATAGTGGAAGCTGATTGTGAGAAGCCATGACCAGAGATCGTGGAAGTGCATTTGGATGGTTGGAAGCCCATTTTGATAGTTACCTTTGGGAAGTATAAATAGAGAAGAAGGCCCTAGAATGAAAGACCCAGACTCAGATCCAGAAACCAGTTTATCTACTTTATATTTCTTTCCAGTTTTACATTTCTAGTTCTTTACATTTCAGCACTTCAATTCCTGTACTGTACTTCATTTCTTAGGAGTAGTTTCAAGTAGTTGTTGCTGTAAACCATTCAAGGTTGGGTCATTTCATTGTAAGTTCCTATTTAATTTATGAAATTCAATTTTTGAATTGTTTTGTACTTGTTATTTTCTTACAAATTTTTCCTAAAATAAGCCACTAGTAAAAGTCCTTTTCATTGAGGCCGAAAGAACTTCAATACAATCGTCTAATAATTGGTTGACAATTAAATTTTTGTAAGGATTGATTGATCCTTGCTGGCATGCTTAAATTTATACTATTAACCTTTGAAAGCCAAAAAAGCCAACAATCACAAGTTTTCAAAGATGCACATGAGAATATACAATCAAATTTTGTCATACTGTTTGGGACTTGGATAGTAAAAAATCATTTTATTTTCCTCTTTTTTTTTTTATTTATTTTATTTTATTATTATTTTTTTAATAATAATCAAATTCAAGATCCAAGGATAATATTAATGAAATATAATGAATTAAAATAAGCAACCCAATTAATTATTAGGTCGGATTTGGACAAAAATGGATCCATTGGCAGGCATACTTGGCACCCTAGATACATTAGAAAATATACTGAGCTCCAAAAGCAACCATAAGTTATTTAGCAGTAGTACCAACATAAATGTGCAATGTCATTGAGGTAATGCAATGGAAAAGGTGATGGTCAAATGCACTTGCATATATCACATATCATTTTTACTCTCCTTCTCCAGCTGAGTATCTTTTCCATCCCACTCACATGAATTAAATGATACAATGATCCCATTTCCATGTATTCAGTCACCATGGATAGCCGAGGAGGCTTTGTGCAGGCACCAAGGAATAAAATAACTATAAAAAAAAATGTATTATTTTCTTCATATCACTACACTATAATTATTTCTGATATGAACATCAAAAGAAAAAAATTGAGTGTTTTTTCCATTCACAAAGCCTACAGTGTAAAGTGTAAATATAATATGACAGAGTTAAATTGATCAAACAAATGCAGGGCATTACCATTTGGGTGGTGTAGACGGTTGTGTATGAAAAGAAGAAAAGAAAAGAAAAGAAAAAGTCAATTGCATGGACAAGAACAAAGTGGAGGAAGGGAAATATGAGAAGCTACGATTGCAAATAGTTTAATTAAAGCAAACCTTAGAATAGATATCTCATTGTAGAAGTCTTCAATATTCTCAACAGCTAAATCTTGTTGAAGAAAAAATTTAATGGCAACATTTGTCCCATTCCAAATGCCACCAAAAACTTGAGAATGAATATGATTTGCAAAAATTATATGATGAAAAAATACGTAGCAAAAGAAAATTGAAGAGAGAACGAATATGAATTTGGAAAAGCTAAAATATGCACTTTTGTAAGCTTGCCAAATTTTCTTCAGTGATTTTGAAACTAGTGAACATGATTTTGAAGAGAGAATAAGCCGTAGAAATCAAACAAAAAGAAACAAAAATTTCTGACAGATTTGTAGTGATTCAAGGAAATTAAAGTTAACAAAGCTGAGCTAATTTAGAGCCAACTTTTGGTGATAGTTGGAGACTTGGAGGCTGGCTGCAATGGCTGAGGAATAACTTGAGCAAGGAGTATAATCTAAGTTGTAAGAGGTAGTGGAACTAGTAGCTGGCAAGGTTGCCAATGATGGTAGATATAGAGATTTTGGTAATGGATTGTTGAAATGGTAGGTGAACATTTTGGTGATGTGAGTTTCAGTGGTGGCGGTTGTGTTATGATGGGATTGATCCAGGTAAATGACAGCAGTGTTGGGTTGGCAGTTCATGTGGTGCCTCTAGTGTGTTCAAATTGATCTTATTGCAAGTGTAGTAGGTTATAGAGAGAACAAAACATAGAGAAAGTAGATAGAGGAGATGAAGAATCATAAAAATGTGCCTTGGACAGCCATAGCAATGGTGGGATGGAGAGAGGAAATTAGGAATTATGGAGGTGGTTAGGTGTAAGAGATGGTCAAATAGGGTGGTTGTTTTGGTTTAAAGATTAATAAATTCATATCCACTTTTAGTACCACATTTCATGTCAATTTTAGGCCTTCTCTTTCCCTAACATTTCCATTTATGCTGATTATATCACTCTTCCTTACCCTTGCACCTACAAATCTTCATTGTACATTACCAAAGCCACCAGATTTAATCTCATCTGACAACGCTACATTTTCAGCCAGTTATCGGCTTCCCTCAACCTGCTCCTCCTCCAGGTGCCTCTGAATCTTATGCTAATGCCTATCAAGCCGTTCCAGGTTTCATCTTTCTTTCTCTCTGTTCGATTTGAGCGAGTCAACCATATATTGACTCCTCCAGATCTAAAAGGTTAAAAATAAATTATAAAATGCTTCATATTTTTTGGCATTCTTTTAATGGTGTCAGATTTTCAATTAGATTACAAATCAGTCACAACCCCAAAATCTGGAGATGAAAAGCCAGTGAAGTGAAGCATGTTGTTCTTTTTTTACATACAAGCTGTGGTATTAGTTATGCAGGGGATTAGACCATTACTTTTTGAGCTAATTTTTTGCTTACAACATTTCAAAACACAAAATATATTGAGATGCATTAGATAAATTACCTACAAAACTTGAGAATTGCATTGTTTAGAACTGAATAAACTTGGAAAATGAATAAATTTACTCGTCCGTATTTGGTAAAAAAGGTTATCCTTAATCAAAGCATGCGAAGAAAGTGAGAAGTCAAAAGTAGGGAACAAGTAAGAGATTTTTTTCAAATTTATGATGTTATTTCAAAGGTAATAAGAAGTTTTCTAACAACCAAACAAAGGATTGAAAGCACAATCTAGAGTCCTGAGATTGTAAAACAAAGGACTGAAAGCACCAACCCCTAATCGAAGAAGACGAAGAGCTCTAAATCCACAGAGATAAAATCACAAACAAAACACCACCGCTGAGATAAATCACCTGTTTCTATAACCACAATCACTGTAATGGAGTGAAACAAAGCATAAACTTGAATCTCAAATGAATGCTAGAATTGAAATTACAACAAAATCAACAGCATGAAAAAGGAAAATCCAGATTTATATTCTTTAATAATTTTTTTCCCAGTTTTCTCAACAACCAAACAAAGGACTGAAAGCACAATCTAGAGTTTTGAGATTGTAAAACAAAGGACCGAAATCACTAACCTCTGATCGAAAGAGACGAAGAGTTCCAAATCTACAGAGATAAATCACAAAGAGAACACCACCACTAAGATAAATCACAGAGCTGAAGCAGATTTTGATGGATTCGATTGGTTTTTCTGAGATTGTAGACGACGGTGCTGAAAATCAAACTTCAAAATCGCAATCGCTCTGAGATAAATCACTGAGCTGAAGAAGAATCGAGAGAGAGAACTTCATATTGATTTGATACTCATGGACCAGAAAGAGTAAAAGAGTGAGAGATTTTAGTGAGTGATAGCTTCAAACTTCATATTGTAGACGACAGTGGGTTTTCAAAATAAAGGTTTAGAGAGACGAAATAGGGTCTTGTAACACGCCCGCGGGGGGACCCCGTTACACGCTACAGTTCGGACTCGATTTTGTTGTCGGTTCTAAATCTGAACCAAAGAGTCCAAATCTGGCAAATCGTTTTGAGAAAATAGATTTTTGAAAAGAAGTGCCAAACATGGACTGCTTTGCCAGATACAGAGTCGCCACCTAAATATTTTTTATGGGGAAATTTAGGAAACCCTGACTCGGTGCCAAGGGCCACGTGTCCGTCATCACCAAAGTTGCCTCGGCTCGGGAACTTGGGTACGATCGGGGAAGGTCAGCTATGAGCACCCCCTCTCGCCCGGTCTGAAGATCGGCCTCTACTAACCGTGATATCCGTTTTTGAAAATGTTATGTGTTCTTATTCCGGTTATTAGCCTAGAATTACTATGTTATGTGCATAGCAAACAAGTATAGACTAGATCGCCTAATTTGGAAATAAGCATTGCATATCCGTTTGTTTTAAAAATGCTTTTGGAATTTGCTACTCGCAAGTAGGCTAAAACACGGATTTCAATGAGCTATTCCAACTCAAACAATCCAACCTTCACCCACAGGCATTCAGGCAGTTTATAGCACATAAGCATCTAGCCACATGGTAAGCATGCTATCGTGTTAAATGGTAAGCATGCTATCATGTTAACATTCACACGCATGCGATATGCTAAAGCATAAAGATACTTACATTGTACTCCGTGCCAAAACAGTAAACTGGTTAGCAAACATGCGTGATCCTAGTCCATGTTAAGTGGCTAATGCATCGCATACAAAATGTCATTAAGATAGGCTCGGCTACCCCTAAAATGGCATGTGGAATACAATCATTTGATGCACGTATTCAAGTTAGATTTGAAATACTAATGCAGTTAGCATGATGCGCCGAGCCCGGTGCATGCAAGACAGATGAATGGATGCACGCATGCATAGGATAAGGTATGCTAAAATAAACATGTCCTAATACTAACCGTCAAAGCAGGTAAGTAAAAGGGAGAAAGAGGTGGGGGTTGGAAGACATGCACACACACACCCACACTTATTACAGATTGACCCTCGCTCGAAGGGACCAAATAATAATACAATTCGAATAATGAATTAACTATCCTAGCTAATTAATTATTACAGACCAAACTAAACTAATTAAGCAAATTAATTAGTCTAAGAAAGCAATAAATAGCAGCCTCGGGGAGATGGCTCGATGCAACGCATGCTCTGTCACGCCCCAAACTTGTCCCTAAAAGTTTGGGCATGACCTATTCAGAACCGGACACTTAACCTGATACATAAAATATATGGGGCTTGAACAGAAGCATTTACCAATATAAATTAACATATAAAAAAGAAAAAGAAAAAAAAAGAACTGCATCCATTGAGCGACCACTATCATGCCAGGATCACAGACAAAACATAAGGCAAATAATCATACATTGACGTGCATCAAAGAATTAGCTATGTACATATATATATACAGACCCAGCCCTTAGAATTGGGCGTAAAACAACATGGACAAGCAAAGGAATTATATATACATCAACCTTAAGCAGACAATCAGGGTGCAAAATCAAAAGCTTAGCAAAATGAGCTGCCTTCATTTAAGTGCCTGGACACTCTGAGGTTGACAAAAGAGGTACGGATGCTATGGGTTAAAGCTGACCTCCAGGTGGAGTGCCTACAGAAATAGACATAACACAAGTGAGTCAAGCTCAGTGAATAGTAGTACATAAACAATTTAAAGATTAACTTAACTTACTTACAATATACATATTCATCTAATTACATAAGTAAATACAAAACTCTGTGATTAGTCTGATTCTGTACACATTTCAGTACGGCCTTGTCGATTCATAACTTCACAGATTGGCCCTTGGCCTGATGGGTTCACACATTCACAAATTAGCCTTTGGCTTAACTTAGATGCACCACTTCACAAGTTGGCCCTCGGCCTTTGAGATTCATAGTTTCACAAGTTACAGTTTCATACTTCACAAGTTGGCCCTCGGCCTTATAATTTCATATTTCACAAGTTACAGTTTCATACTTCACAAAGTGGCCCTTGGCCTCATAATTTCATAGTTCACAAAGTGGCCCTCGGCCTCATAAGTTCACAAATTCACCAGTTATACCTTTCGTATCTTCACAAATTATATCTTTCACTGAACGGCCATAGGCCTCATGACTTTCACATAGGCTTTAAGCCCAATTCACATATGTATGGACTCAAGAGGTGGCTCCCACCAAAGTGTAGCACTTTGTTCCATACCAGAAATCATATCGTTATATATCATATCATAAACAGAACGAATAAATAGGACAGAATAACCCCAGGTTCATAAAAATACTATCACCCAATAGTGTACACAAATCTCTTCATAGGTCATTCCAAGCTAAAATAATCGTTTTACGTATATCGGAATAGTAGTAATACTTATTGATAGAAGACACATGCATCATTATTCCATTTGTTTATCATGAATCAATAAAGTGAACTTCCAGATAACAAGACGTTAATAACACCTATTAACGGTAAACAAAACGTACCAGTTTAGGACTATCCACAGTCCTATTTGAACATCCAATTTTGATGGTTCATTATGAAATGTCCAAACCGTCATGTTCCCAAAAAGGGAGGTTCACATTTACCATTCTTTCCTGTTGACCAATTCCATAGTATTAACTCCCAATTACGGAAGTACAGTAAAATTATTCCCTTAACACACACAGCTTCTTTTCCATAACATGGGTTGCTTTTTATCCTAATGGACTCGACTTTAATAGTTCCATGAGATAAATTACAGCTTCTAGCACATTAATGATAACCCTTACTCGTAACCGGAATATAGAATACTAACATACACGAAATCTTCCAACCAACATAACATTAGTAGAATCACTTGTAAGAAACGGAATATTAACAATAAAGATCAATAACAATGATTAAATGTATGACCACAGTACTACTACTCACAGTGCCCTGGTAGAGCATTTATTCCTCCCGAAGCGTGTCCTACACACATATGATGTCACACATTAATTCCCTTAATTTCCTTTCTCATCTTAGCTTGATTCATAATGCTTATAACAAAGTTCATTCGCAAACTTTTAACATTATTTCAAAACATATCAAAAATCCAATTAACCTTGTACATGTATAATTTAACCCACCAATTCCATGATTCTATTATCAATTTGGGCAAAATCATTAATTATCGTCATAAATCAATCTAGGGTTTCTAGACAAATTGAGAAATTTCAAGAAACTTTAAACTTCTTCACCCATTACTTTTTCTTTCAATTAACCCTTTGATTAACATCCTAGGATCATAATTTATAATCGAAACCCAATAAGAAAGCCCCAAACTCTCCAAACCGAAATCCCTAAATGTCTACAAAATAACTCTATATGCTCAAAATAGAGGTTTTGCATTTATATACTCTTAAATATCACAAATCTATTTATAAAGGAAGCATTGAAGGAGAACTAAGATCCCTACCTCAAGGATCAAGCAAAAGAACAAAAATTGATGAGAATCCTTCGCAATTCCAAGTTCCAATCGGTTGAAAATGTTAATCTTCTCTTGTTCTCCATCCTTGATGCAAGAACCATGGTGGATTGTTGCTAAAAGTGGAGGAAATCAAAGGTTTTGGAGCTAGGGTTTTGGAGCTAGGGTTTCGGACCTATGCAAGAGGGAAGAAGAGGGAAAAAGAAAAATGGAAGAAATGATCTCAAAAACCCATTTTTAAGCTGCTGAACCTGCTATTTCCGCTCGAGCGTCCCTATTCCCGCTCGAGCGGACCTGTTCCCAGCACAGATTACAAAACTTCGCACAGGTATAACTCTTCCATCCGAACTCCGTTTTAGGTCGTTCTTGTGTCCAAATTGAAGCCCTGGAAATAATCTTTCCAATGGTTCTAACCTCACATCCAAATTCAAAGTGTAGACAAAGAAAGGGGCAAAAGAGTGACGGCTGATCGTAGACAACTTACCCAAATTAAAGTTTTTGATCAAATCTCACTCTACCCTCATATACCATTACAATCAATACCCCAAAATAAAATAAGGAGGTTCCAAATACATTAATAAAAATGCCTCAGACGAACCCACGTGCCTCAAAAATTCAGGCTCAACCAGGCGACCCGCTCGAGCACCCCACCTTGCGCTCGAGCGCTCAGACAAACAAATACATCCGCTCGAGTGGCCACTTTTACGCTCGAGCGGGAATCTACAACCCTCAGAACCTCGGCAGCCTGCAAAAATGCTGGGAGCCGCACAAGTTCGCTCGAGCGTTAACTCCTCCGCTCGAGCGGAAGGAGAAATTCTGGGTCGTTACATGCTCGGTCTCGCTCGGAAAGCCACTACCATGCATAGTCTGCCTCAGTTTTCCCTGCTCTGCCCCTCCGAAGACTACCAAAGTCTCAGAGATGCTTCTCTGAACATTGGGGATCACCACCGGCTGAGGAGGATTTCCATTGGCCGCCAAATATGATCATCGGCTGCTGATTTAATTATCGGCCACCGATGGATGGCCGGTCGGCACTATGTGTTGCCGGTCGGCCAAAAATGCCTGCTGAACCTGCAACTTACAGCAGCAGAGGACAAGGCATAGCATGGCAATACAATCCAAGCAATGTATGCACCAACCAAGCTCCTTATCATGTGTACAACTCAAAGGGGCATGGTCCTTGGTTCTCGGACCACCAATCGCGCATTTCAATGCGTGACGGCCCAAGAGAACCAAGTGTGCATCTTTCATTTCAAATGTGATGCAATACACATAATCACATAGGAGGGCCAACCTCTATCACACTCACTTCAAGAGGCCAAGCATGCGCATTGATGCAATGCAATCCTAAACATATTAGCTAGCATGCAACATGGCATAAAAAAGAGCATGTAAACATGCAATGCACATTAGGTTCACAACCCAAGCAACAAAGCAAGCAAGCACACCATAACTATGCAAACTACTAGAGCATACAAGATGCAATCTAATCATGCAACATGCTAGCAATTTGACCAAGGGAATACATGGCACATGCAAGGGATTTCAAGCATGCAATACATGCAACCAAAGCATGCAATCATGGGATAATGTAACAACACTTGAATGGCATGCAAGGGATGGACTTACACTAATTGGACAGCCCTAAGTTAGGTCTAAAACAGTGGCCAAAAGTGCCCAAAAAGGAGGCCAAAATGCATGCAAACATGCAAGTCCACATGATCCAACACTTAGGCATATCAAAGCAACTTTTAAGCACACTTAAAAGGGACAAACATGGATATATAATCAACATGCTAGGCACTGAAAACATGCTAGAAAAGGTGCCCAAACAAACAACTCATGCAAGTAAGGCATGCTAGAGGGGTCAAAGCTTAAGGCATACAAGAGGGATCACATGGTGGCTATACAAAGCAAGGCATGAATGACTCCAATGACTTAAAACAGTCCTTTAGCACACCAAATCATGCAAATAAGCTTCACAAAGCTTGGCCAAAACACAAAAGCATGGTAGTCTAAATGCTATGCGTATATTGTGGCAAATCAAGGCATTACAAGGTAGGTATGCTAAGCAAGCATGGTGTACCAAAACCAACTTAATACAAAGTTATATTATGGCAATATAAGCATAAAATACAGCCATGGCATAATCAACAAACATTCAAACATGATGCTCCCTCAAGAGGCCAAAATGGGTCCTTTTCAAGGACAACAAGGAGAGGGGGTGGCCCTCTCCTTCTTAGGACCTCAAGGCACCATCCTCACCTCTGAAATCCCTCAAGATTTCAGTGGAGAGGAGGCCCAAACACTAGGGTCCCGAAGCTCACACAAAATGGCACAAAAAACAAGGGCCAAACAAGCCTTTAGAGGGGTCAAACTTCCTCAAAGCTTAAAGCACTATTAACAAACTATTTAGAGGCCTTAAAAATAGAACTTTTATGTATTAAACACTAAGCTTGAAAACAGTTCTAAGATGGTCAAAAGTGCAATGCAAAAGTGGGGTAAAAAGGGGCTAGTGTCTTACCCTTGTAGACCACCTTCAAAATAGTGGACCTGTCACGACCCGAACCTGCCCCTAAAAGTTCGGGCATGACCTATGCAGAAACATATGATAAACCTGAGATAAATGTATGTTATAGGGGCCTGAACGGAAGCATAATACACAAAAGAGCAATATCCAAAACTTCCATTGAGCTACTATAACATGCCAGGATCATGCATATCAAAACAGAGCATCATATACAGAACTAACCAATTGCGTACTAGTTACATGCAACCTTTGCCCTAAGGCGTACAACCAAAAATATTAGTTACAGACAATCCAAAACAGGTAATTAGAATACAAGCCAAAACTTGACAAAAGTCTACAAAGATAGGGCGGGTCTTCTTATGTGCCTGACCATAAGGGTTGACAAAAAGGAACGAGCTTCAGGAGTTAAGACTGGTTCTCGGTTTGACGACCTATAGAAACAGACAATGTAAGGGGTGAGCCAAGCTCAGTGAATAATAGTACCAAAATAATTGAAACCATAACTCACAACCAAATGCATGTAAATTAATCCAATGATACAGAATGATCCATGACCCAGAGTGTTATACTTAGCCCTCAGCCCAGAATATTACAGAATGTTACAGAATGTCATAACATGGCCCTCGGCCCAGAATGTTACTCAGAATGTTACACAATATCACAAAGTGGCCCTCGGCCCAGAATGTTACTCAGAATGTTACACAATATCACAAAGTGGCCCTCGGCCCAGAATGTTCACACTTCATACTTCACAGATGGCCTTCGGCCGCATCATTTAATAATTTCACAACTTGGGAAGTCATACTTCACAAATGGCCTTCGGCCACATAGTTTCACACATTCACAATTCTCACAAGTAGGCCCTTGGCCTCATAATTTCTTAATTCACAAATGGCCCTTGGCCTCATAATTTCTTAATTCACAAATGGCCCTTGGCCACTCAAGTTCACAACTTCACAATTTCTTTGATACGTTCCATAGTTCACAAGGTTTCACACAAGGTGTACATAATTGCACAACCTCTTCAATGTTTCCATAGTTTCATAGTGTTCCTCATATAACATATATAACTTCATACCAACATGATTTTTACCACGAGGATCATAACGTCAATACATAACTTCATATCAATGTAACATTTACAACAAAGATCCGAACGATAATAATGATAATTATTAACGGTTAGAGGTACATTGAAGTACTATTACTCACATCGATGTATTGGCCAATTCTGATAGAAATAAGAGTTACATATTCTGATAGAAAACAGAATATCATTTACAGACATTAGCAATAAGTAAATGTATGCTCAATGTACTATTATTCACATTACTCTTGTTCATCACAAATTAATGGTATTATTTGCAGGTAGCAGAATGTCCGTAGGATCTGAATGATCTCAAGTTCATGTGTCATATACAAAATAATCTTGCTTCATTAAGAAATTATACAGTCTGCTGATAACTAACGGAAGTTAAAATGTGTTATAAACAGAACAGGAGGATTCTAAAGTCATACCGATGTACGTAACTCTTTCAATGCCCACATTGACTCTCACCCATCACGAGCATTCGTATAACATGTTCGTATAGCACTTACACGAAACAGAACATTAGTAATTATAATAATTAAAACGTACATCTTCGTATTATTACTCACAGTGTTGTAATAGCGTGCTAATTCCTTCCAGAGTGTAGCCTGCACACAAGCATAACTTGTAAATTAATTCCTTTTTCTCTTAAATCATTGAGGAACCATTCTCTGAGTCATTACACTTCATACGAATTTATAATCACCTTAAAAGCATCAGAAAAATATTTTAACAATACCAGAGGCATAAGCATGCAAAACTGAACAACATTTATTTTTGTCTAAAATAAGCCTCCCCCTTCGAGCGCCACTTTGGCCGCTCGAGCGTACTGCACAAATTACAAAACTGCTGGAAGGTCGATTTTCCCGCTCGAGCGGGCTTCCCGCCGCTCGAGCGAACCAAGCAAAATCTGTTTTGGGGCAGTTTGATTTCAACCCAAAATTCAGCAACACCACTCCATTTTTCATGCAATCCAAGGTTAGAATAATGCAATAATTCAACCTAACTTTACCATAACATGAGCTCTACCTTAAACATGACAAATTAAACCAGATTAGAAGCTTCAACAAGCCATCTCTCCCTCAAATTCCATTCTTGGGTTCAAGTTCCTTATGTTCATCAATATAATACATGATATAAACATAACTCCATGAGGTGATGACATAGAATCAAGGATTGAAGTATAATTTCATACAACACTTAGATTAGGTGCCAAAATAACTAATTGATGAGAAACCCTCATAAAGCAACCATAAATCATACATGAATCAAACATAAACATGATTTACAAACTTTAGGTTGCCATAACAAGATGAACTTGAGCTTACCTTGATTTAGATCCCACAACTCTAACAATTTTACCAAGCTACCTTGTTGAATTACTTCTCCCCCAATTCTTCCTCTCAACTCTCTCTTATTTTCCTCTCCCAAGAGATGCCCACGTTTTTGATCTTAAGTCAAAAGACTTAGATTTATATAAAAATATCAAGAGGCATATAAGACAAAAACCAATCGTTTTATCATTCCAAAATTGAAATTTCGTAAACATGCCTAATATTACCAGAAAATTATGTTGTACACAGGTATATAATCAATTTCAGTTAATTAAGTCGTTAAGGCCTCCAATTTCTGCTCTAAACATTCTAGAGGAACAGATATGTTCCTTGTTCAACAGATAGACTTCCTTAAACATGGATTTCACTTACATCACTTTAATTTTCTATGGAGTTTCACAGTAAACATTCAATTGCCCACATCAAGGACTAAAAATATATCAGAAAACATGTATGAGGGTCGGGTTATTACAGGACCAGCAGCCCCTTGAGCTCTAAACCAGCTTCAAAGCTCCAAAAACAAACCTTAAGAACCTCAGTTCCAAGAGGATGGTGTGATGGTAGGTGTTTATGCACAAAACTAAGCCTAAAACACACACAATGGCAAGAGAGGGAGAGGTATAGATATAGGTTAGATACACTAACTTGAACCCTAAAACCAGAGTCCTCTCACTCTCTTCTCTAACTTCTCTAACCCTAAGACAAGGGAGAGAAGGCCTCCTCTTATAGAGGAGCTAATCTTGTAAAGCTTACAAGGTAAGCTAACAAGAGGGCCATCCCTCCATACACGTGTATGGAGGGGAAGCAAATGCAAGACAGCTGTGCTAAAATATCTGCAAAAGCAGATGCACAGTAGTCGGCCGGCCAAAGATGTCATTTTGACAAAATTTACTGCCGACCGGCAACAAAGAATGTCGACCGGCAACATACATTGCTGATGGCATAAAACCCTGGCCGGTGGCCTCTAGCCACGGCCGGTGATGTGTGGGGATGCCTCACAAGGTATTCCCTGCCCCTCCAAGGCAAAGTACAAGCGTTTGGTGCAAAACCAGACACAAAATAGTCGAATTCGGGGGTCTTGAGGCAAGGCACGTAGCCGAGACCTTCGGGAACCCCAAACGAACACAAACAAGGATGATCACCGAGTGTTCAGGCGGTGACGTCCAAGTCTTGAGGACGGTCAAAAATGGGGTGTCTACAGGTCTGTAGAGAGATAGGATTTGGAGGCGTTTTCAAGCGTCTTCGATTCATAAAACGGGACCGTTTTGATTAATAACAAATGCAACATTTAAAAAACGTCGTTAATTGTCAGAAAAAGTGACATTTAAGAAAATGCCGTTAATTAAACGCTATGAAATCCCCCGATTTCCTGTAGCGTGGTGGGTGAATGAAAATGGGGATATTGTAATGTTGGTATAACAATATGGTTTGGCAAACTATGTCCACATTCATGAATATTACCTTTTTTTTTTTTTATTAAAAAAAAGATCTACAAGTATATTTTTTAGGAGAAAATTTTGTATGCCAATAAGGGACTACGTGACACTATCTTCGACCAATCGCAAATGTATATGATCCCTATCATTTGTTAAATACCTAATATAAATGTAGCGGACTCTCCTATCAAAACCAATCACAATAGTAGAAGGTACTATATGGCATATACCTGTAGACACCCATTTTTGACCGTCCTCAAGACTTGGACGTTATCGCTAGAATACTTGATGATTATCCATGTTTGTGTTCGTTTTGAACGCCCGAAGTTCTTGGCGGAGTGCCTTGCCTTTGAGCCTTTGAAACTTGTCTTTTTTTTTTTTGTGTGCTTAGTTGTGGACCAAATGCTTGCTTCTTTGCTTCTGAAGGAGAGGGTGGCCTGCCAGCCATCCTTATAATCCATTGGCCAGGGTTTATTCCCATCGGCCATCAGTGGTAGCCGATCGACTACACTAATGGCCGGCTGGCCTCATTGATGGCCAGTCGGCCACTAATGATGGCCGATGGCCATTTTTCTCCTTTTTCGGATATTTTGTGTGCCAGCTGTGCCAGCTATTGATCACTGAAGCCATCTTCCATACATGTGTATGGAGGGATGAAGACAAGCTTATAGCTTGTTTTTCTATATAAGGGGAGGTCCCTCCCCCATTTTGAGGGTTCAGAATTTTGGGAGCAAAAATTCTATCTCTATCTCTAGAATTCTCTCTCTCTCTCTCTCTCTCTCTCTCTCTCTCTCTCTCTATCTCTCTATATATATATATTTTGTGTTTGAAAGTGATTTTTCTCTAGATGTTTGCAAAGAGACCCTTGATCAAACATCCCTATCTTGGAGCTGAGGTTCCTTAAGTCTTGTTTAGAGCTCCTAAAGTTGATTTTGGCTCAGAAGAAGATCTGTTTGCAGCTGTGCTTCAAGGCAAAAGGAGTAATTTCAGGAAAGCAGTGGCCAACCGGCCACATGTACCAACCAAGCGGCCATCAGTAGTGGCCAATGGCCACCATTTCTAGCCGATCAGCCCTCAGCATGTTCTTGAGATTAAACAGAAGCAACCTGGAAGTTAGCATAATTTTTAGAGGTCCAAAGATGTACAAACAGAGGCATCTACAGGCAAGGTGGTGGATTTTCGGGAAGAAGCCTACCGAGCATGCGTGCATCCCTCACTTCTTGAGGTCGTTCATTTAAATTGCTTAGCTAATTAGTTCAATAGCTTAGTCTTTTTGTAATTAATTAATTAAGTGTTTAATTAATTCATGTGGTTTGTAATATTTTAATTAGCTCAGTGTAGCTAGTTATTCAATTGTGTCATAATTAATTAGCTAGAATAGTTAATTAGTTGGTGTGTAATAAGTAGCTTAGCTTAGCGTAGGTAGTTAGCTTATTCATTTGGACCCCACTTCGAGAGGGCGCAATGTTGTAATAAGGGTGCGTGCATGTGTGCATGTCTTCCAACCCCACGTCTTTCTTCCTTTTACTTAACCACTTTCGATGGTTAGTTTAGGGTCATGTTTTGATTAGTATATCTTATGCTTGCATGTTTGCATCTATTTATTTGTATTGCATGCACCAGGCTCGGCGCATCATTTAAACTGCATTGTATTTCAATACTTATTTGAATACGTGTTTCAAGGGCATGCTATCAAAGTGTTGCATTCATATGCCATCTTAGATAGCCGAGCCTATTTAATTGCATTATTGCATGTGTTGCATTAGGCATTTAGCATAGTTAGGATCATGCATATTTCTAATTATCTTTTGTTTTGGCTCGAAGTACACTGTGAGTTTTATGCTTTAACATACTTGCATGAGTGTGAGTGTTGCCATGATAGCATGCTTGCCATGAGGCTATTTGCTTAAGTGATAAACTGCATGAATGCCTGTGGATGAAGGCTTGATTGCTTGAGTTGGGACAATTCATCAATTGTGAGTTTTAAGCCCACTTTGCGAAGTGGTAAAATCATGTTTTAAGCCCACTTGAGCGTGGCAAATCCACACTTTAGCCCACTTGCGAGTGGCATTTTCAAACCATTTTCGAAAACAAACATGAATTGTTTTGTTCCAATTTTTGCAATTTAGTCTATACTTGTATACTGTGTGCATCACATAGTAAGTTAGATTAATAACCGGAATAAGAACACATGTGTTTATAAAACAACATATCATGCTTAGTAGAGGCCGATCCTTTGATCGGGCGAGCGGGGTGCTCATTTCAGGACCTTCCCCTTTCGTACCCAAGTTCCCGAGCCGAGGCAACTTTGGTGATGATAGACACGTGGCCTTTGGCACGAGTTAGGATTTCCTAAATTTTCTAAAACAAAATATTTAGGTGGTAACTCTGTAATTTGGCAAAGTAGTCTATGTATGGCGCTTTTTTATTCAAAATTGATTTTCCAAAGCCAATTGCCAGATTTGGACTCTTTGGTGTTTATCAGTCTCACATTGCACTTTGTGAGATTAGATTTAGAACCGTGATGGGAGTCCGAACTGTAGGACGACCAATTCGCACCCTCTCCGAAAAGGGGGGCATGCGAAAAAAGTCGAGTCCACAGTTTCACTCGTTGAATATGCTGGACAAGCATTCACTCCCTTTAATTTCTCCATCAGCCATACCTGGGGAGGGATGAAAAATAAGCGAGATTAAAGAATAGAGAGGTGTACGAGGAGAGAAAAGTAAGAAAGGGTTTTGAGAGAAAAACGGATCCTGAGGGCCGACTAATGTGAGAAATACAAGTGAAAAGGGTGGGAAACATTACCTATAGTAGTAGTGGACTCCCCGCAAACTTGGTCGTCTCCCGGCGATGGAAGGCATCTAAGCCCATCAATGTCTCGGCTAATGACAACCCAATGTAGCTTTTGCCCTCTCTCAAGCCCTGGGCAACCTTGATCAAGCGAATGCTAGACCCTCCGAAGCTAGGGGCAAGTAAGAAATGAGCTAACATACATAAGTAGAGGGCATGTTGCCGAAAACTTTGCCAAAAGTGGTTGCCACGGTTACCAGCATCAGAAAACCGATGGATCAAGCTCGGAATGTTCAACTTCCCGTTGTGCACCAAAGATCGGGCGTCATGTAAAGTAAGCCCACACATCCTCCCCAAAGCTTGAATGTGGCCAAAATGAAATTAGGGCAAGATCTCCTCATCACGCTGGGATTCCATCAAAGCTTGGAACTCTTCAATTGTGGGGCATATCTCTTGTCCTCCAAAGCTAAAAACATGTGTGACCGGATTCCAACATCGAGTTGTGGCATGGAGGAATGGAAAACACAGTGGAGTGCGACTCAGTGGGAATAGTGCATTTAGTCCGAAACCTTGGAAATTCAACTTTTCCAAGCCATCAAAAGTGGCGATCCAATTTGAGAGATTTTCGGCAAAGATTGGTTCCATTTGAGGCAAAAATGAAGTTGAATTGAAGAAACCCCGAAGCTGGAGCTTTTGTAGAAGAAAAGTTGTTGAGTGGAAGACAGGTGGCAACAATCTGGAGGTTCTTTGCACTGATGGCCGATCGGCTAGTATTGGTAGCCAACAAGCCACTTTTGTAACCGACCGGCCAGTATTAGTGGCCGACAGCCATTTTTTATGGCCAGTAGCATATGTTGATGGCCGGTGGCCTTCTATTTTGCCTTCTAATCCTTCCAAGTGTTGAAAATGTCAAGAACCTGTGTTCTATTCCACTTTTGATGCATTTCTTCCATCTTTCTTTAAGGATTTGGTTAAAATTGCTTATCGAGTTGTTGTATTGCTTATCAAGTTGTTGCAATTTGCTTATCGAGTTGTATTCATGTTGTTTTTCGAGTTGTTTTGTTTTGTTCAGTTGTTTGTCGGTTCGCTACTTGATTAAGACAATGCAATTTAGATGTTTTGTTTAACAAAGATCAATCTCATTTTCATGCTGTGCGATGTTATGCTATGCGTAGAATGCAAAATATAACACTTTTTAAACAAAAAGTTGCTTTCATTCCAATCATGGTTTCTTTTTACAAAAAGAGTACAAGTTTTTTTAAAAAAGAAAAAAACTGCCTAAGGCTATATAATGTGCTAATACAACTAGTAAAAAGAAAACTAAAGCAAAAAGCTTTTGAATCTGAGCCAGCTGTCTCAGGATTGAGAGGCCCTCTTCGTCCTCTTCCTTGGCTATGCGGACTCAGAGCTGTCTCTGTCGGCCCCACTATCTGAATCTGAGCCGGAACCCGATCCAGAGCCATCTCCACTCCCCTCCTCAGAGCCCTCCTCGACATTGCCACTGCCCTCAGAATCTAAGCCGGTGTCGTTGCCTCCACCATGAGATGACTTAGACTGTGGACTCACTGGCTCCTCATCCTCGTTAGTCTTGTCATCCTCTAGGATAGGCTCCGGAGAGCTATGAGCACGCCTAGCCCTGCCTCGGCTGTGTGTCGGAGCCCCCCGTCTCTCTCTCCCTATTGTCGGAGGAGGCGCCAAACGTCCTGTTGCAGCTCCTGCTGGGGCGCCCGGTGGAACTGGCTTCTGAAATGGGACCTGAAAAGGACAGTTTGTCAAATGCATCAGTTATGGTAGGCGAAGATGAGTACAATGATGAAATGCAGTGTGTGAGTGCAGTATATCAATGCAGTGCTCTCAATGTAATAGATTGCAGTGGAAATGCTAGTGTATCAGCTGAAAACTTTGCGAAGTGCAAATTGAGGGGAACGTACTGGGACCCTGTACACGCTGAGTAGGTTCAGACTAGTTTGAACCATCCCCATAAGCGAAGCTACCAGCTCAAGAGCCTGTCTGGTGTACTTTATGGAAGCCTGCAAATGTGTTGAGATAATCAGTGATATATAAAGCATGTTTGAGATGAATTGAATGTGCAAAATGTAAGGTATGGTACATACCGAAGTTGGGCCTCGAACTCTGACGAGCTCGTGACCATCTGGTGGAGGCTCAATGGGAACTTGATAAGTCTCCCCTCTGGATCCCCAGTAGGTCATAGTAGTGGGCAGCTCTGGCCATCCTGCCCTCTACCTCATCTAGGAACCTCTCCTATCATGGGCTTAGGCCTGAGTAATATTGGATCCCCAAGCTCTCCCTCTCATGGCTGGAGCTCTGGCTCTCTCCCCCTCTCGAGCACCGGTCAACGGTGGCATAAGGTATGTCTAGATGAAGGCGGTGTAATCGCCATCAAGCCTGAAGAGGTCGGCATCCTAACCTCGGGTAAAGTCAATCATCTCCTGCTCGGTGTACCTCTCTGTAATCCTCATTAAAAATGCGGGAGGTGGAATCGGGACCACTGGTTCAGGCAAGCTGAGGCTCTGTCGCAAGAACTGCTCCCCCAGGAACCATGCCCAACAAACTGGGCCCTCAAGTAAGATCCAGAATCGTGAGACCTCCCAAGCGCCCATAAATTGGTCTCTGACCTCGGCAGGCATCACTGCCCACAGCTGCCAAGTGATCTGCATATAGCAAATATACAAACTATTAGCTGCCATTGTATATGCAATATGAAGTAAAACTGAAATGACTGTAAGGTTGGAGTTACCTCTGCGGTGGTCACAATGTCGAAGAAACGATGGAAGAAGGAGAATGACTCTCGGGGCCTCCGCTTGCACCTCCCGTCATACCGGTGTGAGTATGGCACCATAGGTGGTATCTCTACCTCTGGCTCTGGGGAAAGCCTCGAAAAATAGGCATACACCCATAACTGCAGACGGTGGAAGGGTAGCAGTGAGTATATCTAACAGTGTGTGTAGTGTAGTAAACAATGTGTGTGCAGAAAGTATACAGGGTGAGCTATGCGGTGTCCAATGTGCAATTTGCAGTATACAGAAAATGAAGAGCAGAAATGTAAAGCAGAAGGGTAGGGTGTACCTCCCAGGCCCTCTAGTAGCCTTCTAGTAGATGTCCGCTCCGACGAGAAGAGGAGCTCATATGTCCATAAAGTGTGGCCATGCCTACGCCGCCCCAGTCATAGAATCGGACGCGAGGCAAGTCCACCAGTGCACTTAGGAGGTAGAGCCCGACGGTGTTCACCCGGTTGGCGAACAGAGTAGTACCAAGCAGAAACATGAGGAAGCCCCGGGCGTAGTACTCAGCCTCCTCGCTGGTCGTCAGCATCGTCCCTCTAAAATAATCAGTGAACCATGTGTAGCGTACCATCCCAGATCGGGAGATGGGTGGGCAAGTCCCTAGCAGGTAGATCTGGGCGGCCTCCCACTCGCCCATGTCAGTGTTGTAAGGAATCGGATGACCCCCTACTCCAATGCCGGTGAGCATTGAAAAGTCGAAGGGAATCATCGTCATCTCCCCAGCTGTAGAGAAGTGGAAGGAATCGGTGGTATCCCACCACCTCTCCACTAAAGCACCTAGAAGAGGTCGACTCGCAGTGAGGCTTGAGAGTCCCATGCAAAATGTGCCGAAGCCAGCCTCGTCGACGATGTGGCGTACAGCGTCAGGTAGCTCTATATACCACTCTCTCGCAGAGATAGTCCCGTATCTGCGAAAGGCATGTGAATCCTCTGTAAGTGAGACAAACGGATGCAAGGTAGTGTAAGAAGTACAGTATGGGTGTATGTTTAGGGCAAGCAGATGGAAGTCAATATAAAAGATGCAATGCATCAGTGTGTTTGGGATGAACAGATAAAAGACAATGTGAGCTATGTCAGGTATATGATCTACATTGTGGGAAATAAAGAGGAAGTATATACCTCGGAAGCGTCGTAGGATAGGTGTGACTCCGGCTCGCATAGCAGGAGGTCCTCTGGTGTGCCTCACGCAAACCCTTAGAACTGGTGGATGTTGTCAGGAGGCAACACGTGTACCGCAGGGTGGTACGTTGTCGGATCGAATGGTTGGATGCTGAGCGGCAAGGGCTCCAACTCGGGATCCATCTCCATCCCTAGGGGAGCTCTGCTGTTTGGAATGTCGTCTGCCATCTCAAGAAAAGATGGAAGAATGGTCATGAATGCGAAAAATGGGCGGGAATGCCAAGAATCAACAAAAAGTCAACTCCGAGGGGTGAAAAATGGAAGAAAAGGGTAAGGTCCGGAAGAGGGCACGGAAATCAAAGGTGACTCGGGAGAAACAAACCCCAAGTGATGAAAATCAAGAGGGAGGCACCGAATGTACTTCTCAATCGGTTCGAAATGTTGAAATCTACGAGGGTTTTACGAATCGGATGTTTGTGGGATGTCCAGAAACACGTTTGAAGCTCGGATCGGGAGAGGAAAGTGGTCTAGAGCACAAGTGGAGTGTTTTTCGGCAAGGGAGAAGTGAAAATATGGGGTTTGGAACCCTATATTTAAAGGGTCGAGGTGAAATCCCCAAATTGCCCTGAATCTGCCATTGGTGGCCGACCGGCCACAATTTGTGGCCGATGACCTTATTTTGTGGCCGATGGGTGGCCAATGGCTCCCCATGATGGCCGGTGAGCCTCTAGTACTCTTCTTGGGTGTTTTTTTGTTATTTCATGCCCTCACCTTTCAAGAAAGTGCAAGAAAGTGCACTTTTAAGCTCAAGCGGCCTCCGTGGAAGCTCCGAACTGTGTTTTCAGTGTGTGGCACTAAACACGAACAAAGTGTATCCTTTTTGTATCCTTTCGTATCTCACAAGATCGTCGAATCGCTTTTGAATGTGTTACATTATAGCATTTTTATCATATATGCAAGGCTTGTATCGTTATGCACCTTTTCACTCTTGCATTGAATATGCACTTCTTGTTTTGCATTGAAGTTGCATCTCAACGTTGCATAAAGCATGCATTTGTTGATCTTGCATGAAACATGCATTTATCATGTTTGCATAGAATATGCACTTGCCACACTCGCGTAGAATATGTGTTTCTCACATTCGCATAGAATTTGCATTTCTATTGTGTTGTACCTGTCAAATCTCTTTCTGATGCATACACGATATTGTATGTACCATCCATTCAAAGCTGGCGCAACCAGACGATATTATATGTACGGTTCATTCAGAGGAATTCCCGGAAAGATTATTCCTGTCCTTTGAACACCTTGTTTTGGTTAGAAACACTCGAGTACGCCCGGTGTTTACACCGCTCCATCTCGTTGGTTAGAGACATTCGGGTACGCCCGATGTCTACACTGACATTCCGTTGGTTAGAGACACTCGAGTACGCCCGATGTCTACACTGACATTCCGTTGGTTAGAGACACTCGGGTATGCCCGAGGTCTTCACTGACATCCCGTTGGTTAGAGACACTTGGGTACGCCCAATGTCTACACTGACATTCCATTAGTTAGAAACAACTGGGCATGTCCGGTGTTTACACTAACACCCTGTTGAAAACGTTTGGGTCGTGTGTCTGATGCTTGCACCTTCCCCTTTAGTAAGAAGTGTTTGGGACGTGTGTCTGACGCTTATGCCACTTTGCTTTGGTTAGTAGCATTGGGACGTGCTTCGATGTTTATACCACCTTTTGATGTTTTTTCCACTTCCTTTTCCCCTCTCGCGCATGATACGCTAAGAGGTGCTTCCTTTTCCCCTCTCGCGTGTGATACGCTAACAGGTGCTTCCTTTTCCTCTCTCGCGTGTGGTACGCTAAGAGGTGCTTCCTTTTCCCCTCTCGCGTGTGATATGCTAAGAGGTGCTTCCTTTTCCCCTCTCGCGTGTGATACGTTAAAAGGTGCTTCATTTTCTCCTCTTGCGTGTGACGCGCTAGGAGGTGTTTCATTTGAGACTTCGGGTATTCCCGATAGTCGCTTTTAGCCTTTACTACGTGAGGCACAGTGAAGATTGCACAATTTCCTTCCATCCTTTCTGCACAGGGTGCGGTTCGGCTTGTGATTCTCACGCGTGGCGTGTTTATAAACTTACTTCTTTTCGTGTATGAGACTGCTGTAACTGGTCAGTTTGCTTAAAATATTGTATTTATTTTCCATAAATGCTTCATTACAGCCCTCTTTGCATGATCATAAGTTATGTTCTGCATTGTGTATATCATTTGCATTTTGCCCCAGCTTGCAGTCGCATTTCTACATTGTTATCTTTCTTGTATGTCTAAGTCTTTGGCCTTGTAAAAAATGGGTCGTCTCTGGGTTTTGACATTCACTCCCGTCATTTCATGACTTCCGAGTTCTGTCAAAGAGGGGTAACTGTAGACACCCCATTTTTGACCGTCCTTAAGACTTGGGCATCATCGCGTGAATACTCGATGATTATCCATGTTTGTGTTCGTTTTGAACGCCCGAAGTTCTTGGCGGAGTGCCTTGCCTTTGAGCCTTTGAAACTTGTCTTTCTTTTGTGCCTGGTTGTGGACCAAATCCTTTCTTCTTTGCTTCTGAAGGAGTGGGTGGCCTGCCGGCCATACCTACAATCCATCGGCCAGGGTTTATTCCCATCGGCCATCAGTGGTGGCCGGTCGGCTACATTAATGGCCGGCCGGCCTCATTGATGGCCGGTCAGGCACTAATGATGGCCGATGACCATTTTTCTAATTTTTTAGATATTTTTTGTGCCAGCTGTTGATCACTGAAGCCATCCTCCATACACATGAAGACAAGCTTGTAGCTTGTTTTTCTATATAAGAGGAGGTCCCTCCCTCATTTTGAGGGTGCAGAATTTTGGGAGCAAAAATTCTATCTCTATCTCTAGAATTCTCTCTCTCTCTCTCTCTCTCTCTCTCTCTCCCTCTCTCTATCTATATATATATATATATTGTGCTTGAAAGTGATTTTTCTCTAGATATTTGCAAAGAGACCCTTGATCAAACATCCCTATCTTGGAGCTGAGGTTCCTTAAGGCTTGTTTGGAGCTCCTAAAGCTGATTTTGGCTCAGAAGAAGACCTGTTTGCAGCTGTGCTTCAAGGCAAAAGAAGTAATTTTAGGGAGGCAGTGGCCAACCGGCCACATGTAGCAGTCGACCGGCCACCAAAGCCAGCCGACCGGCCATCAGTAGTGGCCGATGGCCACCATTTCTTGCCGATCAGCCCTCAGCATGTTCTTGAGATTAAACAGAAGCAGCCTGGAAGTTAGCATAATTTTTAAAGGTCCAACGATGTGCAAACAGAGGCATCTACAGGCAAGGTGGTGGATTTTCGGGAGGAAGCCTACCGAGCATGTGTGCATCCCTCGCTTCCCGAGGTTGTTTATTTAAATTGCTTAGCTAATTAGTTCATTAGCTTAGTCATTTTGTAATTAATTAATTAAGTGTTTAATTAATTCATTTGGTTTGTAATATTTTAATTAGCTCAGTGTAGCTAGTTATTCAATTGTGTTGTAATTAATTAGCTAGAATATTTAATTAGTTGGTGTGTAATAAGTAGCTTATCTTCGAGTAGCTAGTTAGCTTGTTCATTCGGACCCTCCTTCGAGAGGGTGCAATGTTGTAATAAGGGTGCGTGCGTGTGTGCATGTCATCCAACCCCACGTCTTTCTCCCTTTTACTTAACCGCTTTTGATGGTTAGTTTAGGGTCATGTTTTGATTAGCATATCTTATGGTTGCATGTTTGTATCTATTCATTTGTATTGAATGCACTGGGCTCGGCGCATCATTCAAATTGCATTGTATTTTAATACTTATTTGAATATGTGTTTCAAGAGCATGCTATCAAAGTGTTGCATTTATATGCCATCTTAGATAGCTGAGCCTATTTAATTGCATTATTGCATGTGTTGCATTAGGCATTTAGCATAGTTAGGATCATGCATATTTCTAATTATCTTTTGTTTTGGCTTGGAGTACACCGTGAGTTTTATACTTTAGCATACTTACATGAGTGTGAGTGTTGCCAAGATAGCATGCTTGCTATGAGGCTATTTGCTTAAGTGATAAACTGCATGAATGCCTGTGGATGAAGGCTTGATTGCTTGAATTGGGACAATTCATCGATTGTGAGTTTTAAGCCCACTGGTCAGCCATGTTTTCAAGCGCAAGCGCCGATCAATCTATGCCTCAGCCAGCCCAACGAGTTAGACCCATTCGGCTTCTCAAGCTCGCGCCCTGGCTAAGGTAAGGGCAGATTTACTAATCTGGTCGGCCATGTTTTCAAGCGCAAGCGCCGATCAATCTATGCCTCGGCTTCTCAAGCTCGCGCCCTGGCTAAGGCAAGGGCAGATTTACTAATCTGGTCGGCCATGTTTTCAAGCGCAAGCGCCGATCAATCTATGTCTCAGCCAGCCCAACGAGTTAGACCCATTCGGCTTCTCAAGCTCGCGCCCTGGCTAAGGCAAGGGTAGATTTATTAATCTGGTCGGCCATGTTTTCAAGCGCAAGCGCCGATCAATCTATGCCTCAGCCAGCCCACGAGTTAGACCTATTCGGCTTCTCAAGCTCGCGCCCTGGCTAAGGCAAGGGCAGATTTATTAATCCGGTCGGCCAAATACCTAAGCTAAGCAGTTGATCTAACCATAACTGAAAGCAATATCATTCATCAACAACATTTTCATTAGCAAGTTGAACACAACTCATGAAATTTTATATACACAAGTTACTAAACAAAAAGCTACAAGCCCGCATGAAAATGCCTAGCAAAAAACTATGACTGTAGCAATACATGAAAATTACCAAACTAAAAACTGTAAAAATACATTCGAAATCCTAAAAACTATGTCAGTCGCCCAGATCAGTCATCGGAATCAGACTCCAATGGCTCAACATCCATTTGCTCATATGGTATTGGCATAGTCAATGAAACTTTAGCAGCAGTAAGGGCTTTGTGCTAACCATGTTTGAATCCCCGATTTTGAAACTTGGGGACTTGGTCCAAATACTCGGCGAGTCCAGCATTTTTCCCGGCCTCGAATACTTTGGAAGCCTCCGAGTCGGCTGTTTCCTTCGCCGCCTTCATTTCAGCCAACTCAGCCTCCAATTTGGAGACCGCCCTCTGGGCCAATTTGAGCGCATCTTCGCTCGCGTCCGCCTTCTTCTCGGCATCCAATCTCAATTGATCAGTGCTACAAGCCCTCTCCACCTCGGCCTCGGCCCTTGAGGCTTCCTTGTTCGCCCTCAAAACTTCGACCTCGGCCCTTCTCCTCTGGCCCTCAACTTTCTTTCTTAAACGACCAATCTGTTTGACGGCGTCGTGATGGCGACGACCAATATCGGCTATCCTTTTGACGATCTGCAAAACAAGAATTTAAAACCATAACTTCAATAGTATTTGGATAAAGTGAAGAAAAGTCCGAATATGTACCAAAAGTGCCGATTGGGCGGCTAATGCTGTCGCATTCAGATCTGGTTCCACCCGGAAAGCCTCCCTGTCAGATGACAATGACACGGACGTAGCTACGTTGAATGCGACTTCTGGATCTTTAAACGCCGAAGCATCAGAAGAAACCGACATGTTTTTTTATCATCGGCTGAATAACAAAAGGAACGATCACATTCGATCCCTCTAATCGAGGACATTTACCGCCTTGTTCTTCTGAACTGGCCTCAAACTCAGCAGGGCGTTTCTCTGCCTTTTCCTCAACTTCTTGACTGGCCTGCACGACCAAAGTAGATTTGGCATTTCGATCTTTTGCCGTCTCCTCCTCAATAACGCGCAAGGACTCTGATTCGCTAACAAGCAGGGAGAGTTGAGATTTGCTGGTGGGTGGTACTTCAGACGGAAGGGCCTCCGCTCTTCGCCGCGCGGCCAACCTTTCCACATTCGCCTTCCTGGCAAGTTTTGTCAGGCTTAACCCAGCCATGTCTGCGAGGCCTGCGGCAGGAAGATCCTCTAAGTCGTGAAAAACGCCGTCAGGTGAAAGATCCCCTCGGCCCGAAGTTGATGGAGGATCGGCCGAATTCAATACCTCGTCAGACTCCGTTTCGGACTGATCTGATTCGGCAACATTAGCTACATCCCGCTCTGAATCAGACCCTTCAAAACCAACCTGCCTCAAGTTTTTGAAGTCGGACAAAATAAGAGTGATAAGAGAATCTTCACCCTTCGGAACCGGGATATTTTCCGCCGCCGAGAAGGGCGTATATGTCGGCTCATAATGACACAGAATGTGGGCCACCCTCCCCTGTTTCTGAAGACTTTGACGGCCGAAATACTTGAGCATGACTTTGATATCCGAAAGAACGGCGTCGTCGGTTGAAGATAGGACTTTCTTCAAATCATTCCCTGTACAAGCCAAGCCGTAAGATTTCAAAGAAGAGGCTTTACAACAAAAATGAACAAATAATAAAAGCAAGAAGGTAATCAGCCACCTGGCTCACCCCTCCGTCTAGGAATAGGGTCGACGTGATCCTCCCCTTCGCTAAATTCCCATTTACCCTGGACAACGACCATGACATCATCAACTCGTTTCCCAGAACTGGAAAGCATAGTGATTAGCTGATGGTCGGTATCCTTGGCCCTAAGGAAGTAACGCCCGTGCCGACCAGAAGACTTAGCCAAGGCATAGCAATGCCGGATGGCTGGAATGCCAAGGTTAATTCTAAGGCGACGGTTGAGCGCTATAATCCCCATTATACTTCTAAAGAAATTCACATTGGATTGGGAAGGGATTAAACCCCAATGACAAAGCACAACCCTAAGAAATGGGTGAAGGGGAAAACGGACTCCACCCTCTGCGATTGACAAAAGAGGAAAGACAATCGTGGTTTTGTCCTCCCTCTCCATATCAAGAGTGCCGTCTGCCACAAACGACAGACGGACATCATCAGGAATGGAGAAATGGCGTCTAAAGCCAGCAATTCGATCTGACGAGAGAAGGTCTTTTAAATGTTTCGCCATACCCTAATGTTTATAGGAATATGCCAACGAAGGAATAAACTAGAAAGAGTTTCGAAGCAAGGAAGGAGACAACTTACAAAGGACGAAGAGGATATCGAAGAAGAGAGCTGCAGGGACGATTCAAAAGGCAATCCAGCGACGAGCGTCATAAAATACATACTCGAAAGGACGTCAAAATTTTAAATCACAATAAATAGACACGTGTGAAATGGCGGGAAGTCGACACGACAACCGAAAGGGGTGCGCTTAGACATCCGTATGAGGATGAGGCCAACCGCAGAATTTTGGCTCTGACTTTTCGAAATTCGGAACCAAGCACTCCAGCCAACTATCGTTGGTAAAGTGCTTGGGGGGCAATTGTGGGAGCTGAATAAATAGAAGACTCGGAAGGTGCGTACCCCAGAAATCAAGTATTATTCGGCTCCATCCTGCGTGACTAGGATGCCGAATACGTTAAGAAGGCCGAATAGCCGGAGATCAGTAACTCCGAATAAACAAAAGGACAATGGGAAAAAAGTAGGCTCTGGCCTCGAGGCCCAGAAAATGAGTATAAATACAAGAACCACAGATTTAGAAAGGTATGTAAGAATCACTTCACTTAACTTAGTAAACAAGCTATCTTGAGCATCTGAACGGACTTGTCCGTCGGAGTGCTAATTCCGGCACCCCCGACCGGAGTGTTTGTATCTTTTCAGGTGACTAGCTGAGGATCACTAGCATCTCCCAGGATCTGAAGAGTATTTTCAAACCACTTCTCTACAATTTCAAATTCCAAAATCCTTGGTGCTCAACAATTTGCTAATTTCACCACTAAACATGTTCATGCATTCCATATTTGTCTACAATAAATTCCCAATCCTCATATATCAAGAAAGTTATCCTCTTTGCAAAACATATTATAAAATCTCCCTTCATTCACTCATTTAACACAAGACAAGGAAGAAGAACCCATAGGTTCCTCCACATTTTCCAAAAAAAAAATCCCCAAATTTCTAGGGTTTTTGCCAAAATCCAAACATTTTCCCATTTCATAGTGAAACCCAACCAAAATCATATTTTCTTAAGTTTTATAAAAAGAACATCCTCATGGATAGAAAAAGGATTGAGATCAAAACCCATTTCTTTAAAACTTTCTCTATATATGGCGCTAAATCAAAAGCAACACCATAACTTCAAGAAAGCTTGTGATTCATCATTAACATAGCAAAACATGTATAAATGACTCAAGAAATCCCTACCTCAATGTTTGATGAAGAAATAGAGATGAAACCCTAGCTTTGATGGAAGATCCTTCAACTTTCCCACAACACCAAGAGGAGCCCTAGCTTAGATCTTCCAGATTAGAGGGAGGTGATGATGGATTTGGACCCAATGGATTACAAGAAATCAAGAGTTTTAGGGTTTTGATGAAGGTTTCTAGAGAGAAAGAGGAAAAAATATGAGGTTTAGAGTGAGATAGAAAATCCTCAAATGTGATACAATTTCGGCCAAATGAGCTAAAAAAAACAGAGGTTCGGCTGCCCAGAATCCTGCATGTGCGACACCCTTCCTCGCATGTGCGAAGCACTTTCCCCGTACGTGCAGCCCTCACCCCCGCACGTGAGGTGGTCCTTCCTGCACCACCTTCCGCACCTTCCTTTTAGGCAGTGTGCAAGCCCCTCAAGCCTCACCCTCCCTGCACGTACGGCCTCACCCCCCCATACGTGCGACCCCACCCCGCACGTGCGACCCTAGTCCAGCAGCCCAGAATTTCCAGTTTGGTTCCCGAGCACTCCTGGCCTGACCCCGCACTCTCCGGAACAAGTGGAAATCAATCATCAAAAGATAAGAACAAAGTTTTTGTTTGAGGACTAAACTTCCGGACACTATAACCCAGTGAGAAACAAAGGAGAACGGAGCAAATAATTATTCCCGGTCATCACAACCTCCACCCCATAGGAAATTTTGTCCCCAAAATTTAAACAAACTCCCCAAACAAAAGTGCTCTAACAACTATGATCCTTTTAACAACATTATCAAGTTGCAACATTTATGTTCAACCAACATTTACCTTTCTTTTCATCATCATCTCATCAATACAACAATCATTTATACCAGACGTAAGAAATAAAACATTTGTAGCAAAACATCTTTTCTTCACAATACCATGCTTAGATTAACAATACATACAATAACATGTAATCAACAATTTAACACTCTTCCCCTCTACACTAGGGAACATTACAAATCAAAATACACTAAACATTTTCAAATAAATTCGGGTACTTAGAGCGGACTTCCGCCTCCCTTTCCCACGTTGCCTTGTTAACCCCATGGTGCCTCCACAACACCTTTACTAATGGTATGGTTTTGCCTCGTAGCACTTGCTCTCGGGTATCTGAGATTTGAACCGGTCGCTCTTCGTAGGAGGCATCCTCATCTACCTCTAAATCGACCCAATCTAACACATGAGAAGGGTCGGGTTCGTACTTCCTAAGCATAGACACGTGAAACGCATTATGAACCCCCGAGAGTTGTGGCGATAAAGCTAACCGGTATGTCACTTCCCCGATTCTCTCAAATATCTCGAAAGGTCCAATAAACCTCGGAGACAACTTTCCACTCTTGCCAAACCTCATTAAACCCCACCTAGGTGAGACCTTAAGGAAAACATGGTCACCTACTTCGAAAGATAAGGGTCGTCTTCTCTTGTCAGCATAACTTTTCTGTCAGCTTTAGGCCGTAGCTAACCTCTTCTGAATGAGAGCAACTTTCTCAGTTTTCTCCCTAACAATTTCTGGACCCAACAACGGTGCATCCCCCACCTCAATCCAACAAACAGGTGATTTACAAGGTCGACCATACAAGGCCTCAAACGGTGCCATCTCGATACTAGCTTGATAACTATTATTGTAAGCAAACTCAATCAATGGTAAATGCCTCTCCCAAGACCCCTTGAAATCTAGGACGCAAGCTCTAAGCATGTCCTCCAAAATCTGAATGGTACGCTCCGACTGCCCATCGGTTTGAGGGTGATAAGCGATGCTAAAGGTCAACTTGGTTCCCAATGCCTCTTGAAGGCTTTGTCACAACCAGGTGGTAAAACGAGGATCCCTATCCGATACAATGGTTACTGGAACCCCATGAAGTCGAACTATATCTCTAACATACAACTCTGCCAAGTGCTCAACTGAGTCGCTAGTACGCATTGGAATGAAATGTGTGGACTTAGTCAACCTATCAACAACTACCCAAGTGGCATCATTGTCGTGTTGTGTTCTAGGAAGCCCAACTACAAAGTCCATGGTAACGTGCTCCCACTTCCACTCAGCTATTGGTAAGGGTTGTAACAAACCCGCTGGTCTTTGACGTTCGGCCTTCACTTGTTGACAAGTAAGGCACTTGGACACAAAGGATGCGATGTCCCTCTTCATACCCTTCCACCAAAACTGACAGCTAAGATCATGATACATTTTGGTGCCTCCCGGATGTACCACAAGGCGTGAATGATGGAATTCCCAAAGCACTTCCTCTCTGCAGGATTCCGGTACAAACAAATGGTCTAGGTAGTGCACACTCTGATCAGAGTGAATGTTCAAACCCTTCTCTTCCTTTCCATTGGAGATCCTATCACGAATTAACTCTACTTCACAGTCCCCTTGTTGTGCCTCTACAACTTTGCTAATCAAGATAGGTTGAGCACTCAAAGTGAACAATGTTGCACCATCTTCGGACTCACCCAATTGCAATTCGAACTTGCCGACTTCACCCAACATAACCCACTCCCGAGTGGCCACACTCGCCAAACTACTTACGGTTTTTCAACTTAAGGCGTCGGCCACTACATAGGCCTTCCCCGGGTGATAGTGTAATTCGAAATCATAATCTTCTAAAACTCCAGCCACCTCCATTGACGTAAATTCAAATCTTTTTGGGAAAACAAATACTTCAAGCTCTTTTGATCGGAGAAAACTTTAAACTTTTCACCATACAAGTAATGCCTCCAAATTTTCGAGGCAAACACTATTACGGCTAACTCTAAGTCGTGGGTAGGGTAATTCTTCTCATGGATTTTCAATTACCGTGAACCGTAGGCTACAACATTTCCCTCTTGCATCAAGACACAACCAAGCCCATCCCGAGACGCATCACAATAGACGGTATAACCCAAACCTCTCTCCGGAATGATCAACACCGGTGCCGTAGTCAATCTAGTTTTGAGCTCTTGGAAAGACTTTTCACAAGCCTCACTCCGCACAAATTTAACCCCCTTTCTAGTCAACCTAGTCAAAGGCGCGACTAATCTAGAGAAGTCCCTCACAAAACGCCGATAGTACCCCGCCAATCCCAAGATACTCCGGATCTCAAAAACATTTTTAGGTTGCTTCCAATCTTATACAGAGTCTATCTTCGAAGAATCTACAGTTACTCCCTCTCTTGATACTACATGGCCCAAAAACTTCACCTCGGTGAGCCGAAACTCACACTTCTCAAATTTGGCATACAGTTGATGCTTCCTAAGCTAATCAAGCACTACTCTCAAGTGCGCCTCGTGTTCTTCCTTGAAAGTTGAATAAATTAGGATGTCGTCTACAAAGACGACCACAAAATGGTCCAAGTACTCCCTAAAAATTCGGTTCATCAAATCCATAAAAGAAGCCAGTGTATTAGTCAACCCAAATGGCATTACAAGGAACTCATAGTGGCCATAACGCGTACGAAAGGCCGTTTTTTGGATGTCTTCCTCCCGTACCCTCAACTGATGATACCCTGACCTCGAGTCTATTTTGGAGAAGCAACAAGACCCTCTAAGTTGATCAAACAAGTCATCTATTCTAGGTAAAGGGTATTTGTTCTTAACAGTAACTCAGTTCAACTTGCGATAATCGATACACAACTGCAACGACCCATCCTTCTTCTTTGCAAAGAGAGCCGGTGCTCCCCAAGGTGAGTACTAGGGCGAATGAAGCCCCTGTCTAAAAGCTCTTGGAGTTAAATCTTCAACTCATGTAACTCTGCGGGTGCAAATCTATACGACGCTATAGAAAATTGGTGCCGTTCCAAGCACTAAGTCGATGGTGAACTCAATCTCCCGGTGGGGTGCAAACTAGTAAGGTCCTCGGGAAACAAGTCCGGGTATTCACAAACTACCCTTGGCAACTCAACTCGAGTCCCGTCACTCTCACCATCCAAGAGAGTAGCAAGGAAACCACTAAGCTCGTTCCTACTATGAGGATCAAATACTGGTGATAAGACCCTATCGACCCTATCCTCCATAAAGTAAAAACAATCACCATCAGAGGGTCACGAAAACAATCAATCACTGCCTGATGCGAAGATAACCAATCCATGCCTAGAATGACGTAAAAACTCGACATGTCTGCAACACAAAAGCAAACGGGAGTCTACGCTCGGCAACCTCTATCTCACAATCGCAGCACCCCCGATCTAAGTCAATTGTACCCCCAACTGGTGACTCAACTCTGAGTGGAGATACTAATTGTGCCACTTCGAGCCCCAATGCAGATGCGAATGCAGTAGATATGAATGAATGAGATGCACCCATATCTATCAACACACTGGCCAAAGAATTACACATAATAAAAATACCTTTCACAACTAAGGATCTTGGCAACTGCTCTGGCGCAGTAACCGCGTACACGCGCCCCTGTGGCCTCTGATCAACCTGCTCATCCCTCGGAGCATAGGCCTGTTGTACTGACTGAGCTGAAGCGGCTCCCTGATGAACTCGTGAAGTCTGAGCTGAGTGAGCTTGCTGGTGGCTCTGAGTTTGCCTCGACCCTGATGCGCCAGATGCGCCGCCCAACTGCGGGCAAGCTCTCTTCATATGCCCTAATTGACCGCACTGATAGTAGGTAGGGCCCTGTCCTCTACTCTGAGACTGACTTTGAGATCGGTTAGGTGGTGGTGGTGGCAACATCTGATGTCCTCCTTCCTTCTGTGGGCATGCAAAGGCCTTGTGGCCCGGCTGGCCACAATTGAAGCAAGAAAACCCACTCGGTGCACTCTTTCCAGGGCCCACACTAGGCAAGGGGAAAGTAGATCTAGACTATTGCGGTTGGGACTGGGATGAAAAAGTGTTTATTCTCTTCTTGTTGGGCCTATAGTCTCCCTGCGACCCTTGGTCCCTAGACCTCGAATTTCGAAGTCTCTCCTCCTCGGCCTCTATGGTAATCTCGACATGTGCGGCCGCCTCCAGAAGGCGATCATAATTCCGGATCATATTCGCGGCAACCTTGAACAAGATCTTGGTTCTAAGCTTCTTCTCGAACTCAATGCAACGGCGTTTCTCCGTCACTACCAATTCCGGTGCAAATTGAGACAAACTAGAGAAGGCCGTTTCGAACTTGGCCATGGACATATTGAGTTGCTTAAGGTCTTGGAACTCCTGCCTCAACCTCTCCCTAGCAGTGGGATGAAGATACTTGTCTTGGAAGGCCACTGCAAATGCCTCCCATGTTGGTTCTATCCGGCCCTTAGCATATTTCCACCATTGGCCCACCTCCCCCTTGAGATAGTAACTCGCAAGAGTTACTCTAAGCTCACTGTCTTCTATATGAAGCATCTCGAATGTCTTCACAGTCTGTTCGAGCCATTCATCTACTTTCTTTGGCTCAGGGCCACTATGAAATTCATCCGGTTTGGCCCGCAAAAACTCCCTCGTGAGGAAGCTCGCCCTTGTCTCTACGGCATTCTCCTTAGCTTGGGTTTCCGCCCTTAAAATGTTCATGGACTCCCTCAATGCCCTCGCCATTTCTCGAGCTAGGGGCCCCATTGCGGCTTGACCCGCTTGCCCGGGTACTTCCGCTTGTCCCACTTGCTCGGCCATGTTAGCTTGGCCCAAACCCTCTTCTTGTACCAGAACTTCATGAATCGGTATCCCTTACACACCTCGGCAGCCCCTACCACGTCTTCCGCCTCTACCACCACGACCTTGAACCCTTCCTGACATCCCAATTAAGGAACAAGATAGATAATTTAGCACATGATTCCAAATGTGCTCGCAACTTGCCTCACACGTTAAACAACAACAATCACCTATATTCTACCACACAAATAATTCAATTCACTCCACATAAGCACTTAGTCACTTAAACACATACAAATTATCCTTTAGTGATTAGATTCGTCCCATGAGAAACCAAGAATTCTTAGTAGAATGAGTATTGATCAAGTACCCTTCTAATAAGACCTTAACGAATCTAATAGGCGCAAATAACATCTCAAAAGTCCAATCCCATACCCATATAGTCATATAAGCATGTTATCACATAATCACAAAAGCCAAACATTTTATAATCATGCGAAATGAACCCATTGTGGTAAAACGACCACTTCCAGCGAGCCCCAAGTATTCAAACCCGGTAGCTCTGATAGCAAGTTGCCACGCCTCGAAATAAACCCAACATGTATAATACATCAAACCACATTCATTAATTAATTATAACCATTCTCCAACCTTTACATCGTGAATATCCAAGGTTTTGTACAAAAGTTCCACATGCAGATATACATTCAGTGATAAGAAGAACACATGAATCTATAGCATGTGAAGCATCTAGTCTCAAACAAATAAAGTGCCTTTAAGGGCTTACATCTTCCAAGGCAATAGCTCGGTTACACCAAAAGGTCACTCGAACCCATACACGTTTAGCCCTTGGCTTACAAAATTTACAACAAAAATAAGAGAGCAGTATACTCTTCACAAAATAAACCCACGCCCTCAACTCGGCGGGATCACCACATCTTTACCTGCACCAAAGTCCCATAGGGGTGAGCATAAAGCCCAGTAGAGAATTCTTACAAAGTAGATACAGTTATGCAAACTCTCAATGAAAAAAATGCAGATGCCAATGCCATGCCATGCTCATTTAAAGGAATTTCATTTTTTTCCCTTCTTAAAGATCACCATTATTCAATAAAAGTTTGCAATCTTAACAATTTTCCAAAACTTCCAATTTTAATCCAAAGGGGGGGGGGGTAAATACGACTTAGGTAATCCCTAGGTTGGTGTCTACAAGTAGGCCCAACAAGCACTACCAATAACCCCACTTTACCAGTTGCTAATTAGAAGGGAAGTGGTACCTCCTCCGCGTGTGTTTTCAGTCTTCACCCTGGACTCTCAGGCCAACTTAACAATCTCATCTACACCTCCTAATCGAACTTAACAACGTATTTACCCCTTTAACATTTTCGTTGTTCTCATTACAATATATTCCTTTCATGAGGTGAATGTTGTCCAAACTAAATTCACAATGCATGAATATTTAATTGAATGAGTATGCGATGCAAAGGATTCTCCATGCCTCAAGGCATTTCTCTATTTTCATGCATCTCTATAATAGTATCAAACAACCACATTTCCCATTTCTTGTCTCTAATATTATTTTACAAAATAACCATATGCTCAACTAATGTCAATAACACATAGCAATAATTTTCCGTCATACACAATCCTTAGCATTTTAGTCTCGTCAAGACTAAATGAAAATTTTCGAATATCAAGTTCCAAGATTTCAAATTCCAAAATCCTTAGTGCTCAACAATTTGCTAATTTCACCACTAAACATGTTCATGCATTCCACATTTGTCTACAATAAATTCCCAATCCTCATATATCAAGAAAGTTATGCTCTTTGCAAAACATATTATAAAATCTCCCTTCATTCACTCATTCAACACAAGACAAGGAAGAAGAACCCATAGGTTCCTCCATATTTTCAAAAAAAAAAAAAATCCCCAAATTTCTAGGGTTTTTGCCAAAATCCTAACATTTTCCCATTTCATAGTGAAACCCAACCAAAATCATATTTTCTTGAGTTTTATAAAAAGAACATCCTCATGGATAGAAAAAGGATTGAGATCAAAACCCATTTCTTTAAAACTTTCTCTACATTTGGAGCTAAATCAAAATCAACACCATAACTTCAAGAAAGCTTGTAATTCATCATTAATATAGCAAAACATGCATATATAACTCAAGAAATCCCTACCTCAATGTTTGATGAAGAAATGGAGATGAAACCATAGCTTTGATGGAAGATCCTTCAACTTTCCCATAACACCAAGAGGAGCCCTAGCTTAGATCTTCAAGATTAGAGAGAGGTGATGATGGATTTGGACCCAATGGATTACAAGAAATCAAGAGTTTTAGGGTTTTGATAAAGGTTTCTAGAGAGGAGGAGAAAATATAAGGTTTAGAGTGAGATAGAAAAGCCCCAAGTGTGATAAAATTTTGGCCAAATGAGCTAAAAAAAAACAGAGGTTCGGCTGCCCAGAATCCCACACGTGCGACGCCCTTCCCTGCACGTATGGAGCGCTTTCCCGCACGTGCGGCCCTCACCCCTGCACATGCGGTGGTCCTTCCCACACCACCTTCCGCACTTGCCTTTTAGGCAGTGTGCAAGCCCCTCAAGCCTCACCCTCCCCGCACGTGCAGCCCCAACCCACACGTGCGGCCCAGGGGCCCGTCATGTACAGCCCTGGTCCAGCAGCCCAAAATTTCCGGTTCGGTCCCTGGGCACTCCGGGCTGACCCCGCACTCTTCAGAACAAGTGGAAATCAATCACTGAAAGATAAGAACAAAGTTTTTGTTTGAGGACTAAACTTCTGGACACTATAACCCAATGAGAAACAAAGGAGAACGAAGCAAATAATTATTCCCGATCATCAGATGTTATAATATAATATATAAGATATAGATAGATATCTATAATTTTTTTGAAAAATATTATCTAATTTTTTGGGGAAGAAGGAAAGAAGGTAAGTTTTAATTTTATTTTTATTTTTTGGAAATCAGTGAGAGAGATTAGGATGGAGAGATTATGAAATTTTTTTGTTATTAAATAAATAAATCAGCCAATAGTTTTTTTAATCTATTTTATAAATTAAAAAAAGAAATAAATTTATAAAATTGATTAATTTGTCCCATTAAGTGATTTAAAATTTTGATAGATACACATCAAAAAAATAGATAAATATATTACTAAATCATAATTCAAATTTAGATGTTATATCTTTTTGAGATCCATAGCTAAATTCTTATCTTCTTTATTTTTGTGTGTAACCATAGTGTATGGGAGAAATTGACAAGGGTGTTGCAGTAATTATGAGAGAAGTCAAAAGGGTTTGTGGATTGGGAGAAGTTTTAACGCCCCAAAATATTCCAACATAATTAAGGCACACCAACCAACATTCATTAAACAACAATAACCATTCTCTAACCTTTACATCATTAACCAATAAGGTTTATACAAAATAATCCCACATGCAAATTATACATTCAATGATATCAAATACATGAATGTATAGCATGTAGAACATCAAATCTCAAAAATAAATAAAAATGCCCATAAGGGCTTATATATTCCAAAGTTGAAGCCCGGTTACACAAAAATGGTTTCATTAACCCATACATTTATAGCCCTTGACCAGCAAATAAACCACAACAACTAAGAGCCATTTACTCTCCACAAAATAAGTCCATGCCATTAACTCGGCGGGATCACCACATCTTTTCTTACACCAAAATCCCATAGGGGTGAGCTTAAAACCCAGTAGAGAAATCTTAACAACATATATACATTTATGCGAGATTCCCAATATGAAATACATATGCCATGTTATGCCAATTAAAAGAGGATTTCATTTACATCTTTTTATAAAAGCCACCATGCACAATGATAGTTTGGAATCTCAACAATTCAAAAATTTACAATTTTATTCAGAGGGGCGGTAAATACGACTCAGGTAATCCCTAGGTTGGTGTCTGCAAATAGGCATATCTAGCACTACCCAAAAACCCCACTTTACCGGATGCTATCCGAAAGGGAAGTGGAACCTCCTCCGCGCATGTTTTCGGTTTTTCACACCGGATATTCAGGCCAACTTAAACAATTTCATCTTCACCTCCTATTCAGACTAACCAATATATTTACCCCAAAATATTTCAATCATTCTCATTTCACAATATTTCATTCTCAATGAAAGTTCTAAATCCCAATTCAATATTCATGACATGCAAGGTTTTTGTAACGCCCACAAAATAGTACATATAAATCAATCATTCATTAGATCTACAAACATGATAGAATGGTTACATTTTCATTCATTAGAGTCTATGTTACAAGAGATATTACATGCATTACACTTTCATAAATGTTCATCTTGAAACTATAGCATGTAACTCTAGTTTAGAACAACAAAATAAATGCCCTAAGGGCTTACATCTTTCCAAGTTATCACTTGGTTACAACAAAAGAGAGTCAGAAGCTCTTTACAGTTAAGCCCTCGGCTTAAAAAGAAAATGTACAAACACAAAATATAACAACAAAATGGAGCCTTCAGCCCCTAAGCCTCCCAAACTATGTCCTTGGAGGTGGCATGTCATCTGTACCTGAAAATGATTTCCCAAGTAGGGTGAGCAAAAGCCCAATAGAGATATGCTAAACAATATATGAGAATTAACTAAAATATGAGCATCAGATAAATGTGCAACATTCTTAACCAACACATATTCTTTTCAAGGTCATTCAATATAAATAACCAATATCTCAATGCATTTCCATTCTTCCATTTCGGGTAAGTCAATTAACCAAATTCGTTATTATCAAGCAACCAAAATGAGACTACAACTCAGTGGTTCACAATTCAACACATTCATCAATCTAACACTTCTATTTCTTGCCATTTTACGGAACCACGTCCGAGGGAACCAGCACACATAAATATATAAGATTTCGGGATTTTCATCCTGGACACTCCAGCCAACTTAATTATCAATGGAGTCCATCCCTTATCTCCTCCAAAACAATGGAGTACATCCTCTATCTCCTCCCAAACAAGATACATATACAATGTATTTAAACACGTTATCATATACAATGACCAATCAAATCACATATTCAATGGTTTAATCCAACTGTCATATTTAATGACATAATCCAATTGATTAGTTTCAATTCACCTAATCCTCATGCAGTTTCTACAACAATCATAGCTATCCTCCACTGATAGCCCAAAGTAGATATTTCTAAACAGATAAATAAATCTAGCAAACAGATAATTTATCATATTTTCCATAGATGGGTGATTTATCAAATCCAACTACACAACTCATTTGTGCATACTTTCAATTTCATATTTCTCATAACAATTTCATTAATCATACCAATAATTTATTTAACTCATATTAGGGCAAATCTCCCCTTTTTCAAACATCAACCCCCTAGACTCAATTTCACCATTCATACACAAATAACCCAATTTTCAAGACTTCACATACACATATGGAGCCCAAACTAGAAAACCCCTCTCTCAAAAATTCAAACCCAAACCCTAACTTCACCCAAATCTTCCCAAATCCCACAATTTATACAAAATGACAAATATCTAGGTCAAAACTCATATTAAAGAGTAGAACATCCCTACCTCAAATGTAGAGCTCAAAGAGGAAGAAGGAGAAACTTGAAGATGCCCAAAACTCAAACTTTTTCGGATCAAAAGGAAGCCCACGCAAAACTCTACCCTGTTAACAAAGGGACTAGTGTTAAGAGACCCCAAAATCAAGGTGTATTTGTAGAGAGAGAGGCAGCCGGATTAGGGTTTTGGGTGAAAAAGAGACCAAAAAGTGATATAAAATCACGCTGCTGCGAACTGATATACGTAGTCCTCGCTCGAGTGATCAGACACAACAATGACCTCGCTCGAACGCAAGAAGCGTCGCTCAAGCGTAGAATGCAGAGCTTCAGGTCTGCGCCAACGCAGACGCACGCTCGAGCGCAAGAAGTCTCGCTTGAGTGAAGAAACAATTTCACAAGGCTCGTTCGAGCGCAAGAAGCCTTGCTCGAGCGACGCACTTTCACCTTCCCAGAAAAGCTGTGTCTAGGAGAAAAACCTGAAGACCTTCATTTCTCGCTCGAGTGCATGAAACCTCACTAGAGCAAAGAAGCAAATATACAAGGCTCGCTCAAGCGCAAGAAGTGTCGCTCGAACGAAGAGACCAAAATCTGGGCAACAAGCATTTGTACTAACTGACAACCAACCAGTTCCAAACTCGCCCAACAAGTCCCAAAACTCAATTTCAAAGAATTAAAGGGAGGAAACAAGACATAGAAATCAACACACAATCACGGAACCCGAGTCTGGAACACAATAAAGGTTGGGGTAAAACCGGGATTGCTATAACCTCCCCCCCCCCCTTAAAGAATTTCGTCCCCGAAATTTTAGCATAAGTTTCAAAACCATGTTTATCCAATTTTCAAAAACAATTATAATTCAATTCTCAATAACATGACCCACCCACTGGTCATTCAACCTCTTTGCAAGAGAACGAATCCAAAACATATAACTCAACATATATCACCAATATGTATATTCCGAAATTTAGCAAATTTCAAGTCTTTCCCAAACATGTTCAATGTTTATAACAAGTTTACATCTCCAAAACTCAAACAACATATACAATGCTTATAATAAACTTGCATTCCCAAAATGCTTTCAACATTTACAATGCCTTCAAAATCCAAAATATATACAATGTCTTTATGGTTCACAAATAAAACTAAAATTTCAACTTACATTCAAATATCAATAAATAAGTCCGGATATTTCTGTCGGACTTCCAATTCACGCTCCCACGTTGCTTCCTCAACCCCGTGATGTTTCCATAATATCTTGACCAAGGGAATCATCTTGCCTCGCAAGACTTGGTCCCGCCTATCCAAGACTCGCACCGGTCTCTCCTCATACGAGGCATTCTCATCTACATCTAAGTCGGTCCAATCCAACACATGTGATGGATCTGGCTCATACATCCGAAGCATACTAATATGAAACACATCATGCACTCCAGAAAGTTGAGGAGGTAACGCCAAACGATATGCAACCTCCCCAATCAGCTCAAGGATCTTAAAAGGGCCAATAAACCGAGGGGATAACTTCACACTCTTCCCAAACCTCATCAAACCCCGTCTAGATGATATTTTCAAAAAGACATGATCACCCACCTCAAATGACAAAGGTCTCATCTTACGGTCGGCATAACTCTTTTGGCGACTCTGGGCTGTAACCAACCACTTACCGATAAGTGCCACCTTCTCCATCGTTTCCCGAACCAACTCTGGACCTAACAAAGGTGCATCACCCACCTCGGCCCAACCCACTAGAGATCTGCACGGTTGGCCATACAAGGCCTCAAACGATGCCATGCCAATACTCGACTGGAAACTGTTATTGTAGGCAAACTCCACTAAGGATAGGTGTCTCTCCTACAACCCCTTAAAGTCAAGGACACGGCCTCGAAGCATATCCTTAAGGATCTGAATGGTACGCTCGGACTGCCCGTCAGTCTGAGGATGATAAGCCGTGCTAAAAGTCAATCTAGTGCCCAAGGCACTCTACAAACTTTGCCATAGTCGAGCAGTGAAACGCGGGTCTCTATCTAAGACAATCGTCACTGGGACCCCATGCAACCTCACTATGTCCCGAATATACAAGTCAGCGAGATAATCTACCAAATCTCTTACGCACATAGGAATAAAATGTGCTGACTTGGTCAACTGGTCAACTACCACCCAAATGGCATAACTACCCCATTGAGTCCTCAGAAGACCCACAACAAAATCCATCGTGACATGCTCCCACTTCCACTCAGCTATAGGTAAGGGTTGCAACAAACCCACTGGCCTCTAATGCTCAGCCTTCACTTGTTGACAAATAAAGCATTTCGATACAATCACTACCACATCCTTCTTCATACCCCTCCACCAAAACTAGTGACTCAGATCATGATACAACTTTGTGCCTCCCGGATGCACTGCAAGGCGTGAATGGTGAAACTCTCGGAGTACTTCCTCTCGGCAAGACTTCGGCACAAACAAACGGTCACGGTATCTCACACTCAGGTCGGGATACATAGTCAAACCCTTCTCTTCCTTCCCACTGGAAATCTTTCCCCGGAGGGATTATACCTCAAAGGCACCCTTCTGTGCTTCCAACACTCGATTCACACATGTAGGTTGTGCAACTACAGAAAATAAGGCCGTAGACTCAACAGACTCACTCAAATGCAAGTCAAATTCACCAAGGACACCCAATATCTCCCATTCCCGGATAGCTATACAAGCTACACTACTGATGGACTTCCTACTTAGGGCATCGGCCATAACATTGGCCTTTCCCAGATTATAGTGCAACTTGAAATCATAATCTTCTATGAACTCCATTCACATTCTCTGCCTCAAATTCAAGTCCTTCTATGTAAACAGATACTTCAGACTCTTATGATTAGAAATCACCTCAAACCTCTCACCATACAGATCTCCAAATCTTCAAGGCAAAAATCACTGTTGCTAACTCTACGTTGTGAGTGGGGTAATTCATCTCGTGTGTTTTCAACTACCGTGAGCCATAGGCTACTACTTTCCCCTCTTGCATCAATACACAACCCAAACCCTCTCGTGAGGCATCACAATACACAGAATAGCCCAAACCCTTCTCCGGAATAATCAAGATTGGAGCGGTGGTAAGTGTAACCTTAAGTTCTTGGAATGACTTTTCACAAGTCTCGCTCCACACAAATTTGACCCCTTTCCGTGTCAATCTAGTCAAAGGCGAAGCTAGTCTGGAGAAATCTTCACAAACCGATGGTAATACCCGGCCAATCCCAAAAAACTACGGATCTCAAAAGCATTCTTAGGCTGTGCCCAATCTTGCACTGCCTCTATTTTGGATGAATCTATAGTCACCCCTTCTCCGGATACTACATGACCTAAGAACTTAACCTCCTTCAGCCAGAACTCGCATTTCCCAAACTTGGCATACAGCTTATGGGCTCTAAGCAACTCAAGCACCACTCGCAAGTGTTCCTCATGCTCCGCCTCAGAGGGTGAGTAAATCAAGATGTCATCCACGAAAATGACCACAAAACAATCTAAGAACTCTCAGAAGATTAGGTTCATCAAGTCCATAAACACAGTTGGGGCATTGGTTAGCCTAAAAGGCGTCATTAGAAACTCATAATGGCTATACCGCGTACGGAATGCCGTCTTCGGGATATTCTCCTCCCTGACTCTCAACTGATGGTAGCCTAATCTCAAATCTATCTTAGAGAAACAACGGGATCCTTTCAACTGATCAAACAGATCATCTATACGAGGCATAGGGTACTTGTTCTTAACCGTAACCCGGTTCAATTTTCAATAATCAATACAAAGTCTCAAGGCCCCATCTTTCTTCTTAGCAAAGAGGGCCGATGCTCCCCAAAGTGAAGTATTAGGGCGAATAAAACCCTTATCTAATAGTTCTTGGAGCTGAACCTTCAACTCACTCAACTCAACTGGCGCAAAATGATACAGTGCCATGGAAATCGGTGCCGTACCAGGCACTAGATCAATAAAGAACTCAATCTCTCGGTGAGGTGGTAAACTAGTAAGGTCCTCGAGAAAGACATCTAAATACTCACAAACCACCCTTGGAAACTCAACCAGGGCCTCATCACACTCACTACTCATAAAGCTAGCAAGAAGGCAACTAAGCTCGCTCTGCCCGCATGGATCATACACTGATGATAAAACTTTACCAACCCGGTCTCCCAAGAAATGAAAACAGTCACTGCTCGAGGTACATACAGTAACCCTCTGACGGTAGTAATCTATAACAGCCCGGTATGACGATAACCAGTCTATACCGAAAATAACATCAAAACTAGTCATATCCATCAATACAAAAGAAAAGGGAAGCCGACGATCGGCGACCTCTATATCACAGCCCTGACACCCCTGTTTCAAAATCATCTCACCCCTAATAGGTGATATAGCATATAAGGGAGATGCTAACTGTGCCAACTCCAACCCCAAAACTGATGCAAATGCGAAAGATATAAAGGAATGGTATGCGCCCGTATCAATTAACACATTAGCAACCGAGTTGCAAAACAAAAAGGTACCTCTCATAACAGACGGAGCTGGTACAAGATCTAGCACTGTAACAGCATACACGCGCCCCGAAGATCTCTGATCTATCTACTCACCTCTCGAAGCATAAGACTGCTGCATTAACTGAGCCGAAGAGGCTCCCTGATTGGCCCTCGAGGAATGTGCTGACTGCACTGGTTGGTGACTCTGTGTCTGTCTCGAACCAGATGCACCAGGTGTGCCACCCAACTGTGGGCAAAACCTCTTCAAGTGCCCCGCCTGCCCACACTGATAACAAGTGAGCGACTGGCCTCTGCCCTAACTCTGGCCCTGAAAATAGGCCGAAGATGAAACTGTTTGTTGCCCTCCTGCCCTCTGTGGGCAAGCTGGAGACTTGTGGTCCAACTAACCACATTTGTAACAAGTGATGGCTCCTTGACCGCCTCTCCCAGTACCTGAACTCGATACTGGAAAGGTAGATCTCGAATGCGCTCCCTAGGACTACTGAGGGTTAGAACCCCTCTGCCTCTTACCGTCCCCCTGACCATCCTAACTCCTCCTGGAGCCCCTCATCCTCTCCTCCTATACATGCATAATAGTCTCAAGATGGGCTGGAGCCTCCACAAGGCACCTGTAGTCTCTAATCATGGACCCAGCAACTCTGAACATGAGTCCGGTCCTCAGTCTCTTTTCAAACTCCAAACACCTACGCTCCTCGGTCGCCACCAACTCTGGTGCAAACCCCGATAAACTAGTGAATGTAGCCTTAAACTCGGCCACTAGTGTGTTCAACTGCACCAACTTGGAGAATTGATCTCTCAACTTCTTCCTTACGGTAGCAGGTAGCCCTCCAATGCGCCCCTGCACATACTTCCACCACTGACCCGCGTCTCCCTTAAGCTGGAAGGATGCCAAGGTCACCCTCAAACCTCCGTCTTCGATGCCGAGCATCTCAAACGTCTTCATCATCTGTTTCAACCACTCATCAGCCTTCAGTGGCTCCTTAAGGTCACCCAAAAACTCATCCGGATTCGACTGGAAGAATTCCCTCTTCAGAAAAGACATCCCTGCCTCAGCTACTTGGGCCTAAACTTGATTCTTAGCCCTGAGAATGTCCATAGATTTCCTCAATGCTCCGGGCATTTCACAGGCTAAGGCACCCATGGCTTGTTGACTTACTGGCTCGGCCACGTTGGCCTGTCAAACTCCTTCCTCCTGCGTCGGAATCTCATCCGGTATAGACATCTCATGCCTCCTAGGCC